>VXAX01001851.1:851269-984179 GCA_013399835.1 Leptocoma aspasia
TAGCCAGATTCGGATCGGCTTGGATTTAGATTTTTTCTGTTGTTTTGAGTTTTATTTTTCAGGTGAATGCAAGAAGAAATTGTTAGATTTAGAAAAACTGCTTCTTCTATGTCTGTTTGTATTGCACCAAGGAGATGGGAATGAACAGCATTTCCAGACCCACACATTCAGCTTTCCACTCCAGACAATCTAAAGCTATGGGGAAGCAAACATCACAAGGCAGGGTGTATTCCTGCTCCAAAGGACAAAGGTAATTCAGAGTGCAGTCTGTTACTGACAGCTGAGCTTAAGGAGGGCAAAGATTAGAGTATGAAAGGAATCTGTTCTGATGTATATCTTAATACAATAATTGCTGGTTGAGCAAGACAGTGCATCACTAGATTTGTAATCTGTCAGCAATATTCACTCTCATTGATTGCTGCACGCAGCAGTAAAAGACAAGATTTTAATGTAAGTAGATACCATCTCAAGAAATAAATGTTTCCACTATAGCCAGCAGTGATCTGTTCCTCCCTGGAAAGCCATGCAGGTAGATAATTACAACCCAATCAAATGCCTCCAACAGACATTAAAAATAATATTCCTTTACCACTTAGCATTCAGCTGAATGCTTCAGGATATAGTCCTGCACCAAGGTGCAGGTATATCTGCATTTCTGTCTTCACAAACTATCAAATGATGTTCCATTTAAATCTGTTCCCCTTATTCATTCTTGTGAAGTCATCATAACAGCTTGGGTTGTGAATCTGTTCTCTTTAGAAACTCATTGTGTGATACAATTTTCTCTGTATTGTGAGAATGGGGGAGAAAGCAAGGGCCTGAAGTTTTAGTGGGTAATCTGACTCAGATATGGGAGAAAATGGTGCCAAGAAAAAATATCTTCCAAAAGAAATGAGTTTGCGTAATACAAAGAGGAAAAAAAGATGGGTTGAGGAAAGATTTTGCAAAAATTCTAAAAATTCCTTTTTTAAAATTGATAAAAAGGGATTAATCAGCCACAAGATGAAATCACCTCTCATTTTTATTTCTGATGTATCCTAATTTGACTGTTAGCAACCCGACCTAGTATATCTGGCTATTAATATGCATGCTGTTATGAATGATTGTGTGAAATTTCCTGCCCACAGAATTTTTCCTAACACAGATGAATGGAGAAATTGAGAACAGAAGCCACTTATATAGAAAGAGTAGCTAGATGACAGTAATGGCAGCCTTATAACAAGGGTATTAAGGCAAGGTACATCATGTTCATGTTCTGTGTTACTCTGAACAACGAATGCATTGAGAAAATATTATCTCATCACTTGAGAGTTTATATCAGGTTAAAGGCTGAATTTAGCCATCTCAGGTACATGATTTAGGTTTGAGGTTATTGAGAAGTGAGGATCTAAACTATGTATTTAAAATCAAGGTCCACAACATAATAACAAAGAACTAATTTGGAACTTTTTAACTATTTTCTAGAGAAAAACACAGCTTAATCAAAAATTAAAAGCAACACTTTGGGTAAAAGAACTGATTTAGCCAAAATGTTTGTTTAGATGGAGAGAAAAGGGAATAAATCTAAACAGCCTCAAATTAATCACAGATTTGTTGCTCTATTTTTCTCCATTTCTCTGTGCTTATAAACAATATATTAAGAAGCATAAAACCTATTATTCAGCTTCAAGACATCTAAAATGAAATATTTATCTTTTAAAACTATGTATATCCAGCTGAATTCAGGATTAATTCTGAACAGGAGAAAAACAACATTCATAATCCTTCACAGAATAGGATTTTTCACTTACAGGAAAGTTTTCTGGCAAGGTCCATTTGTGAGAGGTGTTAGTAAAATCCTCAAGTCCTTAAAGTTGTACTCTACTCTAGGGAATGGCATAATTTGAAACAACAAAATGGGGAGGGGACTCAATAAGAAGACATTATTTTCACCTGCAAAGGATTGGGAAGAAACCAACAGTTTGCTAGAGACATCACTGAGCTTTGTTTTGTTTCACCGAAGATCGCTAAACTACAGCATTTGGAAAAATTCAGGTAAATATTCAGGGTTTTCAGACCTGTTCTCATTCCAAGACTTTCTGAGTGGAGGATCCTGGGTCCCCTGGGTCCCAGTCTTTTTTGTTGAAGTAACAAAGCCATCATCAGATCCTGTGGAAGAACAAGCAACCCTTGAGGTTGAGTACAGAGTAAAAGCAGTGTTCATGGTTTGTTTATTCTTTATTTCCAGGTGTGTTGCAGCAGAGCAGGTAGAATGAGAAATGCACAGCAAGAAGCCTGCAGAGTCAGTACAGAATTTGTTTTTTGCTTAAAGAGGGGAGGAAAAGAGAGGACAGAAATGATGTCACAACTTCACCTTTCCTAGTATCAGTTCCTCAATTCCACAGGAACAAAAGGTTTTGAGAAGCAGATGCCTGACACAACTGATGTGTCTGGAAGTTCTTCCACATCTTCCAGTGCAAAAGCCCAGACACTTCTTCTGCAGGATATTGCTTTAGCATTAACTTTGTCATGTACAATAAAACACCATGCTCAACATGTGTTTGCCTTTCCCTGGAAGCCTCATATGAGCAATTTATACAGCAAGGTAATAAATGCTTTCCAACTCACTAGCTGTTCAGTACAAAAAAAGTAAAAAACAACTTTTTTCAGATACTCTGAACATCTGAGTCTATTTGAATTAAATCAGAGATTTGCTGATTGAGATTCAAGTGCTGAAAGGCTAATTTGAATTAAGAGAAAATGTGGAAAAAATCAAATGTGCCAAGTCAAAATCCACTACAGTCGATGACTATATTTACCTCAGTGAAGAATTTTCTTAAACTATTGATTTTTGCCTTCTTCACCAAAATCAGTCCCCTTTTAAATATAATTCAAAAGCTATGATCAAACATGACAAAGACTGTTATCAATTATAATATAATTTGCATAGCTTTAGCCCCAGCTGAGGAGAGAAGATCTTTATATTAGCAGCTGTAATAATTCAAAGATCTTGACTCAGGCAAAGCTTTAAAAAACTAAGGAAAAAGAGGATCAACTCATTATGATTTCCATGTTATAGATAAAACTTGAAACAACATTACAGGACACCAATTACCACAGGCATGCAAAGCAATGAACTTACAAGTCTTGTGACTGTGACTCACGATCTGTTCTGAAATTAAGCCACAGATGGATTTAGTGATTTAAATGACACTGCTATATGGAACCACACCAGCTGCCTTCAGCATTAGAGGTGAAGATGTTACACTCTCCAGCAGCCAGAGCAAAAGTCAAAGGGTATCATGAATAATAATTCTCAACTGAGATGTGTTAATATAAATTTAACTTGTTACAATTTCAATTACCTGATGTGAAACAATGCATACTAAAGATGTATAAACTCTCTGTTTAGCTGCTGCAGAAATTTTAAGAGTTACCAGCTGGCTGTTGTCCTCTGCTTATAAATAAAAGAATGGTTACTTGGCCAAAATGCAGCAACTTTTTCTCTTTCTAGCAAAAAAAAATTGAAGACAACAGCAGAGCTAATTTCAGTCGGGCTCAGGACGTGATTAAGATTACTAGCTTTGTTATATTTTTTAAAGGTATTCTTTAAGGACTACTACTACTTAGTTAGTACCTAACTAAGAGGAAATTACCTGGATTGCTTAAATGTTCTTTCAATTGTTATCACTTCAAGTGCTGTCATAAGCAAAAATCTTTGTAGATGTACTGATGAAGACCCTAGAAAGTAATTTTAAAATCTACTCTGAAACATTTTTGATTTAGATTTGTTATATGATATTGTGACAATCTTTACAATTTCTATGTGTTAAATGTACTGTGTTATAAATAGTGAGTAGCTTGAGAATGGTTTTCAGGTCCTTTAGGTTCTCTGGACTTGCTTGCCTTGAAGTTTGCTGTAATTCCTGTTTTGTCTCAGTGACATGGCTCTATTTCTGAACATGGCTGCACTCAGCTAATACTCATTATTACGTGACACACGATGTCATTCATTATTACTTAGAAGACCCATTCTCACCCAAAGTAGAAAACATTGTGACAGATTTTATTCTTCTTGAGGAAGGCCTTAAATCTTCCTCACTTGCAGAGTTTCTTGGAGAGTTGTTTTATTTTTTTAAATATTGTTCATTATTGGTATTTTCAATATGCAATATGTTTCTATGTAAGATTTTTAGTCCTGGGAGAATTCTGGTGCCTTTGCAGACTTATTATGGGAAGATGTAAATGAATGTTGTTGGTTGGAACTGTAGGACAATTGGGAAAACAGTTGAAAAATACAGAAAAATAGAAAAGCAATATTTCCTGAATTGAAGAATTTATTATTACAGTAACTTCAAATTCATCGGTTCATAGAAAAAAAAATTCTAGTTCTTATGGATGTTTTAAGGATCATAATTGCTTACTTAAACATATTCAACAACCCCAGTGGATAGTTAGGATGCAATATAATGCTGTCATGACTGTATATTGTACCATGAGGGGAAGTTGGGCTTATGAGGACAAAAATGAGGACACATCACAAAGCCATTTCATGGTTTTGTCCTACTACACATGGAGATGAGTACAGCAGTTTACAAAGTCTTAGCCAAATATTCCTATTTTCAAGAAAGAAAAAAGAGCAGGGGAAAAGGACATGGGGAACAGAGCAAGAGCAGTGATAGGATTACCACCAAATTGACTTAAACATGCTTCCAAGAGAAGCCAATTATTTCTGACTGATGTGACTTTTCAAAAGGACCTCTTCTCCTTCTTTAAGACCCTAATACCATGAAAACCTTACCAATTTATAAGTTGTCCTAGCAACCATTTGCATTTTATTTCTATATTAAGTGTATCTTCAAATTCTAGCCACTAAATTATTACCCATTTACCCCTTTCCATCACGTCTTCTCTCCATATAGGTTGTTTTAGGGATTGTTAAACTGATGTCTTATTTTCCTTCCAAATAACCCAGACACTGAGCTTTTTAATGTCTCGTTTATAAGGTGCCTTTTCTGTATCTAAAATCACTGCTTTTGCTGAAGCTGTCTAAACTCACTGAACTTTTTAAAGCACTTGTCTTCACAATGCCACTTCTCATAAATGCCAGATACAGGAAAAAGAGCATCTATTGCACTCTATGCAGATAAAAGACATTTGCATTTACTCCAAATTAAAATCTCTTTTCTTAAATAACCTTCAGTGATGTTCTGATGAGTTCCAGAAGGTTATTAAGATGGTTGGAAACAAAGGAGAAATGGCAGAAACAATCACAAATTATGTTTCACTACATTATTTAAACATTAATGATTATCAGTCAGGAAAGAGAAGGTGTTGTGGAGGTCAGAAAATATCTGCAAGCTAGTGTATTTGGATATTTGGCAGTGGGAAGTAGTTGTAGGAGCTCCATTGTAGGAGCACAGAGAACAGGTCAGCATTGGGGGAGTCCAATACTAGTGTTTCTCTCAGGAAAGAATGCTTAGATGGGGAAAAGGAAACTGAAGATGTTGGTATGGGGGCAGAAAACAGTTGTAGCCTTGATGCAAAGTTATGTCCAGGTATCTAAGACCCCACAATTAAAAAGCAGAAGGGAAAGAAGCTGAGCCTATAAAGTTGTTTCCTTAAAGAAAAATCAACCAATCCCTGACTGAGAGCTGATAGGGAAGAGATTGCACTCCCAAAGAATTGTTCTTCTGGCAGCTAGAGAAATACAAAGGAGTGCAGGGATAAAATACAAGAAATACCTGAACCCAAGAACAGTAAATAGCCCTAATAACCGGATGCTCAGAGCACTTAGTGGAAAGAAATACAGGAGGAGATCAAGAAACATACAACCATTTATCAGTGGATTTCATAGGATTTATGTACTTGTGCACATTTGAACAGAGCATAAAAATCAACAGGTGAGGATTAAAGAGTCCCTCAAGAAAACAAATTAACTGGGAAACATTCACTAAGCTTCTAAAGATCTAGTACTTACTGTAGAAAGGAATACTGAAGTGTGCCTTAAACATGATCTAAAATGAAATATTGTAAAGGATTTTATGAAGAAATAACATTACCAGGCACTTGAGGACAGCAAAGCTCTGAATCACCCTTTGGCAACATAACTGGTTCCTGAAGTCTTTTCATTTTGATCATCACTGAGATCCTATTCTTTTCCCAGGCGTCCTTCACTTGAGATCTGTACAAAGCAGTACGTACAGCCTTTTTGTCCCGATTGTGGTGCTTTAAAACCAAGGTACAGCAGGCAATTCAAACAACAAGGTAATTTTATTAATAAATAGCTAGGGCATCCCTTTATGCAAATTTTCCATCTGGTTCAGCTATTTGCTCAACAGTCATCAAGAGGAGAATACAACTATTCCATATAATATTTAATCCACCTGGAATCAGCTTGGATGTAACAAACTCCTTTCTTCCATGGACTGGCCTTCATTTACACTGCATCCAGAGGGAAAATGACCCACTCTGTTCCATGTTTCGACACCTTGCAGAAAGATTGCAACAAGGAGCTGACTTAGGCAAGACTAAGAGAAAACAAAGAGCATCCCAAAGCAAACCAAGAAGGGCCAATGCAGAACAAAAAGGAACTTTCTCTATGATTCCTGGTCTGATAGTTTAGTGGCTTAACTGAACAACACAACTTGGCTTCTGATTTAGCAGGAGCACCTTTTATGGATTTGCTTTAAACAAAGATGAGCTGTACCACTTTTTTCCCCTGTGTTGTTTTGGTTTGACTCTGGACCTACCATTCTCCCATCTCCAGCAAGAGAACCCATACAATGCTACCTGCCTAAAATGCCACTACCTACTTTCCCACATAATGCAACTTAACAGGGAAAAACATTTTCTTTCATATCTGACTAACTGTACTCATGCAGCAGAAATAAATATGTTGGGGCATTAATAGAATCAAGCAAAATTATGCATGATTTTCTGAACTAGGGAGTGTACTCTGCATATTAACAGGGCTCCATCTCACTGCTGCCCAGGGAATTTTGACATTATATTTGCTATAGCAACCCCTGAAGATGCTCTTTCTGCCAGTGAAAGTTAGTTTTGTGCTTAGAATAGTAATTTCTTAATAATACCACAGCAGTACAGGAGACTAACATCTTAGGTAAGAGCTAAGAACAAATTACCCTGCAAAACAGAGGTGAAAAAGAGCAATGAGTTCATGATCTCATCCAGCCAACGCAATGTTACACTGTCAACTAACAAGATACAAGCTGAAAGTCATACTGAAGTTTTCAAATTTACGACAATCCCTCCTCCATACGAACCATGCAACTATTACAGAAAGCTCCTTGCTTTATTACTCAACTCTTCCACACAATAGCTTTTGCAATAATTGTTCTCCAGCTTCACAACATCTCTGAAGAAAAGACCCCTACCTTCCCCACACAGCTGCTTAACAGGAGTGCTGACTCCCAAGAGTAATTCACAGTCATGCAAACACTCTGTGACTCTAAGAAGGATAAATCTATTGCACAGTCAGCTTGCAAACTAAGAAATTCTTTATCATCTCATGGTTTTGGATCACTCGTTGTAAAAATGGTTCATTCATCTCTACCACTGTTCAAGTTTAGGACCAAAGATTATTAATAATGTTGCATTTTAAAGAGGATCACACAAAAACTTCAGAAAATGTTCTTGTCACAAGAATGGCTTAGGCAGGAGACAGGCAAGCTATTTTGCTTGCCTTTCAACAAGCCTCAGTTAAAACCCAAGAAATATAGATTTTAACAAGTAACAATATGATACTGACAGTTTGACTATAGAAGAGCTGAGTCTTAGAAGGAATTTGCCATCTCCATCTGTCTGCATTGCTGGTCTTGTACAAGGAGGACCAGCTCTGACAGGGGAGGGTGTCTAAGTGCTCTGTGCTTCTACAAGAAGCAGAAGGCAAACCTGGCACACAACTGTTTTATGTAATTCCAGTGGTAATTGCACAACAAGTCTTATTACTGCAAGGTTACTCTAGTTAATCTAATGATTTTATAGTATGTCTGATTATGACAAGAATGATTGTAAGAGCTGCAGTAATGTGGCAGATCAGTGTTGCACTGCATACTAAAGATGGAAAATGTACAGATTTTGTGATGAAGCAGGATGGAAAGAGACACAGTCCTGTGATATTTCTGTCAGATTGCACTGAGAGCAAGGCTTGCTGGTCAAAGGTATTGGCAATATCGTCCCTTGTCACCCTGGTCTCACTCTTAATCTGCTAAGATGGGAACTTGATTAGGAAACCAATCTGTCTGAATATTGTCTGGGAAAAAAATAATCTTGATGAGGCTGAGGATTCACCAACAAGCAGGAAAGGAGGAAAATGCTTTGACTGCAACTACTGTGCAAGGTATGTTCCTGTGGCTATTCCCCCAAAGAGATCCTGTGCAGGGAAGAGGCAGGAATTCATCTGAATGTCTCAGTATGATGGGACCACAGCTGCCAGGGAAATTAAAAACCCCATAATGAAATAATTTGCACATTTTCCCCACTGAAGTTTGTAAACTGAAGAGAAGGAAAAGACTGGTATGAAAATCCCAAGGCATAAACTTATCACACAGACACTTGGAGAATCAGATGTAGTTCTTAAAACACTAATGAATTTGCCCTTTCTTCGTCTCCTCTCTTACACCCTCTTTTACCTCCTGTTCTTACATTTCAGGTGCAACTTTGGTATTCCTTTCAACACAACAGGAATGAAAGAGTGAAGCTGTGCCCCAGCAAGCAAAGCCAGAAAACACATGTTCTCTCAAGGGCATTAAAATGGATATTGTTGGGTGTCACATTTCTTGTTTCTTTAGTCATTATCATGCATTTTTTCTGTGAGATCCGCTAAAGTAATTGCCTGAAATCAAGGCCCATTGAACAGACATTTTAAAGTATGAATTAAGCCATAATACTTGAGATATAAAACCTCACAAATCTAAGTAGAGAGAGGGCACAGGGGAAAGGAAAGTATAAAGGCTCATACTTCAGTGCCAGAACTGGAAACAGAAATCCAGTTTCTGAAGTGCCAGTGCAACACACTGCTCACTGCTGGGAAAACCACTAGTGGTTCACACAAGCACTGAGTGTTACTTGTGGTAACAGTTTGGGAATGCGAGAGTTGACATTCAAAGCAGAGCATTTATCGTGCTAGATAACAGCTTCTTACCTATTTGTTTGTCTCAAATTTGTGAGAAAGCAATATTAAGAAAATGTAAATTTTAGGGTAACCAACATTTTCAGCCCTCTCCCTTCTGGGAACTGAAAATGCTTCAAATAGAAAAGACTAAAGCATGTCCATTCACTTCAATTTTTCATTTTTTAGATATAAATTATTCTTTTGATTATACTTTATGCTAATATAATAATTGTACCATATCCTAGATTATTCTGCAGTAGTACACCAGTTTTGTTAGCATTCCCATTTTAGTACTTTATTTTCTTCTTAGCAATTACCACAGCTTTTTAAAAAAGCTTTTAACAGATGTCCAAACATGCAGATTTTGGGTCAATATCACGTGTTCTTGCACAAGGTAAGTGCCAATTGCTGTTACCCCTGCAGCTGTCAGCGAGCTCAGGTCAGAAATGAGGTTTTGGCCTTTGGAAAAAGTCCAGTTCATGGGCACAAGAGCATCTGTATTTGTCATGCATTTCTTTTAGAAGCACTAAGCAAATACATCCCGGAATAATATGACCTGTGGTAATATAGATTTTCTTTCTAACCATAAAAGACAAATATTTATGGGAACATTTTGTCAGTTCCATAGAAAGTAACAAATGTTCTTCAAGTGTTTGCTTGCAGTCCTGGCAGAGCTTTAATCAATAAGAATCTGAGCTGCTACAATACCATGTTATTTCTGATGCAGAACCAGGCAATGGTGCCTTTGATATAAAATATCATGTTTACTGTGCCTTTTTTATGCAGAGAAATATTGAGTCTGTCCATTGTGAGACGAGGTGTGCATGACCTTTGATAACAGAATACACATGTAGCCCCTTATCCAGGGAAGAAAGGAAAAGCTATTTTCCTTTGTCTGTGTTGTGGGGAAGCACAAGATGAGCTGGGAGGAAGACTACAAGAAATGTTTGAAGTGACAAGGATGATATACCAGCATTCACTGGGATGGGAAGATGTTTTCTCATCTGTTGTCTGGGATCAAGCCTCTCACCTCAGAGTTGTGAACACAGGTACAGCAATTATCACCCTAATTTAAAATACTAGTAGTTCATAAGTGAGAGAATTACAGAAGGAATATTTGATTTATGCTTTTCCCTCTCTTTCCTCAATCATTATCTTTCTTCCCAGAAAGGAGCTAGACAGAGAGCTGTTTTTCACCAATACAAGTTTGGCTTTTTAATGAGCAGAGAAGTTCTAAAGAATCCCACTGCTTCAAAATTGGACTTGCAAACCAGCATCTATTTATTTGAGAAAAAAAATTCCATGGGAAACTGTTCCTGTTTGATTAAGGGTTGTAAAAGCCCTCTGTCATCCCTTCAAATCTACTTTAACAAAATTTCTACATAATTATCCGTCCCAGAAGGAGAAGGAGGATAATATGCATAGACTAAGACGAAAATTGCAAGTTCCAAGTTTTTTAATTAAGTATCAAATAGGCAATTGTTAGACAGGAATTTATTACAACTTTTTAAGGAAGGGCAATACAGTAGCCTTATCAAATCTCCTCTAACAGAGACACCAGCAATACCCAGCCTGTGTTAGCCCTCTTTTTCTCTTTCACTCTGTCTCAGCCTTATTCTCACTGCTGTCCTCATCTTTCTACCACGTTTCAGCTTGGCCTCTCTTTTTTTATCAAGGAGTAGTAAGGATCTGCCTGAAGCAGTCTGCCAGATACCCACACTCCAAAACTATTGATCTATAGGAAAAATAATCATCAAAAGTAAAACAGGTTGAATCAGAGGCAGGGGCAGATCAAGAGGGCAACCTGAAGTGTAGATCAGAAGCAGAGTCCCTCAGCTCACAGGCAGTTTGGCAGCTTGAGGTTTCCATGTACTGAGATATCTTTCACCGCTCAGAACTTACTTCAGAGTGTGACTCCTCTGCAAAGCAAAGACCTCAGACCACTTTCTGTGTTTCAAGTGCTTTTCGATTTGCCACTGCTACCAACATATGTCAAAACTTAACTTTAAAAGTTCCTGTAGTAGGCATGAAAGGAAATGAAAACGTCAAACTCAGGCACACGGGCACAGCCTGTCTGCAAAGAGTCTTGGATAACTTTAAAGGAAACAGAAGCTTTTCTGCTCCCTTTATAAAATCAGAAATGTGCTTTTTTTCCAAAATATTTCCCTACAACACAGGAGAACAACATCTTTCCCTAAAATTATGAGACTCTGACTTATCATTAAAGCAGAAATACAAACCAGGACCTCAGATTTCCAGTGAGATCCACAGCCAGATTTTGTCAAAGAAGAGACAAGTAATTTAAATATACATGGGGATACAAGGACAAGTGCAAAGCTGATCTGCATGCAACCAGAGCAAGATGAGCCTCAGGATTCTTTTTTCACGCATTATCATATTTTCTTTATGCATCTCGTTTAGAAAGGCCTTTGGGGTGAAGGTTATCTAAATTCTCTTCTTAGAACACTGTTTCTAGAATAGGAACCAGTTTTTCTCCAAACTGCTCTGAGACCTGGATGTGTGTTTAACAAAACACAGTTCAGAGGAGAGAATGCAATAGCTGCTTGGAACCGAGTACAATTGAAGTGTGATATTTGGAAACTTCTGCCTCGTAATCACAGTGGTGCCTGTGAAAATGTCAGGCCAATTCCTTACACTTAAAGAAAACAACATGTTTCTTACGAAGGCACAAATACCACGGTTGATCTTATTTCAGCTGCTTTCTAAAATGAAAGATTTTCTTCCAAGAGCTTCAAAGTACTTAATGCAAACTCTGTGCCAGGACAGCACTTAGAGCCCCAAGAAGCCCAGAAACAGCAGGCCTTCAGGAATTTTTATCAGTGCTGAGGTCAGAAGCCAAGTGCTCTAGAGATGAGAAAACAATTATTTGTGCAACCTAAGGTCTTCTTGCACTTTACAGTACTGGGAGAGGGAAGGCTGGGGCTGCTGCTTATTCCAAGCACTAGACTAATATAAAAATAAAAAGCACTAAGTATTGATGGAATAGACTAGATGAATGGAGTATAATTTCTCCACTCACTCAGTCATACTTCTATACACATCCATATGCAAAGTATCTAAATCAGTAAATCTGTAATAATGTAAATTTATAAAATACAGTGTTGACTACCAAAACCATGACTATACTATTTGTTTCACAGCGAATGATCCATACCACAGGAAGAAAAAAAGAGGATCAAATAAAATAATTTTTTTAAAAAGATAAAGCTACCTAGTTTAAATAATGGAATAATATTTCTAAAAGTACCAAAAAGCCGAAGGGGCGAGAAGTGGGAGGGAACAGGAAATTAGAAACTCAGAATCAATAGAGGCAAAAAAGAAAAGGAAAATCAAACCATTATTTTAACTCCATCCTTGAGAATTATTGGATCACAAATTTCAAATATTTGTATCATTTCAAACAATGATACAGGGAAACTTAGATTAATCCAGTATTTTTTCTGTTCTGTATAAACTATCAAAGGTTCAAAATCCCTACAAATATCTGGTTCTCTCCTAAAACCTGCCTCACTCCTGACCTTTGTAACCTCATGTTCCTTTGTCTGTAGATGTATTATGTAAGAACATGACATTTATGTAATCAGACAAGATTTAAAAGGAAAAACAGTGAAAACCAGTGAAATCCAGATTCTCTCTTTTGTGGAGTTTCCAACATTACATCACAGAGGTAACATTCAGAGAGGAAAATGGCAATTTCAAATTCTGAAGAACTGACAGCTGATTTTTAGGTAATCACAAATGCCTTAAATCACAAAGCTACGGAAATATTGCTAGAAAGTAACCTCTGTGTCCAGCCTGCCTCTTGAAATGAGATTGTCTTGAAAACCCCCATGAATGGATAAAACACAACTTCTCTTGATAAACTGTCCAATTACAGCAGGCAATCACAAGGATATGAAACCAGAAATTTTCAGTTTCTCATCACCTCACAGAAGTTTCTTGTCAGAGTTCAATGCCCCAATTTGTCAGTAGTTTGGATTCTCTGAAGCAGAGCCAAGGTGAAAATCTAATTTTGACATCCTTAACCAAAAAACTCCTTTTGTTTGCTGAAATAAAAAATGAAGACAGTCCACTGAATAAAATCTTCCATAATAGTGTTCACAAACCATCTGCAGATTCAGACTCAGATGACCCCTCTGACCAACAATAGCAACTGATGTTCATGTTTGAGAAGAGTCTATTCCATTTGTAGATTTTTTTTTGAGAAGGATGATCAAATTAAATGAACTACCTAGTCATTCCAGCTACAAGTGGGTTAGTAATTTGCACAAATATGTGAAAGTTATTTACCCACTTCAGTCTGCCTCATCATCACCACTCTCTCCTATTTAAAATGAACAATGGTGTCTATTATCTTCATTAACCAAACTGTTTTGAATCAATATAAATCTCTTCAGCCATAAGCTATTTTATCTGTTCCAGACTGGCATCTGCACTGAAACTGCAGTGACATTATTATGTTATTTCCTGATGAAAGTGATGCAAATGAAAATATCCACTAGCTGATACCTCACTCTTATATGCTCATAGTTGTATGTCTTAAAAAAGATGTTATAGGCCAGCCTAGGAGCAATTTATAGTAGAGATATTAGCTAAGATCAAAGGCAAAACTAGATGTTAATGAGTACAAAATACATACCCCATACTTAGGAAAAGACAAAGCCCCTAGGAAGGGAAGGACATAAAATCAGAGTGCATATGTAGCTGATAATTTGGAAGAACTTGTAATTACGGAAGAAGAAAAAATTAGAGCAACAGGAAGATATTAGAGAGAGACCTGGGGGCCTCACAGTTGTACATTTTCAAATAGAAAATGCATACTGGAATGAAACAGCAACTATACTGACCAGATTTGTCGCTGTTATCACATCTCTTTGCTGATGTAAACATCAGTAAGACTAGAACAGTAGCTGGGGGAATTTTATACCCTCAATTTTCTTCTTTCTGCTTAATGACTGCATGACACACTGTTCCCAGCTACTAAATTATTGAATGTATCATCTACAAACACCTGGAAAAATATTTCTTTCCTCATTTCAATCACTTGCATTTTATCCCCTAATCTACTAACAGAGGAAGTAATAAAAGCTGTCATTCCAAATGACTCCTTTAGATTGTTTGAAATTACTTCAGTAATGTGCTACCTCAAAGCTATTTTTAAATAATCCTTTCTCTCCATCTTGTTCACTACCGGACGTAACAATAAACTGTGAAACTAAAAGTGTTTAGAGGTTGCACTTCCTAAATAGTTAATTAACTTTTGTTATGGTTGATGGAGGAAAACTCAGAGGAACCATAATGGTCAATCTAGCTGTGGTATGTCTTTGTGATCTGGAATATATACCGCAGGAGAAAATTACAGCAACGCTCTTCTAGTTAACAGGAAAATTGTCTCTGGGGCACAGCAATCTTTAATAGGGGGAAAAAGGTGCCAGAGAACCCTCAGTGAAATGTCAGCACTGGGCTGAGACCTTTGTGTCCAAATTCATGAGCCTTTTCTCTCCAAGCTTAAAACACTAAACCAGACACAGCTCAATGAACGTGCAAAAAAGAGGTTGCCCATGGGATGGGCTGAAGAGCCAGGTCCCAGCTCCCAGGCTGTGTGTTCTGGAGTTAAAACAATTTGGATAGACTACACTGCCCACTAGTGTGAGTCCAGGGGCAAATGATGGCCATGTGCCCCGATGAACATGGCACTGGGTTTGGGGAGAGGTCTTCCCTCTGTCTGTGAGTGTTTTCTGCCTGGGGCTGCATCCCCACAGCTCTGCCAGCCACTGGGGCAGCATGAGAATCTCTGAATCCACTTTGGACACACTCAGCTGTGTTTCTGAAAGGCCCAAAGGGTTGTGCTAGTGCAGATGACTCTCCTGAAGTGAGACAGGGAGCAACTTTGACCAGCTCAAACAGCTTTGCCCAGCATGGGGGGGGGGACTGGTGAGCCAGCAATGGCCAGCCATGGACTAGAGGCAGAAACAATGGTATTTCAGCCAAAATCAGTAAGGGGTGTGTTCCCACAGCATGCAACCTGATCTGCAGGTCTCTGAAACATGCACCAGGCACATTTGACAACAGCTGCTTGTTTTCAAAAGTGTCTTTAATCAGCAAGCCTCTGCACAACTGGCTGCTCTAAAGCACCACACAAATTTTGGTCACAGGTGAGCTGCTGTTTTGCTTACTGGGAAGAGGAAATCTCACACTGCTCACTGGAAAATTCAGAGGGTGAACATCTGCAGGGGATGACAGCAAGTAAGAAGTCTGTCTATTGGTTAGCAACAAACTCCATGTCTGCACACCCCTCTATGTCACTGTCATCTGCCAAAACACAGCATCTCACCCATGGCCATCTGTACTTTACAGAAAGGAGAGGGGGCACAGCCAAGAGCTCATCCATGCTATCAGGGACAGAAACACTTGCTGCCAGGATGCCTTGTCCCCTCCCTCAGTCACATTAGCAGCACAAAGCTGTGGTACCGTAATTTCTTATTTGACAGCTTTCAGCTCCTTTCTGAGGCTGCTAAAGGAACATCGCTGTGACAAGCATTGAATTTCAGCCCAGAAAGGAAGATAAAAAGACATCACTGTCAAAACAGTGGCCTGGTTTGTCAAACTTGCCAGCCTGATGCAACACTCCAAAATCTATATAATCTGACCCACATATGGTAACAACCTAAATTCAGAGTTATCCATCACTGATAAAACATAACACAGTTAGTGAAAAATAGAGAGGTGAAGTGATGATGACTGAATATTTGGAAACTTGGATATCTACTTAAAAGCAAGTATTTTTTAAAATGTTGGCTTGTGTTGATATAGTAACAATCAGTGCCCTGAATTCTTGCGGCTCTCAACAAACAGCTTGCAGACACACCATTGATTGTGAAGCCTGTCTGTGCTCACCCTGCTGTAGTAACACAGATCTTGGGCAGAAGAGTACAGCATTTCTCATCCAAGCTCACAATGGAAGTTTGTACTGGGGTAGAGAAATGTGACAGCTCTCATCATTACACAGATTACAGCAGTTTTCAGACCAAATCAGCAACTCACCATCCAGCCCTCTCTTGCTTTTCCCTTAATTCCATGCCATGCACTGCCAATGCTTTACCTTGAGACAGCTGTGGCACAGGTCTGATCCCATGGTGCATCAATTCCATTTAACAAAAGAGCAGAAAATTACCTTGGCAAAAAGCAAAGCCCTGAGTTGGGTTAGAGAGGCAAGTTGGCTCCCCATGCAAACAGATGAGTGCCAGAGCCAAGGAGGAGGGAGAGGGACCTCACTCTTTCATTTCAGTGGGCTGTGACCAGCTCAGCTGCCTCCTGCACCCCGAGCCTCACTGCAGGCACTACAAGAGCAAACAGCCCACCCTGCCTCTGAAGAGATCAGTGCTGACAAGGAAAACATGAGAGGGATTAGGGAAAACAGTATTTGTAGGGAAGTCATTTGCCTGTTATCACACAACCGTCCAATGACAGAGCTGTTTACCAAGACCCTCACACAGCAGTGTTTGAACAAAGATATTGCTGTTACTCAATTTATTTTAATTTTTTTGAGAATATGATTTTTTTTTCTGTGAGCAGTCATCTTTTCTTTTTAAAATAGCTTCTTCTTCATCAGCTGGAGTGCGGTCAAAACATGTTGACTACATCATAAATCACACACAAAAACCTGCCAGAGGCTAAATGTGAAAAAATACACACAATGAAAACTCCAAATGAAACACCAAAAAATAAAAGCCATGGAGAAACAGAAAGCCATTTCTTTTAGTGTGAAAATCATGTTGCCATATTTTTAAATTCACAGTGGAAGTAGTTTTCAGCAGTCAAAGTGAGGGAGATTGGATTTGTGTGGAAGGGAAGTAAATCAGCCCCACATAAATGCGTGTGATATTCTTCAAAATGCAGGAAATTTGGAAGATGTGCCTGAAACCCCCATATAAGTTGATCTCAATGAATATTTGCAACAATTTCTCGAGTAAAAAAGATCCACAGAATAAAATGCAGATGTTTTCCAATAGCTAAACTTCTAAAACTTTTTAATAATCATTTTCTAACTATAGGAAAATGAATTAAGCATATACCTGGCCCACCTAAGAGAAAAATGTTATAAGACTCAAACTTTATAAATCTGCAGCACTGGTGAAAAGAATTATTTTGCCCTTGGGCTACTAATGAGTGGCTGGGTTTACCAGCATTTGAAAGAGTATTAGACATTTATATGGCTAATGAGAGCATTCATGGTTACGTAAGAAGGGATAAATAAAATTAAGGTTATAAACCTTCATCCTTCAGGGCTAAGGAAAAAAAAAATTTTTTGGTGGTAAACTATTCTATGAAGACCTGAGGTAAAATCTTGGCCTTGTTAAAGTTAGAACTCTTCCAAAATAGCTGTGGTTTTACCTCAACCTTGCTTAATTATGCAGCTTTCCCTGACTTCATTAGACTATTCATCATCTGCAGAGCTGCTTATTCTTTTTCACAGCACCTGAAAACAACCAGCATAGCTACAGATAAGCAGCTGGTAAGATTTTATGTATAAACTGTAATGACAATATTTCTGTATTCCTTTCATGTCTATTTTAGAGAACTGAAATTAAATATTAGATCTGATTAGGAACAGACAGGCAATTTTGACTGCCCTAAGTCTATTAAAGTCCTTGGTATGAGGCAAGAGCACAGCACAGTACATGCCCATCACACTGCACCATCCTGCTCCCAGGGAGCAGCACAAGGTGTTGAGTTATTCATGGAGGAACTCTGCTCCAGTGCCAGCCTGAATTCCTTTGCATCACCATCAGAGCAGGACCTCTGAAATGCCCCAGCACTTGTCATTAGTCCTGACCGGCGTCTTGCAAGCAGGTTCTCCCAACTCCCACTCTCTTCACCGTCTGTCAGCTGTTTCCCAGGGCACAGACAAGCACCAAAGCTCATTGCTTCCTCCTCTATTTTCCTCTGCTTTTCTACCTTCTTGGGCCTCTCACAGACACACACATCTCCCTGCTGTTTCTCCCCCAGCAGTTCTGCCTCCAGCCAGTTGCTTTATTTCCTCTACCGATGTGGCAGATAAAGTAAAACAACACAACACAGGGCTTCCAAAGGGTGGCTCTCCCATAAAAGCCTCTGTTGGAGCTGGCAGCTCTGCAGGATAGACCCAGGCAGGTCTCTGGTAGCTGTAATGCAGAGCCAGATGCTGAAGCATTCCTGCTTGTCTTGTAGCATATTCAGCAGCCTACATAACTCATCGTGATTATTCACTGTGTTGTGACAGGATTTGGGATTACTCTTCTGATGTTTGCCAGCATGAGCCAGGACTACATTACTCCTTTAACACCATGATGAAGCATGATCCTAAGGGCATTTAAATTGGGAAAGTTACACTCTCCCAGTGCTGCTGGTGACAGCCTCCTCTCCCTGTAGCCATCCACCTTTCGATGCCTCATGAATGGGGTATTCTCCATAGCAGAGTACCAAGATGATTGAATATTAGAGAAAAAAAATGATGTATTGATTTAAAGGCATTTCTTTCTCCCCTCATGTGCTTAAACCCCTCAGCTCCTTCTGTAGAGGCAGAAAGAGAGAGAAATCCAGTAGACAGATAAGATATTCACCATAGAGCAAGGGATGAAACAGAAAAAAAACTTATGCACTTGCTGCTTGACTTCTCCATAAGAAAAGTTAGGAAACTTGTGAACATCGTGAAATACTTATAAACCCTGTATACCAGGAGTCCTCAGACTGGTCAGTTTCTTACTGACTAACTTCTTCCAAGAATCTTGCAGCACAAATTGTTAAGGGGTAATTCTCAAAGGCTTTTAAAGAAATAGGTGCTCATTACGTTTCATTTTCAAAGGAATTTCAGTGTAAAATCCCCTCCAGCCCTAGAAAATCTGGGCTCAGTGTTAGTGAGCCTTATTTTCTCTTCTCTGAAATCGAGCTTCTTACGCAGCTTCCTAACGATGTTGTGTCTCTGTGGATAAGGGTTATACAGTGCTGCTTTTATTATCCTGACCAAAATTACAGGGAAAACCCTCTGACAAACAAGATACCCCAAATCAATTTTTGCAGAAAGATGAAGCAAAACCTTTATTTCCTTTCCAGATGTTCAGCGTGAGACCCAGAGTTTTTAACGAGCAAGGTACACTTTGTATCTCCTCATGCTTTTGTGCCAGGTACATTGAAGCTATCCTGTGTATATATTGCTGAATATTCCCCAGACATACACAGAGATTCATGTATCCATTGACTGTGACTGGCTTTAGAGGTGATATCAGAGAGCTGAAATCTCCCTTTGGCTGGAAAAGATCAGGGTGAAGCAGCCTGCCAGCCAGTTGAAGGGACGTCACCACAGCTGGCCAAGACTGAGCCAACAGCAGAACCACACCAGTTTTATGGACAAAATAGAATTCCTTGAGTGGGGAAGATAAGTGCTCTAACTCACAAATTGGTTCACACTCCCCTCATTTCCAGTAGTAAGAAGAAGTGTCTGTTCCTTCAGGTACTAGGAAAAGAAAAAGGCAACAAAAAATCCTGAATGAATCAGCACAAGAAACTTTCCCAAACTGAGGCAGCATTGGCATTCTAGGGACAAAACCTCACAGCTTTTCCTTAACCCTTACAGAAATTCTTTAAAAGACCTTTATCACTATTGTCCATGCCCTAGGATGGATATGAGGTTACACAGTTAAACCAGCATTCAGTTTTGAATCTCCAATTGTCCAAACTCAGAGAGGTTAAAATAATGGTTTGCCCTGTTTATGTCAGGACATAGGGCTCAGTCAAAGCTCATCTGCACAGTCACACAGGTTCACAGAAATTGATATCAAACATTCTAACCAATGTTGCTGTAACAGCTGGGTATTGAGCTCCCAGGAGGGTGTGGTGAATCACAGCCCTACTCTTTCTCCATGGATGCCCCTAATTTATCTGCGAGTCTCTCAGTTGTTTAAAAGGACACCCTTGGAATTATAAAAACTCCTTTTTCACCCCGGGCAGGGAAATATTTCAGTTCTTCAACTTGTTCTGTTCACAGCACAAATTTCTAAAGATGTGGCAGTGACCTAGCTCTAGCCTATGCCTTCTTTTCAAATGAGTTTCGACAAAAGAAAAGCAAATAGTAACAACTGCACATACAATTTTATTATTTTGTTGTCAGAAAGTATAATGTCTTTAACAAGTCTGAAGCTCCTGTACTTTTATCTCCACTGTCTTCATCTTCCTGTGTTATCTGGCGCAGGGAAAGAAGCCAAACAGTCAACAGTGAAAGAAACTGATGTTTGTTCAAATTCCACCTTTTTTTTTTATCATCAGTAGCAGTATGATTGATTCCTGCAGATAGGTCGAACACTATGTGTAACTTGGAATAATCCCCACAAACTTTAGCTGTTCAAATGTTAACTGCACGAAGAGTCAAACACGAAGCTGATCCATCTCTTCCTTTCCCTCTAATTGCTTCAGGGTGCTTCTCTCCTTTCTTCTTTTCCCCATCTTATCAATTATCCCTTGAAAAACACTTTGCAGCTGATATGAAGGAATTCCACAGTCTCACCTCACTGTGCCAGCGTGGAGCACCAGCCCCATCTGGGGACAGCAGAGCATTGTGCTGTGTCCCCTAATCTCAACACAACCCCACTGGTGATTTGTCTCTTTCAGCAAACCAGCCCCACACAAGCAGGGTGGCACCTGCACAGGCCACTTTCCTGACAGAACTCTTCAGGTGATGCTCCTTGCTGGATGTATTTTGCTGTTGGCTGTTGCTGTGTGCTGGGCAAAGCAGAGCAGTTATCACAGGTAACCAAGGATCACAAAGCTGGAACAAACAGTGAAAAAACACTCTTTGTCTACTGCTGTAGTTTTTTTACAGATGAACAGTCCAAAATTAGATTAAACTGAAATCCCTGCTATCAAAGCTATCTTTTTTCATAATCTTCATGTACCTTTTTCAGAAAAATGTAAGATTTAGCTCCTGTGTGGAACTAGTATGCTGTTAAATGAAGAGAATTAGTGACGGAAAATCACAAAGATACTATCTAAAATCTATTTGTCCAATAGCTTATCCATCAGTGTTTTGTTAAATACACATTAGGATACTGAAAAAGTGTGGAAAATATTTGGTTGCCTAGAAAGATACCGTCATAAAGAGACGGTATCATATATATGATACATGAGTCCAGCAAAATTCCTTTGGAGATAAATAACACATCAAAATCATTCAATAACACCCAATACAAGAGAAAGTAAGGCTGAATTGTTTTTCCTCACCAAAGACTTCCCGGGTGTAAACAAAAGAATCCAACTTCTGCTCAAAGAAAATGTGCCATTTTGCTAATGGAAAATTTATTTTGGATTGCTAGAGACTTTTCAGCTAAACACTAAGTCTGATTAACCAGTTCAACAATTAATTATTTTTTGCCTAATTAAAATCTTGAAAAAATTCATTGTTAAGTGATCTGTTATAGAACTTTCAGACTGTTCAGACAGCTCAAATAGGCTTTATTAGTGTGCATGAATAAGGATTTTTAATTTTTAAAAAATCTAAAGAAATACATCTAGATAAATCTAAAGATTGATTCTTATGAAAGTCATGCAGTCTAACTTTTCTTGAAACTATAGGGCACAAGGTCCTTGGTTATATTTGCTTTCAAATTTTGCTTCCCAAGGGGCATTTTAAGACACCTGGTTATATACAGAAGATAAAATCAAAAATTTCTATCTGAAAAAACTACCTTGGAATCATGCTAACTTACAAGAGATCTCAAACACGCTAACATTCTTATATTAACTACAAATCCCTCTTTTTTTGTTTTCTTCAGCTTGGCAACATGGCAATCTAAATTTACTGATTCAAATCTTATTTTTCAGGAATTTTAGTTAGAAGCTGAGCATAACTGTTCACTGCAAACATGGCTTCTTTTGGGTCTAGCACAAGATTCCCAGCTAAGGAGGGACCTTACCATTTCTCCTGAAATGGAACATACTTTCTTGCTGCTTGTAAAGTGGTTTTCTGCAGACAGCCAAAAGCAGCAAAGCACATGTTTGAACTTGCAGCTTCTAACCTGAGCGGAACATGACATGTGCTTATATCCGAGTGCAGTCTTCAGTGATTATAAACTTTACATTAAGCACACTGACCAAAGCACCTGCCTGAAGTGAAGTCTGTATTTATAGCTTCCTAAACATCTGAACTTCTGCCACTATTATCCCCAAGGACTCTCATAATATGGTCTGAAAAGGAGATCTTCATTAGAATGTACACCATGTGCAGCTTCTCCTCAACAGTTGCTTACAAATTAGATGTAGCAGGGACTGTCTCTGACCTTCAGTTAATTATTTGATACCACTACTGAATTTCAAGAACTCCAGGGGTTACCTTTGAGAGAACACTTGTTGAATACCTGAGGAGCAGCAAATGACACAAAGTCATCCATTTAATAGGATAGTACCAGCATCCTGTGCTGAGGACTGTGAAGCAATCCTGCACTCAGCACCACCAATCAGAAGGAAAAACAAGCGATTCACAGGAAAGGGGGAAGATTTTGCGTTTTTCAGAAAGTTCTATGACACAAACAGATCATTAAGGATTTCCTTCACAGGAATCCTGACTTAAATTCTGCTGACTTTCTGTCTGGATCCACTTAGCAGAGACACTTCAGTGAAGTGAGAACTTTTCTGAGCACTGTAACTGTAGAAATAATTCTATTTCTGGGAACACCTCACCTGGGTTCCTGCTTCTGAATACGGTTTGCCTTGTTTGATCCATCCTAATGCAAACTGACAAACAGAGTAGTATTCATATGAGCAACGATTTCATCAAGTCCTCCTTGGTGGGCAACCACCTTAGAGTACCTACACGTGTTACAGCCTTGTTATAAGCCTTGAGAGAACTCAGATAATTAAAACTCTTATGGTAATAGTAGCCAAAATAATAAAAGTGCATTATTTTACTCCATTGACTTCTATTTGGCCACCCATATATTTGTAATTTGCCTTTTAAAAGTTATCCTAAACTTATTATTTGCTCTTATTTATTCCCTATAATATGGGAATATGAAAAAAATAAACTACCAAACCAACAAAACCCAGTTATGCAATGTCACAGTCAGCTGAAGAAAGTTCCAAAGAATCAACTGTGCTAGGAAATGTAACTGGAGAGGGTGAAGCCCTGTGCTTGGCAAAGAAATACAACTCTCTAAAGACACCCCTACTCGACTGAGGTACCTACGTATTCCCACCAAGATGGATGTGTGGTGGATTTGTGGCAAAGTGAGATTGGCCAGGAAGATTGGAAATAAAAATTCAGAAAGAAATGCAGTCCTGTCATGTACAAATATGCTGCACAAAAGAACAACACAGAACAACCACACACCTCTCTCATCTAACTCAATTAAAACAAAAAAAAAAGAGGTTTAACTTACAGTACTGAGTAGAATCCCTGAGACTAAATTATTCTTTGCAAGATGTGGAATGTAAGGTGATATCTCTTAGAGGATGCTAAGTTCACACCAGTATTTTTGTCAGAGGAGAGACGTGCAAACAGATCCATCTCCCATCATCTGAAGCACTTTCTCCTGCTATTTGTTACCTGAGCTACTGTTCTATCAGCAGTTTGTCATCCTGAAAAGCCTCAGCACCTCACGCCCTCCAACACCTGGCCTCTCAGTGATGGCAGGTACAGACCTTGAGTTTTGAAACAAACAATTAGAGCAACTCTTTTGGCAATGACTAGAGTCATATCAGAGGGGAAAAGTAAAACAAGTTTTCAGGACAACTTTTCCCATTTTCTGCTGAGCAAAGCTTCCTCAACTGCAGGTGACAGCTTCTTACAGCAGCATCAAAACAGCTTAATTTTGACTTAGATCTTTGCCTTGTGCCTGAACTTACTCAACACCAGCATCAAGAGATAGAAAAATTGTACCAAAGTTTACAATGCTCAGACCCCTATCAGAAAACAGAAGCTGCATTCAGCTTTTAAGAGTAAGAGTGGGAACACCCCTGTTTTCATGATTGCAGTCCAGCTGAAAAAGCAAGAAATATCTCCAGACTCCATAGTGTATGGACCAGCTCTCCAGGACATAGACACTGCCTTGCTGATCAAATCCAGCTGTGAAATCTTGTCACTGCTCTGCTGTGTTCCAAAATGTAAATATAAACCAATCTTTTACACATTCAGGCTCACCGCTGGGACACCATATAGAACAGCAAGTATATTAAATCACACACATAAGCACAAAATGACAGAAGATTCATGAATACAAAAGAAAGAAATTACAGAAAGACATTTGGGGGGGGTGGGTTGGGGGTGGTGACAATGACACAGACTGTCAAAACTGAATAATAGATTTGATTGCTTAACATCTCAAACAAATCCTTGTGGTAGTTTCAAAAACCTCAAATCACTTTCAAGCTCTGACACAAAGTGCAGTGGAATCAATAGGAAGACATTTAGTGCTTAAGAAAGTTAACAGATTAGAGCACACAGAAGATACAAAAATTTGATTTTGCCTGAGGCTGTGCAAATTTTTTACTTCACTTTTGCTCCCTAGTGCTAATATACGCTTTGGTACACAAGGAACAAATGCACTTCATTTTACAGATTATTACTGAAATTTTCTACAGTGATGACTGCAGTTCCAAACAGAATTATTTCTAAGATGTCTTAAATATTTTTATTATTTTTTCTTCTCAGCAGATATAGTTACTTTTCATTGTTGTGGTGTTTTTTCTGGATTGATCAACTACAAAGAATATAAAAAAAGACTCACGTAGTAAAGAAGATATGCTATACTATACACTTCAAGCAAACATAAAAAATAAGGCTCTTACAACACTTACTGACTAACAACAAGATTTCTTTTATTAGCTGACATTTCCCCACTGGAAACAAGAGGGAAGAAAAGAGATTTAGTGGAAATCCATATGGCTGAAGTCTGTTTTCATGGTGCATATTCAGCAGCTTAGATACAGAAGCCCCATAGGTATTTTCATTTAGCATCGAATCCTTTCTGTATAGACCTGTCCTTCTGCCAGCCCGTTAGCTCAGGATTGACAAACACACAAAATCTGCCTCCCTGCACTGGATGTGAATGTCTTCGTATGCTCCACAAAGTCTCAGATCTTAGTGTCATGTTTCAGCCACTTGTTTGGTTAATTGAAAATTTTTTCGTTTGTAGGTAACAAACCCCATATTTTGTGCATCTCCTTCAGAGACTCCATTTTCTCCTGACTCCTGGGCATAATGGGAAGCCACACTGGATGGCTCTGGAACCTAGTATAGCATCTGCCCCATTCTCATTCCACATGCAAACTTATTTGTTTTACTCTTAAGACATTTCTGTACAAAATAGCACAATTTTGGAGTCTTAGGAAAATCTTTTCAAGTTGTTCTCTCCTCTGCATTTAATTGCAGGTTGAAAACAAATCTCTTGGCTTCTTGACGCCTCTCTGCACCATTATTCCTTAACTTTTAATTAGTCAGCCTCTGTTAGCTTCTTGCAAGGCGTCTGCTCCCACATCACTACTTGAAATGCCATCCTACCTAGAAATCTTTTTACTAATGTGAGAGTTGTGCAAATGCAAATAAACAGACATTTAGATCAAGAGGGTCGAAGAGAAGCTCCCATAGGCTACCAACAACATTCAATGAGAAGGCCTTTAGAGGAAAAGTACAAAAATTACAAGGGTTCACAATGCAAGACTCAAAAGCTCGTTGCAGGTAAAGGAAGGGCGTTAGCAATATAATGATGTGATTTTCATTCTGCTGCAGTAGAGCTCTTGAGGTCTATTAAGGAGAGGTGTGCAGAGAGCACAAAATAATAGACACTTGATGAGAAGTGCTCTCTCCTGTCTGCTGGCACCTTCAGATCTTACCATGGTTTGGTAAACAAAGTGAGAAACAGCACTTGGAACAGTTCAGGCTGCAAGGATTCAACACTTCCTTTTACATCCCTTGAGCAGGACACCAAATATTTGAGAACAGCTCAGGCTGATAACCTGTTTTGAATGCTGAAGCCTTGTGTATCTGCAAACAATTTCTTCACTGACTTCCTCTCTTTATCTGCCCCAGGAAAATTACTCCATTCCAGGTAAACAAAAACCAGGCACCTTATCCACATAGGCTGGAATAACACAGGAAAGGAAAAATGTGGAGGCAAATCCAGTGACTCTCTTATTAAAGGGTTCAGATAAACTGAGCTTTGGAAGGAGAAATACTCATTAATGTATACATTGTGCAGCCAAATGGCACAGAAAATCCCTCAGTAAGATGAGCAGAAACAGAAAATCAAACTAAATTTTAAAAAATGCTCATGCAGTTTTACTTTCCAGCATGATCCCACAAGAGCCTCCAGACAGATTTTCAGGGTGTTAGTGGGTCTAAAGGTGGGATTTTCTTAGAAAGTCTCAGCAAGTGCCAGCCTGAACCTTCAAATGTCAAATACTTATATGGTCTGCAGACCTTGACAGGAAAAGTGTCTGGAGGTGTGCTCATTAATACTAATTCCTTTTCCCACTGGGACTAGGATTTCAGATAAATAAGAACCTGAGCTAATTTTTAGCTAAACCCAAGATTATCCAATGTAATCCTTTAAAATACAAAATACTACCCTAAAAGAAACAGAGTGAGGTTCTAAGTGATACCAGTTTTTTATAATTTTTCCAATATTTTGTTGATAATAGAGAGAAAAATGGTCCAATGTTTAAATATTTGACTGACATTTGGAAGCTCATAATTCAAGTTTTGAGGATATTTTTTAGCTTAAATAAAGAGGTTTTCCTAACCTTCAGTTTCTCTGATAGTCAATATGAGTTCAAGTCAAATAGGCTTTTTCTTTCATAGAGAGACATAGCTAAAGAAACCAACCCTCAAAATCTAAATTTCAAAACAACACAAATCAAAACATACCGGCACTAACAAAACAAGGAATTTTTAAACGTGGGAGAACATGGAATAATATTTAAAAAATCATCACCATTTATTCATATATTGTCTTAAGTTCTTTTAAGATGAGTCAGTTTCCCAAGTACTTTCAGCTCTTATGATGATGTTTTCCCTGTTATCCTCCTCACTTTTTTTAATTTGTGACAAAGTTACTGTTCTTTGGGCAAATGTCATCCAGGTCTAGCTGCGAGAAGCTGAACCACTTTTACAGAAATAGCATTTAAAAAACCAAAACAATACAAATAATAACATTTCTTTGCAAATGTGACTCAGTTTTTCTATTTTTTTTTCGTGTGGGTTGCAAGTTTTGCTGCTCTTCACCAGCTTTGGGGTCTAAATGTCATGCTGCTGACTAGCTAAAATGTACTTTATGCTTATCCTCCTTTTATGTGTTGGTGTTGTGTTGTTGGGGGTTTTTTGAACCTGGAGTGAGGCATAGATACACGTATCTTTAGAAATATCTTAGAGGGTGGCGTGAGAGAACAAGTGTGGCAAGCTGCACTCTGGATAAAAATTACTGACTAATCCACCGTACAAGTACTGAAAATAAAACACCAAACAGGAGTAATTTCACTAGACACATTAAAAAGTACAAACTCATGTACTGAAAGGAAGATAATTTCTGTACCTGTTTTTACAGGTGACTGTTTCAACTGCCCCCTCCACTCTGATTCTAAGGCAACTGGGGAAAACAGGAACTCTGGATGGACCTTGACACCTCTCCTCAATTGTTTTCCTTCCAGAAAAAGGAGATAAAACAGGGCAGGAGTGAAAAAATTGCCATTACAAATTGTTCATGGGGGAGACACCATCAATCATTAGAACCTCAGCTTCTCTCAGAGAGCTCTGAATCTGTCAGCATCCCTCTGCACTGGGGCCAGAGGCATGGCTCTGCTACACACAGGGATAGGTTTCTGTAGGATTCCCACAGCAGCTGCCATGAGAGAGCAGCTTCATTTCACTCCTACCACTTTCTTCCTGACATAATTGGTCCTTTCCACTGTATAAGGTGGAACAAGCAGGAGTCTAAAACCTGCCAGGCACACCTGTAGAAATGGCCTTCTGTACACCAGCCTTGTCAGAGATGGTGGCCAAGGACATGAATAACCCCTCAGCCTTTTCTCCTGACACCAAGGGAAATATTTGTCTCGTGACTGACTGGATTAGGGACCTTCAAATCTTGAGTCTGAATCTTCACCTACATCATTTCTTAACATCAGTCACTTGGGACAGTGGGTAATTGATAATGAAAGAGCCAGAACTATAAGCAATAAGATAAGCTGGACCTTCTCAGCTCTTCTAAGCTGGAATTTAAACAGTGAGACCTCAGGAAGTTATATGAAATACTGGAATTTTGTGATCTGGACTGCTTATTGGTGGGTTTCACCACTTCCTATATTCAGGAAGTGCTGAGATTGCCTCAGATCTGAGCTGAGAAGTGTCAGTTGAAATCCTTGATTAACTAAAAATCCTCACAAATTTTTAACCCTACACAAATTAATGCCTTCTGTCACATATTTAGCCGTTAACCACCTTAGCCCTGGGCACACTGGAGATCCTTGTCTCCCTCACAGAAGACAGGGAGAGGACAGACAGATTTCCAGAAACAAACTTTGCCTGCTACTTTTTTGAAGTACTTCTTGTTTCACCTGTCTCCCTCAAAAATCTTCAAGTTCTGTTTCTGACACAGGAAAGATCAAGAAAGATAAATGTAAAGTTTTTGTAGAAGGAACTTCTAAACAAGAATTCTACATCCATGGTTGGATGGAATGATCTTAAAGGTCTCTGCCAACCTTGATGGTTCTATGATTCAGAAGATGACACAAACCTCTTGAAGGTGAAGGGTTTCTGCCAATCAGCTAAATCAAATATATCTGGCAAAGCGTACTGTCTGGTAGCAGAATCACAGACTAAACCCAAACAGCTCTGATTTCTCACTGCTCAAGCCCTAAAAGCACATTTTTCAAAACGAATATATCTTGTCCTGGAGCTCATAATTGTACATACCTGCTGTGAAAGCTGAATAAGCAGAGCTTTTAGGAAACAGAATCCAGGAGCACAGCTCTCCACTGATGGAAAATTGAAATGATGAAGCATTACCCCTGCAGAAATAAATATCACAGCCAGGAAACCTGGATGAAGGCTGAAACAAAACCTGACAGAGAGGTTATTTCAGAAATTACAGAAAGGACAGGAGTCAGTAATGACATGAGGAGTCTGGAGGGCTGAGGGGATTTTTCTCTGAACCTTGCTTATTTTCTATAATGCTATTTTCCTTTAATGTACAGCAGAGCTTTTGTGTTGACAATTACTAATATCTCTGGATGAACCTTTGTGTCTAGCACTCCTCAAGGATTCTGTTGCCTTTTCTATTAGCATACCACATTTAGAGAGAGATGAGATTTAGAGATTCACTATACTATCCACTGAGCTATAAGGAGCTCCCGTTAGCATAGAACCAAAAGTTGAGTGCCATGTGTCAGGGACTTGATTAAAATAATGAGCAGAGAAAAATCTCTAAACGTATTAAATCATAAAGCAAACCCTTTTCTGCTTCAACAAACATGTGTTTTATGGAAAGGGTAGATGCCTCACAAAACAAGTGGTCACATCTTTCTTTTAGGGTAAGTGAAAAATAGAAACACAGATGTATCAGGAAACAAGGTTTTTATCTCAGTTTTAAAGAAACAAAGGACATGAAAGCTATGAAATGAAACTTTAGCCAGCCACTATGGCCAAGCCATACCCAATTACCTCTTGTTCAGGTTAACCATTTCTCTGGTTCACTAAATCTGTTAGAAGAGTTCATAAGTTTGAATGCACGTGGTTTCAAAATGTCATATTTTTTCTTCTCTTAATCCTTTCAGGAGAACAAGATGCAAAGATGCAAGAACAAGATGCACCAAGTTGCAAAGAAAAGCAAGCTGCATATGCCCAGGAAGGATAAAACCAGCCCCTGCTTGATTAAGAGCTGAGAATATTGGCTCTGACACAGCAGAGAAACACTTGTTTTTGCTTTACCACGTAAATCTAAAGGATTATGTGTGCACACATAAATACATTTAGGACCACAAAAACCCATGAGGAGCAGCTGAATGTAAAAGATACATTAACACTAATGTTATCCTATGCTAGAGAGGAAATGGGCCTAACTTTTAGCTCCTTAATACTGTTTTTTTCTTTCTCCTCAGACTAAGGAAAACAAATTTCCATTGCTGATTTAAAGGAATACATCATCTGTCTACATTCAATCTGTTAGAAATGCTTTCTTCAGCAACAGAATATTTGCATAACACTGTTCTTGTCAGGTTCACAATAGTGGTGGGACTTACTAGACTGGTTTTATGTTGAATATTCAACAGTAACTCATTAGTCAGGTAAGCAGCCTAATAGGAGTCAAAATGTACATGAGATAAGACTGATGGTTTAAAATATAACCATATTCAAAGCTTGAAAAAAAAATGCACTTTGTACAGAGGAGTAAAGGCTGATGTGCAAGCAAATTGTCAACAAACCTACTCTAGTATACTATTTGTGTACACTGAATTTCTCTGGTTTGAAATAGAGGCTACTGAGGGCTTACAAAGGCACACACACTTCTTGCAGTGTTATAAATCCTTCCCTTCTTGACCAAGCTACTTTGAACAGCTCCATGTCTCACCTGTGATTGCTGAAACCTTTCCCCTTCTATAGAGAAATAAGATAATTCACTTTAACATTAAAGGAAAATCTTTACAGAGACAAAAATGAGAGAAAAGGGCTCTGAGTACTATTGCTGTTGCTGTGCTTTGTCAGACACAGCTGGAAGGAGCAAGTTGACTGAACGCAGATATGGCAAGGACAGAGAAAATGCAATACAACTCCAATTTTCCACAAACAAAAGGATCATAACTATGATTTAGAGGAGGATAGGATTTATATACTGGGAGCAAAAGGAGCCTTTGACATGGACCCCAAGGAGAGAGTCTGCTGGAAAGTGGAAAACACCTATCACACTTTGACATATTCCCATGAAATCAGATTAGATGCATTGCCTTTGTTACTGGCAAGGCTTACAGCAATATCCTCAAGGAAGGAGCCACTTGGTAAGAAAAATGAGCTGAGTGAGAAGCAGGAGACTTCCCCAAAAGGAGTGGACAGAACTCAGAAGCCAGGGACTGAGAGAGAACCTGAGGAGAGTTGTGGAAACAACAACATCCCGCTGAGAGCTGAGTTCTGGGCAGCTCTGGGAGGAACAAGGACCATGGAAAGGATGAAAGATTTCCACTGTTCTCTGGAGAAGGAAATAATTTCAGCTTTCTGGGGATCTGACTATACAGTCTAATAACATCAAAGACCTTTCCAAAGCCTAGCTTCTGCCCACAAGATGAGGGAATGGGACTTGCTCCTCCTTCCACAGCTGTTGGTACTCTCTTAACCCAAGGGCTGTCTCTTCACAGCTCTTTCTGACAGCCACTGCACTGGAACAGGATCAAACACACATCTGTGCCCAAATCACACATTTTATCAGCCACAAAATCTCTCCAGATGGCAGACACTCATCTGCTACCAGTAATCCATTTCTCCTCCTACTTTTCTACCACAGCAAATTGATGTCAAATCATCCCAGCAGTCTTTTAAAAAAGAACAAGGATATACAGATGTTGTTTGGTTTTGTTGTTTTTAATAATAGACAACCCAGGGGAAAATATTAAAAAAAAACCCAGGGAAAAAATTAAAGCCCATAGTGCTGCTACAGAACAGAATAATTTAGTTTAAAATCACAATATTTGCAAGTAGTTTCATTTCTGACAAATGGCAAATGCAGACACTATAGCTGCTTGCCAGGCCAGCTCACTCTTTCTTACCTGCTGTGAGCTGAAGTGTTGGCAAACTTTGCTCTTGCCTTCCCACAATTCCTTCCAGCCTCATACCCAAACACAGTTTGTAAACATCTAAAACATGTAAAAGAGAGAAACTCCCTCTTTCTCTCCCTTGGCATAGAAATTTTGTCTGCTCCTGGAGAATATTTTTTCTAGGTATTTATCTCACTAATTTCTAGCTCATGTAATCTTCTCACCTTATCTCTTTTAAATAAAATTTTAACAATCAAGAAAGAAGAAGGAAGTGTCCTGGGAGCATCAGTTTTGGCAAGATAAAGTAATATTGGAGCTGGTAAAGCAGGTCCTTGCATAAGTTCAAGATTCAAAAATTCATATCAACAAGACATGAGCAAGAAGCCATGCTGAACAATTTTCACAGCTGGAATCATCATGGTAACCAGTTTTCTGATCTTGTGCTCTAACACAGCAGCTACAGTAGTAGCTGTGAGCCTCTAGACATTCAACACATTTTGATTCTTGAAATCATGTTGAACTTCTGGACTCAAGGTCATTGGCTTAAATAGATGAAAAAGATATAAAATTCCTTTCCTCCTTGCTAATTTATGAGGTTCACATAATACTTCATGTACAAGGACCCGCAACATCAACACATTTTTAAGTGTGCAAATGCCTGCACTAAACCATGTCCTCCAGGACATTCTGATGTTAAAAGACTATCTGGGAATATGACTATCCATCTCTTGCTTCTTCATGAATCCCTAAGCCACCAACAGGAAAAAGACTGCAGGTAACAAAGGGGACTCTGCAGAGCTTCCACAGTGTGTGGCACATCCCTTCATAGAAGCACCAAAAGGGCAGAGGAGTAAGATCTCTGAACAATTCAAAGGTCTGAATTTGAGGGTTTCATCCAAAAACCCTTAGAGTTTTACTCATTGCTTGGGACCCTCTCATAAGTAAATAGCAGATCAAGCTAGATGACCTTGTACCTACCAGCTTGACCTGAGATTGGATTCTCTAGTCTCCATTTTATGCTCCTGAGTACAGCAGAAGACAATGCAACACAAAATACAAGCAATAAACACACAGGGTTTCTGTGACAGCCACAAAACCAATAAAAACACATGACTATGTGGTCATCCAACTCAATTCTTAGTAGCAATAAGAATGATTTAAATAAATACAGAAGTGGAATCAGAAAAAAATACAGGAGAAGATACCTTCTTCCCCCCCTTTAAGCTTTGTAAAGCTAAAGATCATTATGTTTCTTGCTGGAGTTTATTGAAAATAATAAATCCTGCCTCTTTTGTGGATGACATAATGAACCTGATACTCCTACACTGAAAACTTTTCCTTTGTATAATAGCAATAGATAATTTAGATGTCTCACCAAAAACAACCCAAACAGAGTTTGTTGACATTCACCTGCGTTGTACAACCTTTTCATTTCAGTCTGGAAAAAATAGGAGATGGGAAACCTCACAAGAAGTTGGGTTTTTTACTTCTGCTGTTTTTATGTCTGCGGCAGTATTTTAGGTTGCAGGTCCCACAATTGCTAAAGGAATAAACTCCCAGAAATTCAAGATGCGATGTAAGCAATCTCCAAACTCCTGAGAGTGATGGGAGCAGTGTTGGAAACATCAGAGCCAGAAAGACTATCCCAAAAGGTCTCATTATCCTTGCTAGACAGCCCAGAAAGCAGGAGGGAGTGCTGTGGTTGAGTCACAGAGGCAGAGCTATGGTCAATTCACGCTTTCCAGATTGCAGCAGCACAAACATCTGAGCAGTGTCAAATTCTCATCCCGATGTATCCTGCACTTGGGAAACAAAGGAGCTCTCTCTTCCCACACCCTGCCCCAAAGAGTTTGATACCAGGTGCTCCTGCTCTGCTCCTGTGGCACCTGAGCACAAGGAGACAGATCTGGTAATCCACCCCCTCTACCCACCTTGATCCCTGCATGAGATTTCCCTTCAAACTTCCACTCCTGTCTTTGTTCACCCTCTGGAAGCTTTTCAGGCATTTTCATTTTTTCATTTCATTTTTTAAATTTAATAGCATATGTCAATAGTTGATCTTTTCTAGACAGGAACCTTGAAACTACAACTCAAATCATTTTTAATTCAGTGCAACCTCTCTTGATACAGTTATGAATCTCTTAATATTAGAAGAGGCTTCAATAAGCACAAATTGGTAGAGAATATTCAGATTTTCAATCATCTCTACAGTACAAATTTTCAGGTCTGCTGAATGGGTGCCTTGGTTTCAACTGATGTAGAGTTAATTTCTTCTCAGTAGCTGGTAAAGTGCTGTGTTTTGGACATGGAATGAGAATGGTGTTGATAACACACTGACGTGTTGGGCTTTGCTAAATCATGTTTATCCTAAGTACTTTCTGTGTGTGTGTCTAATGTTCTGCCAGTAGCTGGAGGAGGTATATTAAAAAAAAAAATGGGAGGGAGCATAGATGGGACAGGTGACCTGAACTGGCCCAAGGGATATTCCAGATACTCATACCATAGAACACCATGCCCAGTAAATACATAAACGGGGGGAGTGCCTGGGAAAGGCAATCAGGGGTCAGCATCAGTCAGCAGGTGGTGAGCAATCATACTGTGCACCACCTGGTTTGGGTTTGGTTTTTTTTCCTTCCCTTATTATTAACATCATTATTATTGTATTTTATTTTTGTTTCAATTATCTCAACCTACAAGTTCTTATCTCAACCTACAAGTTTTGCTTTTGATTCTCTTCCCCATTCCACTGGGGTAAGTGTGGATAGGGGGGGTTGAGCAAGCACCTGCCTGATTAATTTGCAGCTGGGCTTAAACCCCACAACAATGGGGTAAAGTTTGTTTCCAGAGGTATATTTTAAAAAGAATAGTTTTCATACACATTTCTGAGGAAGAAACGAGGTCTGAAGAGACTTAACCAATAACTGAGGAAGGAAGAAAAAAAATCCCACTAGAGTTGCTTAGGTCAGAGAGGTGCAGAAGCGCTTCATCTCCACTCCTACACATCTCTTATCCAGACCCTAAATTGCCTTCATTTGTGCAATCACTGAGGAGTTTGTCTTGCAGGCTCCAGGAACACTCCCCCTGCACAGAAGCATGCAAAGCACCAGGAGAAAAGGTTGCTCACAAGGAGCTTCCATCCGTGCTCGCTTACTCAAGAAAAGGCATTGTCTGGAAAATCCAGGAACGTGTGGAAAACACACCAACGCAATCTGGAAGTGACTAATGCATATAGATGGGTTCAAATGAGCATCACCAGCTCTACCACCTGATTCCTGGCACTAATGAGCCACAGTTGAAAGTGGAAATCAGCATGACATATCCCACGTTTCCTTCTTTTAAACCACAAGAGCCATTAAACTGTTCAGACCTTTTTTTTAAGCATCCTTTTGTGCTCAGGCTGTGACCTCCCTATTCCTGTAGATTAAATCTCTCCGAGATTCTCAAGAAAATCTTAGGGACTCAATAATGGCATGTATAGCTTGGAATGTGCACATTTATTTTCCAGATTTTATTTGATTTCACAGCAGTTTTTTACCTCTCCTGCTAACTCCTATAAATCACATTCTACTTCAGCCCATGACTTTTTATCTAAAAATTGCACTCAACATGTGATTTCTACAGGAAACAGTTTCAACTTCTCAGGCTCAAGTTTTTGCTTAATCAGTTCTAAGGGTAGTTCCTGGGAGAGAAAAGGTAGATGAATATTTATCTCTTGATTAAATTTTCCCACAGCCAGAACTCTTCAAGTATTAATTTTGTGGCTCTTACAGCAGCTCAGCCTTCTAAAAAATAAACTAAATAATCAAAATAAGATCGTGAAAATCCAGGGTTTTGCATCTTTTAAAGTATGTCATATTGCCCTGTATAGAGACAGACAGATAACATTTCCATAAACAATAGATAAAAAAACCAAACCTATAAAATTTAATGGACCATTTCAAATGCTTGGTTAGAAGGCATATTTAGAAAACTAATTTTCAGACTAGCAGGCCACAAGTGGTAAACAAATTCTCAGTACAGAAATGTTTCAAATAGAAATTGCATAAAATGAATGATGCTTATTCATGGCCACAGCAGGCTAAGAAAAAAATTAATTTAAAAAGTTGTTGGTTTTTTTTTTCAAGCAAGCCCAAGCACATCTGATTTCTAAATCAATAGCTGTCTCTAGCCAAACTGAAGTGCTTGTACAACTTCAGACAGGTAATTACTTACAGGGATTGGATGAGGAACAAGCACATCAAGGGATATTGCTACGTCAATCTCTCTTCTTTTATGTTTTATTGTAGCCTTTTGAATGTTTCAGAAATCAACGCTAAGAACTCATTTTATCCTCTAGCAGCTGCAATAAAAAGAAAAGCCAATATACTAATACACAGAAAGATGTGTGTGGCTGCCTTGTCAAATACCATTTAGTGTCATGGTTTTGGGGCAAATGTCACAGGAAATACACAGATTTTGAGAGATTTAGATTTTTGTTTCTTTAGCCTAATGAATGCAAAATGAACTGAGGTCCCTGGAATGGGAATTATGAAGATGCCAGAACAAGATGCAAAAATTTCTTAATTTCAGGATGAAATACATTTGTAGGACCCTTTGCATAAGCATAGAAGGGGTAATACTGTTGCATTCCATTAAACCACACTAACATGATGCATTAACAGAACACCAGTTACCTCTCCATTGAGGAAGCCCCACAAGACACAATCAGCTTATCCAACAGATGGTATGACCACCTGACATTTTTTCCACTGTCTTTATTAGAGAATTTGAGGTATTGATTTTTAAGTTACCCTCTTAAATTCTATGGCTTTTATTAAAAAGTTTATTTTTAGCTGAAAGCCTAAAATTTTCAGGTTTTGAAAACAACTTAAAATACAAAAAGTACATTTTGCCTTACAATTTTCTCTGAATATTTGTGCGCATGCCTACATGTGTATTGCTAAACATATCAGCTTTTTCTGTGGGGAAAACTTGTTCTTTCTAGATTTAATTTTCAGTATTAAAGTTTTTGCTTTTTTAAGATTAAGAGAGCTTCTGACTCCAAAGTCAATTTCTGACAGAAACAATAAGAAAAAAATCATATTTATTTTGCCAGTTAGAAAAACAAGATTTCTAAAAATCACCCCCAAGGACACTTATTGCAATAAGAGTGAGATAGTACATGAAGATTATACAAGTCCTAAAATGTCTAGGCTTAAATAAAACCTGCAAGTCTTCCTCCACTTTCCTTTGTATCACTAGAAACTCTTGGCAAGTGTTTCCTCACAGAGAAGTAAGCTAAAGTATACAACCCCTCTGAGACAATGCTACTTTTTATTAGAAGATTATGTATTTTAATGAACTGGATACATTTAGTTGCCTCTAGTATTTCCTCTGGTGTTCACTACTCTCCCAAATGATCAGTCAAAATTTGCATTTTAACAGAAGCTGAGTACTCTACTGGAAGGGCATCATGCTTAAAAGCTCATAAGTAGATTTTTGTCTATTATTTAGTTTATTGAAATTTGTTACTGCCTTTAAAGTCCCTTGTTTAAGAGATACACAAAGCTCCTGTTAATTGACCTAATTTACCATCTGTATTTTTGCACTCACTTGTAAGGTTATTATACTAGACCATAAATATGATCTGCTTTGCTGGGCAGAACTTCACCTGTTGTGCACTGGTCTGATGGCACAGAACAGGTAAAAACCTCCTGATCACCTGGAAACTGTGCTTTGTGATGTAGGTTTGACTATTCAAGACCTTTTTTTACCAAGTTTCAGCCATGCAGAGCTAATAGCAACTGTCCAGCTGCTTCAGGAAAATAATCAAATGTGCCACCTAACAATAAAAGCAACACTCCTTTTTAGGGATCTTTTAAGATAAAGCAAGCACCTTCCCAAAAGAAAATTATCATCTGTCCAGCAATCATTTCAAATTTGACTGAGCAGCTGTTTAAATCTTCTCTCCTTGACTTGGGAGAGGTCAGCAAACAAGCCTCCCTCTCCATGCCCAGTGGCTGTGTGAGGTGAGAGTGGGGGGAACAAGACTCCTCTTCCATCTCATCCTGGCTGCAGTCACAACTCTTTCACAGCTGTGGTTTGCATGCACAAGTCCAGCAGCACTTGCCCACCTTAAAAATTAACCCAGGATGCAAGTAGCACATGGTCTAGTAAAAAATGCATCCAACCAAAAAAAAAAAAAACAAAAAACCCCAAACCAAAAAGAGAAACCAAACCAAAAAGAGAAACCCAACCCGAACTCTCACTTGTCTAAAGTAAAGCTTCACTTCCTAAATTACCCTGTGACTAAACAAAGCACTTTGGCTGTTACAATAGTTCATTTTTTATTAATGATACGAAAGGGGACCAATTCTGAAGCCTCCAAAACCCTTCATTTTTGTGCTGAAGTCTCTCTCATTCATTATTTACATCCAAGAATTCTCCCTTCAAGCAAGACACATACATTTCATTTCCCTTTTTCTTCCGTTCAAGACCTATTTAACTACAGCTGCAAAACAAAATATAAATACAACATTAAAAAGTACAATTTGAGTGAAATACTGAATAACTAACAGTGAAATAACTGACAATTTTTGGTTTAAGAAAAATGCTCTCTTCCTCTTCTCTTGCTTTTTTGGAGATGTTTCACTTCCAAATCTACTTAAGATAGAAAGTCTAGAGACATTATAATCATATTTGCTGATTGCTTTAGCAATTGTCTCCTGCAATCTTCTAAACAAGTCATTAGACTCCCACTGATGGTTTCCAGGACAGAAAAAGATAACATGAACATCCAACAATCATTATTTTTCCAGTCCAGCTGTACTCACATCCCACGTTCACACATTTAGGTCTGAACACATCATAGGCTGCTCTTACAGTGCAAGGCAAATAGATGATGACCCGAAGGAGCTAAGACTGCTTTTTTGGCTCCTCACATTACCATGAGTCAGACATCTCCAAAACTGTGCATCTATGGGAGGAAAACAGAACCTAATCACCCCAGGAGCTGTGGGTTTAATTGCTGTTTGCACCTCCCAGCTCCTCCTCAAGCCCTGCAGAGCAGCTCAGTGCTGGCAGCTGTGGTCCAAGAGAGATACCATGTCCCCAGGGGTGCACCTCCTCTGGGAAAACAACAGGCCAAAATTCACCTGCTCTCCCTCTCTTAGGAAAGTCAGTTTGATAAGGATTGTTTCTGACTGATAAAGATCCATTTACTGCATGCATTTGGAAGGTAAGGTCCAAGTTACCCACAGACAGTTTACATTCAGGTCTGTAGTGCTAATAGGTTTGGGCATTTTGGGTTTTTGGGGGGTTTTTTTGGGTTTTTTGTGGTTTTGTGGTACTGTTCTGTGAATCTAGGTTGTTTTGGTGGAGGGCTTTTTATTGTTATTATTCTTGGATGTGGATTTGTATTCATTTTGGTTTTATTAAAAGGGAGATAGTTCATATACATCTCTGCAAAGAAATTCCAGTATTTACTGCAATACAGCAACAAAACAGGTTTAGATTATTGACTGTTGTTCCCATGGGTGCATAAGTGAGTAGACCAATACCTGGAGAATTAGATTAGGCAGCAAGTCTGGTTGTGAAGGGGGAGGAATATCCTTTGATGCTTTTTACCATCTTATCTCCATTTTGCAAGGTTCTTAGCCAAAATGGCAAATACTGGTAAGCCTGAGCTTAGTCCATGTCCCCTGCTACCCAGTCTAACAGGACAATGTTCTTGCTCTTTCTGAGCTGTGACAGAAAACAACTTCTCAACTCCATTTACATTGTATTAATGTATAGTTTTATTAATTAATACGTTAATGTATTAATGTATGTAAGCATAATGGTTACAACTTAATTAGCTGTTATTCTTGTTGATTTTACCAGCTTGTTAGCATCTGATCATCTTTTCCTGTCTGCCTCTGGGGTGTTCAAGATGTCTTTGATACATTAGAGCTACAGCATAGTCAAAGTTATTCCTCATCACATTTAATGATTTCCACCCTCTTCTCCATGGCAATACAGCACAACCCAAAAGGGAGCTGGATGAACACAGCCAACTCGTCCCAGAGGAAGTGTGATGATCCAGGAGGTCACAATCCCTCTCCCTGGTCAAAGTGCAGCATCCCTGGGTCTCGCCTCTAAAGCAGAATGACAAAGAAAGCACAGATTTGGTGGCAGATAAAAAAAGTGTGCTGGTGGTAAGGACTACTAATAACAAGTAGTACTAAATGTTGAAATGAATTAGCAGTACAGAGGAAGTAAAATATCCAGCACAGATGACTTTAAAGAATAATGACAACAGTGGCTAGGAAGGTAGTGCAATTGCTCCTGTGGTTGCAGACTGATGCTCACTTGATATTCCTCCCCATCCCCCACCCTAGACAGAAAACCAACACTTTCCTTCTGCAGCTCATCCCTCTTGCCCTCTGGGAAGGGACACTTGACAGTCATTTCTACAGCCTCACCCAGCACAGCAAGGGACAGGGCAGGACTTCCCTTCCCAGTGGCTGAGGCCACCCCAGAGGGCAGGTCCAGGGATGTAGGGCACTTGCATGGCTCCATGAACAGGATTCCAAACAGATCAGGCTTTCCCTTCCAAACAAACCAGTCCTTTCCCCCCACAGACTTGGCCTCATGCACCTCCAGCAGTTTCCCTCACAACCTCTCTTGGAAAGTTTGGCAGGCACTGTGGGCTGCCAGAGCAATTTACTAGAAGGGCAGGAGGAAATGATAAATCAGTTTCAAAACATATACACACCCAAAAGTGCATCTTCATCACACACCACTGAAATAGTTTCTTTATCAGGGCAAGAGGCCACAGCTCCTCTATGTTCCAGGGTCAGCTTGGGCAGCATTCACACATTTTTCTAGCATCACCTGGGCTTGGAAATTACCACTTTTTTCTTTGCTGTTTAGTTACAGAAAAAAGTGAGAGTTGCTTCACTCCCAGCACCAGGCAGTGGTAGAGGGCAAAATTCAGCCCACAGAGTGGTTAGGGACATTCCTGGAACTGAGGCCACTGTGGGGTTCTTTACCTCAGGCTTTGGCTTTACTGCATAATTGCAGATACCACCCAGGCTGCTTGGTAGCCTATGGAATAACCTAGGCAACGGAGCAGGAGGGCCCCTCTACTTGCTTATTTTTTTTATAAATAAATGTAAGAAAAAAATGTAATTACCACAGTGTGACCGTGCCCATTGATGCAGTGGAGTGTGGAGGAGGAGGAGAGAATGTCCCACTACTGAGAATAGCTTTTAAATATATACCATGCATTCATTGGCTTTGTTTACCCAGAAAAATGCCATGTAAGTCAGCAGTGGTGTAATTGGGCATAATATGAATACATTCTTTAGTTCAAAGGCACAATGAAAAGAAGGGGGGAAATAATACTTCACACTATGAGGTTATTTATTGTTCAGCAAAGTAGAAAACCTGATAAGGGGCTGCTTTCATTTTTCTGACTATTTACTACTGATTTGCAAGCTTTTACTTTCCCCAAGCACAGGCCAACTTTTACCCAACTGTGTCCATTGAGAACAAAACATTTCAATTTTATAATTAAAAAAAATGTTCTTATAAACATAACTTAATTTTATGAAATAAGAGAAATCAAATATGATAATGTTTTCTTGACTTTTCTGGCACCAACTTATAGGAAGTCATTTCCAGTTAAACTTTCGGCTTGCTGGAAACCAGATGTCTGTGAAGCCCTGGGAAAGGACAACAGGCAATGCTCAAAAATCAGGAGACTGAGCAGAGATGTCACCACCTCTATTAATATTGCTGGGAGAGGAGCTTTTGCAGCTGTCAATGAGCTCTCTGCCCAGCACACCTCACTGCCACCCTGCCTGACTCCACCAGGCCAGCTGTGAAACAACACCTCAAACTGCTGAGCTGGGTGGCTGCACCATGGGATTCCCCTTCCCACGCACCAACATCTGTCCCAGGTGCTGGCACAACAGGAGGAGACACTGGCACAGGTTGTCCAAAGAAGCTGTGGATATCCCATCCCTGGAAGTGTTCAAGTACAGCCTGGACAGGGCTTTCAGCAACCTGGATCCATGAAAGGTGTCCCTGCCCATGGCAGGGGGGGTTGGAACTAATGAATCTTTAAGGCCCTTTCTGACCTAAACCATTCTGTGATTATAGATCTGACAGCCTCATGTTGGTCGCCTCATAATCCCTGCACCACTTCCAATGCAAGGAAAAAAAAATATAAAATAATAATTGACATTCAGCTGTCACCTAGAATCAACCACATCTCTCTTAGTGACAAATGTCAGCTCCTTCACCAAGACCTTGCCTACAGCTCTCTCTCATTCTTTATACGCAGCTGGTGATAATAATCATACTGCAAACAGCGAAAAGGCTTCAGCCTGGGTCTGCAGACACAGCAGATGTTGGTTGTTCAGCTCAAACAACAGCAAAAATTCAAAGGAGGCAAATTTGAGAGAGTTTATTGCAATATTCGCTGTCCAGGACAAGACACACAGTCACCAGAGTTCAGGTTTTTCTATTAAAATCTTATCCTAAGTTTCTCCGGAATCCCAAACTGTATGAAATAAGAAATTTTAATTCTACACTACTCAAATGTAGAAATTAGAATTTATTGCTGGAGCAGAGTAAATATCAACTCAAACACAGAGGAAGATTTAAGCTTTTCTAATTACAGACAAAAGCCTAAGCAGTAACAAGAAAAATATTTAAAACTTAAAACAAGGGTATTGCCTATTAGCAAAAGTACTGCTACATTTTATAGTTATTCAACATTCCAGTTTAAGCCTGACAAAATTTAATCTTGATTATTATTGAGACCAAACCAGTTTTTTAGTTTGGTTTTACTTTTTTTAAATACATGGCTGTGTTTAGGAGGTTTTAAATTTTTTACTGTACTTTATATTTTAATTGTGAAAAGTAATTTCACGAGGACAAAACTTTGGTCATCATCAACTTCTCAGTGCTCCAGGTATATATTCAGCTAGATGAGCTGGAACCTTCTACTGTGTTGCAGTATGTTCCTTCGGCAAGGAGAAGCAGAATGAATTATTTTTAGGGTTTCTAGCTGGCAGCATCAGTGGCTGTATAAGAATGCAGGGTGGTTTTCTAAGACAGGGAAGTTGTTTTAAGAAAAACTCCTCTCTCTATGGTTTTACTCTCTTCAAGAAATTTCACAAATGTTGATGATGTTGCTTAGTATAATCAAAACCTCAGCAAGATTCTTAGGATTTTTAAATGAAGACAAAATTTTAATCTTATTTTAATGCAAGTCAGCAACCTGTTAGCACAATGGGTCATTGACTTTTCAAAGCCCTTTCTCCCTGAAGTAAGGGAAAACAGAAGAGCCAACAGAAGAGTTTGCAGGGTCAAACAGCTTCTAAAAAAATTCCAGACAAGATTAGACAGGAAGAGATCTGACAGTTCTGCAAGTTATAAAGATTAAAATGCAAGATATTGTTTAGAATTTTGTACACCAGAAGATGATTTGGATGGGGAATCATGACTTCTGCCAAACATGTGGAAATAAAGAGTTAGAGAGGAAAGGAAACCTTTTCAAAAATTAAACTTTTCTACTTGAAGGTTTATCTATCTCAGAACATATAGGTTAAACCATTGTACAGCAGAAGATTCTGAAATTCCTTCAAAAATTATATTAAATCTTTCATTAGAGTTGTGCAATAATGATTTTGCATTAGAGATTTATACTTCTCACATCATAGAATGGTTGTGATGTTGAAAAGCACAGTATCCTTTATAATGCAGTGGCACTATGATGAACCTTGTATTAATAAAACTTTTTGGTCTTCAAGTATCTCAAAAGAAACTTTCTTCCACAAAAAAAGATTCTATTTTTTCTGTTATGAAAATTCTGAGTAACGGTTATGACCAGATTCCTGATTTCCCACATGCCCAAGGCCCACAGATTCTTAAGTCCATTATCTACACCCTGTCTTGCTAATTAAATAACTCTCTTGCCTCTGAAGGCACAAAGCCTGCAAGAGTCTTTCCTGTGCTTTGCAGCAGGGAGGCAGCAAAAGCCACTAAACCCGGGCACAATTTGACAATGACCTGCTTAGACCCAAGACCAGACTATGAAGAATCCCTTTCTCTCTGTGCTGACACAGCCTACAATGCTCTATTTCTGTACTTTGGTTGTTTGGACAGCAGTCAAGGACAGTGCTTGGACTCCCCTCTTCAGGTACATCCTAGGCCCAGTGCAGGCAGAAAGGTAAGGACAGTATCCACCACTCAATTTCCATTTAAAAAGGGACAGTCAGCCATCCTCTGTCAGCAGCAGGGAATGGAAGAGAGCTGGTTACACAGAATGGTATTTTTCATGTTGCTTTGCAAAGGAACAGGCAGGAAGGGGCACAGGTATTATCATCCTGACATTAAAGGAATGAATGAGGAAGAGGGAGCCAAAGGAATTCTTCTAAATGGGAACTTTCTTGCATTATTAAAAAGAGCCAGGACACTTAATGTCCAGCCCATGTTCTCAGGCTATTTCCCTGCCAGCACAATGTATTCAAACTAAAAATAAAAGTACACTTTTATTTCCAACAACAAAAAAGATGTTGCAAACTGTTCACCCAAAATTAGTCATCTGTGCTCATTTCTACATCAAAGAATATATTTAGAATCAGAATGGACATTTTCCCCATCAAACAGGATGCTACAATTCAAGCAGGAATTTGTTCTTAGAAAACCCTTATGTCACACTGCTCAGGAGGTTCAGCCAGCCTTGAACTCTGAGCTACAAAGTCTGAGATGGGGGGAAGTACAGATGACAATAAAACATTGTCCTGCATTTGAAGCAAGTTAAAAGCTTTGAGAAATAATACACTTGCAGGGAAGTAACCCTTCTATTTTACCATCATGTTGGTCAATTTTTTTCTAACTGACCATACAGTAAAAGATATTTTCTACTGACATTTGACAGAAGAAAAGAGAAAGTTTTATAACTAAAGAAAAAAAGTCGATAAATCACTTCCCTATTCTTCTGTTGACAATATCTCTCTGTCAGTCAGAAAGCCATTTTCCTTTATTGTTACCACAGTAATGTAGAATCCTTTTTAATACTTGGGAAGAATACTCATCATTTATAAATAACCTCTCAGTTGTTTCACTTTATCTTTTACTAAAACTGTTCTCTCCAAATCTCCATTTTTTCTTGGGATTTGTGAAACTTTCATGTACTTCTTTCTTACCCAGACAGACATCTGTTAACTTTCTGCATTAAAATGTCAGAGACTAAGGAAAGTTCCTCCTGAAGTGAGTTTCCTCAGTTCTTCAGCTCTGATCTTTGAAACTGTGAGGCTCTTTACCCATGATGTCTTTCATGGTCTCAATGACCTTAGTCAAAATGTTCACTTCCAAGGAAAAGGAATATTGAACTAGAAAACCATTTTCTTCCTACTATAGGAATGCCTTCAAAAGATCTCCTACTCAGACTCTTCTGTTAACAGCCTATTGGCCATTTTTTAATTACACTCTCTTTTGCTATCTTCCATAACATCTACCTTTTTCCAAGTTTCCCCTCATTTTTGGGTTAAACCTCAAAGACTTTCTCCTAACACCTTCAAATACCAGAAACACCATTCTTTTCCAATATTGTGTCTTATTGCAGGTAGAGAATCGAGGCTCTGAACTTATTTCCACTCCTGTTGCTGCCATCATATGATACATAAGTGATGATGAACTACAATAATTTCAAATCACTCTAGTCTGATAGGGAAAGTTCTACATTACCACTATTATCCTCTGAACAGAAATAAGGTAAAAGCCTGAAACTCTGTGTGATTTGAAACTGAAAGGAGCCCTTCCCTAACCTGGTTTTATGGCATGGAAAAGGTACACACATAGTTGTCATAGCAAAGCTCCAGGTTAATCAGCTATGTTGAGGATTTGTCCTTCCTTTGTTGCACTGATCTTCCCAAAGAGCTTTTACATCTCAGCTTGTGAAAACACTCAGTATTTAACCTTTCCCAGATACATCCTGCATGAAGAAGTTGAGTTTGGCTATTTTTTTGCAAACAAAAGAGGCTCTTAACCTTCTACCAGTTGCTTGTAACAAACTAGAGAGTTTGTTAAGTACCAAACCCTCAACACATGCTTGAAGAAGTAGCTTTATACCTAGTGGTGTATAATCTACGTTCCCAGCAAACTTTGTTTGGGAAAACTTGAGAGCAGAATTCTCAGGGTTTAACCCCAGTTGGTACCTAAGCACCACACAGCTTCTCACTCGGTCTTTCATCAATGGGATGGGGAGAGAATCAGAGGAGTAAAAGCAGGAAAATTCAGGGGTTGAGATAAAGACACTTCAACCTGTAAAGAAAAAGCCATGCACATAGGCAAAGCTTATATTTGCTGTGAAAATAAGCAAAGCAAAACAAGGAATTCATTTGCTGCTTCCCATCAGCAGATGTTCAGTCATCTCCAAGAGAGCAGGGCTCCATTACATGAACTGAATACTTGGGAAAACAAACATCACTCCCAACATCCCTCTATTCCTTTTTCCCCAGCTGTATATACTGAGCAAGGTGCCATATGGTTTGGAATATCCCTGTGGTCAGCTGGGCTCAGCTGTGTGGGCTCTGTCCCCTCCCAGCTCCTTGTGCACCCCCAGGCTGCTCACTGGTGGAGTGGGGAACAGAAAAGGCCCTGACTCTTTGTAAGCACTGCTCAGCAGCAGCAAAAGCATCTTTATTATCAACACAGTTTTCAGCACAAATCCAAAATACAGCTCCATACCAGCTACTTTGAAGGAAACCCTGCCCCAGCCAAAACCAGCACAAGGAGTTTGCATTGCCATCCTCTCCTTAGGAACTCTTGATGGATCTTACTTCCATGGCCTTTCCAAACCATCTGTATTTTTGGCCTTCAAAACACATTCTACACAGCACATAATTATATTGTTGACACTGCCTTCAAGGTTATTTTTGTTCAGACCTTCTACATTATTTCATTTGCATATCAAGTTCTTGTCCTGACTGAAAACATCATTCACCACCTCTTTTCCTGAATGACAATATTTCATTCCAAGCCCACCACTGCACACATTCAGTTAAGGGAATATTCTTCCTCATGTTCATTACTTTGCTTTTACTAACACAGAATTACTTTACCACATTCATGTCTTGAAACTTAGGATGGTGAAGTCCTCCTGCTCCTGTATCAAGTCCTGATTCTCTCTTTCCACTCACCCCTTTTCCCTATTATTATGAACATACAGTCCTGCCTGTTGCACAAACTAATTTTTTTTCAAACCATCTCTCTATCATTTGCACCATCAGTGAGAGCTTAGTTACTACAGAAACCTCTGGCTAAAACTAAACCAAAAGGTTTTTTTTTTAGGAAACTAGCTATACCACAGTATTCAGGTAATTTTCCTTCACACACACACACACACATATATATATATATTTACTTGTATAAATTTAAGAATTGCAACTTCTCCCCAAAGGGACACATTAAAATGAGCAGACATACATTTTGATAACAAGTAGCAACTATTTCCCATAGACTTGTAGATTTAAAACTGCAATCAGTAGTTAAATCATTTTGCATTTTCTTTCTTTTTGAAATCTTGGTCAATCATCCTCAATATAGGCACTTGCCACTCAGCCTTTTTAAAACTTGTTTGGTTCTCTTCTGGGAAGGGAGGGATAGTCCTTTTACCTCCCTTTACCAGTAAAATAAGCCTGTTTTTTCCACTTCCAGTAAGAACAGCCTGTTCTTTATCAAATCATAAAAACCTGTGTGGGAGTGAAAAAACAGCAAAAATAAGGAAGAGGGCAAAGTAAATTAAAAGCAGCTAAGTATGCATACCATAGAAAAGAAAAGCAATACAAGTTTAAATGACCTTCTTGCACTTTGATGGCAACTTTTGACAAGCTTTATATAGAAATTCACTGTGCCTTGGGTTTCTGAGGGATATTCTTGAGCCAGCTCTGGCTCTGATACTTGACAAGAAGACAGCCATTTGCAGTGTTCCAGAAAGGTTTGGTAGAAGGACAAATATATTGCTGTGTCCCTGTAGCACTCAAAACAAAGATAAGGAGTTTTGACCAGAATCAACCTCTAACCCCTGCCAGGATAAGCATCCATCTCAGCCCCAGCTCCCAGGCTGAAACAGGAAGGTTGGGCACTGCTATTTTCACACAGAACTAACCCCATACCCTTAGATCCCTTGACAAATCTATGCCCAAATAGATGTGCTCGCTAATTACATTTAGTTTGTTTTCCTCTCATTTTATATGCCTTATTTTTTCCATACTGCTTGGCTAAACTTGTGAGATTATGACCAAGTTATTTGAAAAGCAGTGGAAGGGTTGATAGGGTGCTGTTGGCATCAGAAGCAGGCTCACCCATTGATGGGTTCTGGGATCCACTCAAAGAGAAATAGGATATTATATCTAAGGTGGAGAAGGTAATACCTCTCACTAACACAAAAAACTACCCCACCACAGTTCCCAAAACATACAGGAAAAGCCATACACAAACTAAGAAAGTTGTTCTCTAGGTGCAATTCTTACAGGTTCCCACCAGATGCAAAACGTTTCTTAATTGAGCACGCAAATCCTTGAAGTTAACAAGGGTAAAGTTGTAGAATCTGAATTATGGGGGTAAAATTAAAATAATTTCTCATTTATTATTAACTGGATGACAATTGTGAATGGGACAAGTCCTGAACTTGTTGTCTGAGCCTGGTCACTGCTGTCTTCTTACCTGTATTCCACACCACTCCTTTAAAAGGACTGGCTCTGTTATGCTCAGATAGCCTGAATGCACACACAGCATAAGGGCTTTGAGTGACTCTTCCTCTTACAGGATGATAATTAGAGTGCTAGTGAGTTGTGCAGGGAAAGAATAGGGTGGAAAGAGAAGTGTTTGGGATTTTTTGAGAGTAATGGAGGGATAGGAGGTGAGGGTTTAGTAGGGGTAGCTTATGGGGTTTTACGTGGGAAAAACATAGCTGTTGGACTCCAGGATGCACAAATATGGATTAAAATTCTTAAGACCAGTGAACTGCAGATACCAATAAACATCACTGTATTTATATTAGGGAGAATACACTTAAATCTCCTTTCTCTTTAGACTAAAGGGATTATCTAACCCTATGAGCATAGCTATGTGAAAGAGAAAGGCAAGGAAGCAAAAGGAAACCTTTGGTGGTTGTTGTGTGTTCAGACCCAGAGCACTCAGCAGTTCACAGAACAGTAACTGAAGTGAGCAGTAAAGTCTTCTGGCTCTCTGATCACCAGACAAAAAGATGAACACTTAAGAGAAACAAATTATATAAGTGATAGGAGTGCAAGTAAAGTGATTTGGGAAAGGGCAGCTTGCTCTCTACTCACTGCTGATGAAAGCTGGCAGTCAGCAGCAGAAACTCTAGGTACTGCCTGGCAGATTTCAGAGGGCTGTGCCTTTGAAGAAACTGCAGACACGTAGTGAGTGACAGCAGCAATCAGTCAGAAGAGAGCATGTATTACATTTCATCAAATCAGAGTGTGCTAACTGTTCCAGAGAACACCTCTGCAATGAAAAATATCCAGAGTAATAAGATAAATATCTCAAAAAGCATTAGTGATAGACATTAAAATTACTTGTAGCACAGAGGTGTTTGCTATAGACACAGGCTGCCACAAGACATTTAAGGTGAAACTTAACATTTAAAAATATTGCTATGTCAAATATCAATATTACTTCTGGTCTTAGAGGCAGCAACAGAAGTGCCAATGACAGTGAGCATCCACCAGATTTCAGGGATCTCTGCCTTTCTTTGTCATGTGTGCATGCACACATCAGTGCTTCCATCTGAAGACAGCACCGAGCTGAGAAAGCTGAGATCAGCACCTTCTCCTATTTTAGAGTGCACTCAAGGCAACAAGGCAGGGCCAGTCAAACATTATAAACCAAGGGCCTGGATTCCTAGCATCAAGGCCAAAAAGCCATCTCCAGAAATGGTCATCTAGTTCTTAAATAAGCAGGACATATCCTTTGTAAATGCTCTGGGAATCCAATAAATGCATTTATGCTAGTGAGCCCATTGTTTCAAAGACAGTTTCTTCTTCAGTTCACTTTAAATAAAACAGAATCATTAAAGAGTTTGGGCTGGGAGGGACCGTTAAAGATCACCTAGTCCAACTCTCCTGCAACTAGCAGGGACATCTTGAACTAGATCAGGTTATTCAAAGTCCCATCCAGCTTGCCCTTGAATGTTTCCAGGGCATCCACCTTTTTGAGAAACCTGTTCCAGTGCTTCACCACTTCCCATGTAAAACAAATATTCCTTGTATCTAGCCTGAATCTACCCTGTTTTAGTTCAATTCAAGTCATTGCCCCTTGCCTTATTGCAAAGGTCCAACTAAAAAACCTGTCCCCATCTTTCTTATAAGCACATTTATGAATTGAAAGGCTGCAGTAAGGTTCTTTCCAGAGGCTTCTCTTCTCCAGACTCAACAGCCCCAATTCTCATAGCTCATCTTCATAGGAAAGGCATTCCATGCCTTTGACCATTTTCATGGTCCTCCTCTGGACCCACTCTAACAGATCCATCTCCCTCTTATGCTGAGGATCCAGGAGCTGGATGCAGCACTCCAGGGTCTCACCAGAGCAGAGAACAGCAGCAGAATCCCTTCCCTCACCCTGCTGGCCCTCTTTTAATGCAGCCCAGGGCACAGTGAACTTTCTGGGCTGTGAGTGCACACTGCCAGCTCATGTCCACCCTCTCCTCCACCAGCACCCCCCAAGTCCTTCTGAGCAGGGCTGCTCTCCATCTGTTCATCCTGTGCTGGTAACCAGGGATTGCCCTGACACAGGTGTAGGACACTGGACCTGGCCTTGTTGAACCTCATGAGGTGCCCAGGGGCCCACTGCTGGAGCTTGTTTTGAATGCACCTTTGCTGCAGGTGCATTCAGTCCCATCATGTAATTGACAAAGGCATTGAAGGTCTCAGTCACACTGCAGACCCTGGGGACACCTCTCCTCACTGCATGACAGTGATGCGACTTCCCCAGGCTCAGAGAACTTGTAGGGGGGAACAGATCTGAGCAGTCCAGACAGCATCTCATCGTTAAAGGTGGATTCTAATAAATTAATAAGCACTAGTCATGGTTTCCTCAATCAGTCTACAACACACCTATATACTTCCCTGTTCTTCTTTGCTTTGAGTTAGTGAGTTTTGGGCCTTTCTGTAAATAATTCATAGAGGTCAATTATATTTCTGAAGTTTTCTAGCCTTATGTACTGTACATGCTATGACAGTACAGAAAAAAAAAAAAAGCCAAATTTGGAATGCAGCATAGGGGAAGAGAAGTGAATACAGTTTGCAGGAAGGGTGAATGTAGGACAGCCCATAAATAACGGATGCCAAAAGACACAAATTGGAGAACTGAGAACTCTCCAGGAACGTTCAGCATTTTCTTCCTTTCCACAACAATTGCAATAAATTACTCCTGTTCAAATATTCATTAAAATATTTTTTTTTTCTTGTCTTGAAACTATCTCTTCAAAGAGATACTTTGCAAAACCACAATCTCAGAAAATTTTCCTCCGCATTAAGAGCCAAGAATCCATAGTGTTACTTATTGAAATGTTTCCCATTCAGTGGGCATGCAACAGGAGCATAATGCATGTCCTCATTGTTCTTCCTTGTTGTCTTAGACATTAATCTCAGCAGATTTGTTCTGTGTAACTATAATTGCCAGAAATGGTCTTTCAATGTGCTACTACACAAAGGTGTTTGAAGGTAAAAGAGCAAGGATGGTAGATCTGTTTAGTCAAAAGCACATAAATTTTCAAATTATTACATTCTCTCCCACACTGAGGAGTGACTTAAAGGAAAAGAAGGTGATTCTGTGCAGACAGCCCCCCAAAATTCTGTGCATTTACCAACCAATTTAAGCATTCATTATTCCTAATGAATAAAAAGTGTGTCTCTTCTCACCCTAAGAGCAAGCCTACTCTCCCATCTCGTGGTAAGGCACATTATGCCCTGTGGTTCAGTAACAAAATATTGCTTTGTTTGTAATTTCCATTGCTTAAATTCTGACACATGGAGGGGGAAACAAACACCACCAAGGACCAGAGTAATCCTCTTGAGGAAAATCCACCAAAACCAGCAGCTAAGCAATTCCCTGCCGTGCTCTCAGCTGCAGAAAGAGCCACAAATCTGCTGTCAGTAGAAAGCAATTCAGGGATTCTCCCTTTCCATCTGTGCCCCCAGCACCCCTCAGGTGAGCAAGACAGTGATGCCACCCCAAATGCTGCCAGCAGAGCCTGACCACCCCGGGTTGTTGGTCACCAGCTGTCACTGCTGCCTCAGCCTTGGGCCTGCTGCTGTGCTCAGCCCCAGCCCAAACCAGTGTTCCTGGAGTGAACCAAGGCACAGTTCCAGGGTCTGCCACAGGAACAAGGCCAGCAGGTGGGTGAGCACCTCCCCCTGTTCCAAGCCCTTCTCTAACCTTTGGGCAGGCAGTTATTTAAAGATCTTGCTCATTGCCACAAACTCAGCAGTCCTCTCACCCACCCACCAGCACCACCACCCCAGGGCAGGAGCTCTGGGTCTGCACAGATGGAGAGTTAAGTCTTCCTTCCCCCATGAGTTTCTTGGTGCGAATTCCAACTCTTCTTGGCATATAAAAAAAGGTTAACTGCAGCTGACAGTATAGTCCTGTTATTCTTGAGTTCCTGAAGTGAATTAAGACAAAGCAGAAAAGTTTTCAGACAAATTTTGTTGCTGTTTTGTAATTAACACTCATGTCACTAGCTGTGCTAGTGATTGTCAGGATTCCCACAACTTTTATTTGATCTGATACTGCAAAAGCTGTGTATTTCTAAAAGTTCTAAGATCGGGAGATTCAGGATTATAAAAGTCAATTTTATGGGAGAAGGGAACATGAGCATTTAGAAGTGTTTGGGAAGAGCTTTTCAACATGTCAGAACAACAAGAAAAGTGAAATTACTGGCAATTTATTTGTGCACTTTGCATTTTATGATGCAAGAGCTTTCAGATCTGTACTGTTTAGATTTCTATTTACCATGACAATGCTCTGAAAAATGTCTTCAAACCCAAGTACACAAAGAGTGGCCTCCTTGTGCCAAAGTACCTTAAAAATCTCTGCAGCTTCTTGATTCTTCTCACATGGACATGAATGCTGCTTCCCAGCTAGTGGCTGCTTTCTGTCTGCCTGATGAACACCCAGACACAGCTCACTTCCACAACTCTGCATAAGAAATAGCTGAACCACACAGGTCTAACACAAAGTTACACCTTGAGATTCAATTCCATGTATGCCCCTATTGTCCCTCTTGCATTTTAAACAGCCATTAAAGGAAAAAAAAAGGGATGGACATACACTTTCTTGTGCTTCTATAGAGCTACTGACTTTCCTGAGCTCTGGGCCACTTTTGATTTTACTTCAATTCATAGCCATTTTCCACAGTCTCCCACTTTTGCCTCCAAACTTAGCTGCAGGAAGTGATTTTTCTCTTCTTTGCTTCATCTAAGCATCTAACCCCACATTATCCCAACACCTCTTCTGTTTCTTCAGCAAGAAAACACTGCCCTCACCCAGCCTCTTCAAAGATTCCTGCAGTTTTAGTGAGTAATACTAGTGCAGAACAAAGATAGCTTTCCTCTTTGAAAGGGGATTTTCTGACCATGTTCCTCATTACCACTCAACACAAAGGTGTGATTAAAGTTAATTGCAAGCAGTACCCAAAAAAGCAGCACTTTTCTTTGTTCTGAAAACACCTCATTTCCTCCTGCAGAAATGGACTCTGTGCTCTCTGCACCTCAACACTTACCTATTTTTAGCATCCACAGATCAATTAATCAAATACCTACACAGATTCAATTTCCACCCAAACACACGTTCAGTTACTCATCAGTGAACACATTTAAAGAGAACACAGCCTAGGTTGTGTTGTTTAAAAACATGCCAGTTAGCTCTCAATTTAACAAGCATTAGATTCAAACTGCTTTCCAGTTGTTGGTTCCTACAGAGACACTGTCTGAACTTCAGCTGAACAGGTTTGTGTGGGCTCCATCTTGCCTAAGCCTCAGACTCCTTGCATTACACTTCCAAAGCTTCAAAGAATCAATACTAGTTTAAAATAAAGCCCTTGTATGGCAACAGGCTTGGTGTTTAAAAGCAGTGTTTTGGAGTTTTTTTCATTGTGTATCTTTTCTTTTAGTTTGGACAATAAAAAACTTCTTGTGTGAGTTCCACTTTTTATCTTCTTTGATACCTTAGCCTTCACCAGCACAGATATAATAGCTAGAAACTGTAATAACTTTTAGTCACACTTAAAAGCACGTTTCTGTGAGTATTAGGCAGCTTAAATGCTGGAAGTAGAGGAGGTTTAAAACAAATGTTTTCCCTTTTCCCCAGAAAATCTTTCCAAATTGCAACAAGCATAAAATAAATAGGCCCTACAGAAGTGTAACAGAGCCTAAATGAACAGTTATACTACCTAAAAATTCAGAAGGTGATTGTAATCTTGTTTCTATAACTTTTCCTTAAACTACCAAGTAGAATTGAGGGAATAACTACATTCCAGAAATTTTCAGTGCTGGCACCAGACTGCTAAATTTTACATGACAGCATGAAGCTTGTTACAAATTTGTATATTTCCAACTCCTACTGAGCTTTTCTATGAGAACAGGTAAGCTTAAAAGTAATTGGCTTATCAGTTTTTCTAAAGAGACCAAAACCATGTTTATCATGAATGAATAAAATATTGAACATCTAGAGCTTGGTGCTTTTCTTTTCCTCATACATCATTCCATCAGAATTAATCTGAAAAGGTAAATGCTCCAGCACTTCATAGATGCAAGATGCTGCTCACCCACAATTGCTCTGACCAGTGAAGAAAAGCTCAGGGTTGTTGAACAGGGTTCAACAGTCAAAACTTTCAGCAGGGGCAGAGCCACTGGGATCCCTAGAGAAAACTTAATTTCTCAGACAGGCACAGCTATGCACTTCCAGCTGGGAAGGTATTTGCTGACACAGTCCTGTCTAAATATTTGACTCAATCTACAGAGAAGTGGTGCATTAAGGTTTCAGTTTGTCTTTGGGGAGGAGATCAATGCCATTCAATCCCAAAATTATTTCTTGCATAACATCAGAACAACTGCTGAAGCGTTCTGCCACTCAGAGGCAGAAAGCTGAGCCAACCCAGTCAAGCAGATGCCTACTCTGTTCTCTATGGGGTATTTCATTACCTTCATTAAAGAAACACTTTCCACTGGTGAATTGCATGATGCAATTACATCTGTTGTATATAAAGCAGGGGAATGTTCTTTCATCTTCCTCTTGGCTCAGTCTCCCCAAAAACAAACCCCAAACTTAATTCTGCACTGGTAGAAACTGAAGACCAAAGACAGGTAGAAACCCATTCTCCAGTGCTTTCAAAGGTGTCCCTGTTTGGGGACACTTTAATTTAAAAAGCATCTTTCACGCCTTACGCTGGATATACAGAGACACCAAAAACCCCTCATCCAGGAAGGAAGCATCAATGTTAGGAACAGCATGAGGAAAGCCTCCCTTAAAAGGAGAAGGAACCCCAATAGTCTTTAGATCAACAAATTTCAGAGGAGCAAAGAGGAGCATCTGACAAAAAATTTGAATCCCATTATCTCTAATGTCCAGTTTCCATTTTCATCTATACCCAGCTGCCTAACCTATTGAGCAGACACCAAAGAAATCTTAGACAATTTAAATTCAATCTATTGTCCCTTAAGGACAATATTTAGCTGGTTTTCAAGAGCTTCACTTGCAGGGGAAAGGTCAAACTCTCTAGTGATAGAATTACTTCTGGTATGTGGAGATTCACACACTTCACTGGAAAAATTTCAGTGAAGTGAAGTAGACAAAAGAACAGTTATATGTCTAGTGAGTCTAGGCCTCTGAAACTATGTGTCTGATCCCGCCACTGGCAGTAGCAGGAAATACAAATTCTGACTACTCATTAGCAGTTAAAACTATTGTTTTTCAATAACTGTTTGAAAGAAAGTGCTTTATCTGGATGACCAAGTTTTTGGTACAACACGCCCCATATCTCAAGAATTTGTAGATCAAGTACCAAAAGCTCTTTGCTTCAGCAGTCACTGAGGCTCCACCATCTCTTTAGACCATCCCAAGACACAAAGCTCCCACCATGAACCAGATTTTTGCAGTATCTGAGAGAGAAGCCTAGGAAAACCATGTGCCAACACTGTTTCAGTTGGCTCTCACTACATCAGTTTCTACAGATGCAGGTAAAGTTGTGGTATGCAGCAAGAACTACATGGCTCAAAGCTTCAGCTGGGAGCTGCTCACCTGTGTTCTGGTTTGGCTCTTCCTCATGAAACTCCTCCAGCAGCAGAATGCAGCAGAGCTGTGCTGGCACTGAGCTGGTCCTTCCCCAAAAGGTGTTCAAGTAGGTCAAACACACCAGCTTTCAGAATGATACAGAGACACTGCAAAGCACAGGTTTCTAATCACCCAAAGCCTCTCATCTGATATCCTTCATTTCTGTGAGCCCTGCCCTGCTGCCCTATACATTTTGATCAATTTACACAGGTACCTGAAATGCTGCTGCCCTGAGACACATGCAAAATTAACCTGAGACACCTGAGCAAAATTAGCTGTGGCAGCAGGGAAGGAGTAGATGAGCAGCAGTTTACAGAGTCCCCGAACCAGCAAATTGCTGTCTGCTGAGCACTTTGTCCATGATGGATACCACAGCTTCATTAAGGAGCCACATGTTCCAGTCTTGTTTCACAGCACACACATCTTCTGCTTGAGCTCTAATTAACTCACACCAGTCTGCAGTTCAAACAGCTGTGGCAAATAGGGTTGTGCTCAAGTTACCACACTTCTGCTGGCTACTGAGGCTTCCCCTCCCTTGTTAAATGCATAATGCTGCCCAGCATTTTTTTTTTTTTTGTCTTATTACAATATTAGATGAGTAAAGTTCAGAAGATTTGGGATGCATTACACAGCAAATGCTTAAAAATCTCAAATGGCTCACCAAAACCTAACTGCCACTTTCTCAATAAGCTCCAAGCCCATGTTTTACTCCTTCTGTTAAACCTCTCAGAGCAGTCCCCTGGAATAAATTTGAAGGTATCTAACACAACATTATCTTACCACAGGTGACAAGCAGTGAGAAAAACACACTGATTTCTAGCTGCAATCTGAGGTTTGGGTCCTTCTCTTGTGAGGAGAGGAGAATCCAAACAGGCAGATTGCTATTGCACAGATGGCCTGAACACAAAGGTAGATCAAGAAAGTTACACAAGTTATCCACTTGAGGTCACAGTGAGCAGCTCAAAGCTGCCATGCTATTTACCCTTCCCAGTAGCTGTAAAAAATCCAATCCAGAAGAGGAATTTTACCCTTAAGCCATCTCATCAGGGTCTCCCACAAGCAGGGGATTCTGCCTGATGTTGCTACCCATTCCAGCAGCAGATCCAAGCAGAGGTCTTCACAAAAGTGCTCCTGCTAAACATGGGAGTGACCAATCCAGAGCAGTCTCTCATCTGTCCGTGCATCCATTCCATGGCACAGAGCAAAGCTTCATTGCTTGTGGTCTCCAGACTTCACAGGTTCATGAACATCACTGTTGTGGTGCCTGCACCATGCTACACACTTTTCAGAAAATTTCCTGTGTCTTCAAACTAGCAGAGAACTTTGCAAGACTTTTACTGGACAGCAAATAAAACCAGGAATGTGGACAGAACATGATCCAGCTGGTCATGGATGCTTTCCTTGGTTTGCTAGGCAGGCAGATTTGTTTCCTTTCTTGGTTATTCTACAATCAATGGAAGCAGTTTAGAGAGCTGTAGAAACAATGCATAAAATTTTGCCCATCCCTGGAGATGTTATAGCATGCTTTTCTGTAGCAATACCAACATACCAAATGTAATTCAACAACTGTCAGGCTTAGTTTCAGTACAACTGTGCAGGGTTTAGGAAATCATGGTCGCAGATCTTGATCTGAAACTGGATCTTGTGTAACAGTCAGGTACATTTACTTACTTGGAGATAATATTTAATTAATCCCACAAATAGGAGATAGGTACTTCTCAAGATTTCTTCCAAATGAGCCAATGCACCTTTATGACAGATAATGTAATTTTATTTACCATTTTTCTCTGGCAAAGGCAGTAGAGATGCATCCTCAGAAAGGAGAGCTATCACTCAGTATTGTATGAGCACAAAAGATAAGCCCTGCACACTATCCTTGACAAAAGGCAAAGACAAAAGAATGAGGACAGTATTCAAAGAACAGCCCTCTAACACAGGAAGCAAGCTCATTTATTAGACAAGCAATTATTAGACCAATAGGACAACTTAATGCAGTGCACTGTCCTGTGCATGCACAATTTGCTTCTAAATTATAAGGTCTGTAGTGAGGATATGTTTTCTTGGCCCTTTCCCACCTATTGAGCAATGTTGTACACCCCTGATGCTCTACAAAGTAAATAAGAGTGATAAATCCATCTGACATGAAATTAACTCTATCCCAGCTGAAACCAGGACGTCATTTCCTATCCTTGTCAGGATAGAGAAAGCAGGGCAAATAGAGATTTTTATTCTGCCTTCCCCCAACCCCAAACTCCTGCCATGCACCTGGCTGTCACTCCAATCGAGGCTGTAACTGTGTCAAGCAGAAATAAAATGTAGAAGACACTATGTTAATCAACTCTAAAACAGTAATTAATCTACTTGGATGTTTGATTGTCCGGTTCCTTCTCACTGAAGAAGTGTTTGGAAAAGAGCTCCATTAGATAGGACTAATTTAGTTTATTAAAGAAAATGAACATTCAGAATCAGATCAGGAGTGAAATGCTGCTTTCATCTCTGCTTACTAAAAGTGCTCAGAAAAGCATATATGCTAATGCCCAGATTATGTTTGCCAGTGATTGGTATAGTGGTGGTAGGGCATAGGCACTAACCTACATTCTTACAGTAGAATAAATAATGATGTGCAAAATTATCATAAGAGTATTACTGCAAATACCTGGAACCTTCACAGTTCCTATGCAAGTTTACACAGTCCAGAGAAACTAAGGGTTATGGCACAGAAAAGGGTAATTTACATTGGGTAGAGTACACAGGAATAAAAAAGCATTTTTTCCTAAGAATATTGTCTGCATAAGCTCTGCATTTCCATTTAGTTGCCCTTACAGGTATCTTAAAACACTCAAAATCAAAGTAGAACAAGCTGTTTTATAAGACCAAAGTATTTTGTTCAAATGTCATTTAATTTTTTTTTTAAAAATTCAAAGGTCACTCTGGGGAAAAACCAAAAAGGGACTGAATCTTTCCCAATGAAAGTTCTCAAAACATGTTTCTCTGCTTCATTTTCCTCAGAATGGCATTTGGCAACACAAATTAATTCCCTCCTGGAGTTCCCAGCTATCCCATGCTTCAAGGCTTTTTTCCAATGACACTAGATAAATGACTTTTTAGTAAGGTCCAGGTGCTAGCACAGCTTTAGGTACTCCATACCTCCAGTAGCTTTTCCAGCCAGCCAGCAGCCATTTGTAGGATTAAAGTAAAACTTTGGAAGTTATTGGGGTTTTTCTTTATTTCCTCGTCTTCCTAGAAGAGAGGAATTTTAGCAGCGTAGGAGATTTTTTTCAAAAAATCTGAACACCTTCCAGCAACTTCTCTATGGACCCAGAAGCCCAAGATCAATGAAACAACAAAACACCCAGACACAGCCAAATAATAGCTTCAGTAAACAGACTTAAGTAAAATCTCTGAACTGTAGAAACATGTCAAAAAGCAATAAGGAATTTTGTTTGTAAACACTTCAATCATACCACAGAAATCTACTCAAGAGTATCTTTATTGGAGTCCAAGTTCAACTAATATATGAGCTTGGTTCTGTGCATTACTTTCCACAAGCCTGACACAGCCCATTAACCATCTAATACATTAGAAACAGTTTTCTTGTACCCAGCTAAAGCCACAATATGTTTTTTCTACAAATAAGTCTGTTCTGTGCTCACTTTTAAACATACCAAAGGATTGAAGGAGCTCTGAGCAAAGTGGTAATTTTACTACAGCCACTCAAGACCAGTACAACTAAAATTAAATGCCCTTGACAGGAATTTTTGGTACACTCACATGAAAGCAGCAAGTTATGTCTATATCATTAATCTCATACCACCTCTTGTTGCTGGTCACAATTTCTACTTAGCAGCAAGACCACTGTGTTACTACAAGAAAAATGGGGCCCTAGGAGGCACAGCAAGTCCTCAGTAAATATCTTCTTGTGAGGCACATCTGCCTTGGGGTTTTGTACTGGTATGCCCCTCACAAAGGTAATTCCACGATTTTCAAGAACTTGTTTTTCTGTGAATTGTACAAGGTGTTTGCTCTCCGAAGTGTCCCTTAATAAAATACAAGAAACATTCCAGTGGTCAGACCAACTCTCTAGTCTCTGCACAAGCCTCAGGAGCAACCATTCATTAACATCTTCACCCCAATCTTCAAGTCAGATGTGCAAAGACATTTGAATTCTTTCAGTGGCATACTTGCCAGAGAAGGAAGCACTTGCAGGTATACATAGTTTTGAACTGCCTTTGCATCTCACAAGGCAACAGCACCAAGTAGGAAGATTCATAGATCATGAGTGAAATATATGATCAAATGGTCAGAAAAATTCAGTAGCCAGTCATTCTGACTTACATTGTCAGCTCTTTCAATTCTATTTACCTTGGCTTATAAAGAACTTCACCAAAATTACTACATTTAGAAGCTGACATTCTGATTAGACCATATGCTAGAAGAAAAAAAAAAAACATATTCGCCTTGGAATTAATCTCATCAAAATCTTCTCATCAACATCCTTGCCACTATAGCTTGGATTCCAAAAGCATTTTGTTTCTAAGGGTACAGGTATGTATTGTTAAGGATTGTCACAGGAAAATTTGTATTCTTCATCTGTACAGTCACAAAATCTCACCTTTTAGATATTTTAGTCCTCCTAGAAAGTTGTTTGAATCATTACTGCAGAAAAAGTTATGCCTTATTTTCAGTCTGATAAATAAATGACCTGTAAAGTGTAAGTTAGAGACACAGTGTTGGCAAACAAGACAGGCTGTTGATTTTCACCTTCTTTTATTTTTCACACACTAAATGATGCCACTTCAGGGAGGAAACACTGAGCAGAAATATTACTAGGTTGGAACTTTTTAACATAAGAGTTCACTTCAAATAGAAACTAGCACAAGTGTGGCTGCTGCTTTCAGCTGAAGGAGCACTAGAGTAATTCCTAGCTGTTTCCACTAGATACAGAGAAAATCAGCATTAAGCTATGAGCATGCAAACTGCTGATAAAGTGAATTAACTTGTAAAAGGCTCATTTCTGCAATACCCTGTGGCTTGTTGCTGAACTCTTTGTGTGTCTGCACGTCTAGTCTCACCTAGACCTAACACTTCAGGCTTTTCCTCCCTGCAGCAAAGAGGAAGAGGACAAAAGTTTTGGCCTTGTGTTACTCACTTCTTGCATCTGTTACTGTGCCAACTACAGATTTATTCCTTGTCTTTTTACTGCAGTCTCAAAGCACACCACAGCTACTGAGAAATACACCATTTTACCAAAACAACCACAGAACTGATGATATGGTTATAAATTGAAGGAATTGGAAACTGAATCCAGATGTCCTAGATTTTACTTCTAATAATACCTCTGTTTTCCTTTACATCTGAGGTTTTTTTTCTCATCATGACTAGTACTGCAGTCTTACCATCTTTTCTTTAAAGCTGCCATATGTGAGAGAAGTTGTTCCAGGATTTGAACAGTCCAGGGGGGACTGCAAATATTCTTTCCAGCTACCTTAGGGCACAAGTTAGAGGTTAGAGCCCAGAAGAGCAATAGAGTTGAGGCAACACAAACATTTTGCCTTAAAGTCTCAACAGCTCAACATCTTAAAGCTGCTGTATATCTCACATCGACCAAGAAATGCAGATGGGCTGGCAGCTCCCAGTAACAGGATGAAGAACTAAGCATTTCATCTGCTTCCCTAAAAAGCTGCAGTAGGAATTGAAGTTGAAATTTTCCATCTTCAAAAATATCCTTCAAGGTCCACACATCACACACCTTCTGGGCACTACTGCTAGAATTAAAAACTTGAGCTCGTGGTCAAAGGCACAAAATCTTCCCAATCTAGAGAGGGTGAAGTTCATAGGGCCTCAGCATATTCCTCTTCAGAGCTCCAATACCAGCACAAAAAGTGAAGTCAGTGATCTTGATGCCATCTGCTCTTGTCAGTTTTGAGACCTTTGGTGGTCTGCAAGTTAGCCAGTTTTGTTCAAAAAAAACTGACTTTTTTGGTACTACAAGCTCACGATGCCTAAAAGGAATGTTCTCCCAAAACACTTCTGATGGCACAGACATTTCACAATTGTTTTCCAGTTTGGGGGTAACACTGATTTAAGAGATCCATTGCCATTCTCTTCCTGCAAAAACCGATGGGAAATTATTAGTTCAGTGCTGCTCTGCCTCTGTTCCAGATAACATTCATGTGATCCATATCTGGCACATCAAATGGTTATGTCTTCTATAGTTGTGAACATTTGAACTGAATATGGGCATGTGTGGCCAAAGTGAGGGAAAAAGAGCCCCAAGAGTGCCATAATCCTTAACTCATTGTTATTAGAGCATCATAAAAATGAGTAGTAAAAGCCCCACAAGAGACATGGGGCTTCCAAATAAAAGGTACACTGATGCAGGGAACCCGAGGCTAACTCCAGCTGACCTGGACCAGAATGGGAAGCAGCAGGCTAATGCTTCCTCTGCAGCCTGTCACCAACACATGGACATCCTCTCACCAGTGCCAGAGAAGCAATTTGGCAGGCTACCCTCACCCTGCATTTGTTATCATCTGCCACCTGCAGATCATCCTTCCCGTTTACAACACTCTGATGCTCACTAAAAGTTTTCCTAGTCCTGAACAATACAGCTGCTACCAGGGGTTTGAGCTAAATTAGCTCTCTTTGCTCTATTCAGCTCTCACTGAGAGTCCTACCAGCTGTGGAGATGGTAGTTGCTCCAAGACCACTGGTAGGGATGAGTTGAGTTTGAATGATTGAGGGAAAACTCTCCTTTACATGCTGTATAATAAGGAAGTTAAATACTTTTTAGTAGTTAACCATCATTTATTCTATTTTTAATATCACAACTCATATCTCCTCTTCTAATACACTCTCAATTAATTTGGCCTCCACTGAAACAATTCTCTTAAGGGTCCTCGTTCCATCTCCTGGCTTTATTAGAATTAATCTTTATAAGAAAAGCATGAGCCTTTCTGACAAAACTTTTCCAAAGGGTGTTGATTTTGATTGCCAAACTCCAGCTATCTCAAATTATTCATGTGTACATCACAGGCTAAATATTAAAAATACCTCCTCCCAAATCCTCTCCAGTAGGCTTACTACTGTCAATAAAATGAGAGTAATGGGGCCCATGATTCAAAACTGCATAGCAAAAAGGTTCAGAAAGAAAGAAAATCAAAACAAAGCTTACAACCCATAAAAAGCTCTTAGGAAATGAATGAGCAGTCAACTAAACCGTGCTAGAGCAAAATTCCAACAGTAAGTACAGAAGCTATATGACAGAAGTGTCAGTTGCAGGAAAATAGCCTTGGCTAGGTTATTCCATGCTTTTTTCAGTCATCTTCAGGAGGGCTGGCAGCTCTGCAGTTCCTCTACCTGCACAGTGCTTTAAACTTTTGCCCACCTCAAGGACTCTGAGGGAAGGTTTGTTTTAAGCCTTGACTTCACACAGCTTCCAACCAGACTGGAAACTTCTTAACATAGCCAGTATTCTTTTGGTAGCTGTAAGACATTGATACATGGATACATAGAAGCCTTTTGCCTTTTATGCAGTAAAACTTCATAGGAGCCCTCTAAGCAGAGAGAAGAAAGAAGGTAATCTTAGTTAAAGCATACCATCATCCTGCTTCACAGATCCATCACAGCTCCCAAATTTGTTTCTTCCACTCATCCCTCCACCAGTTCCTCAAGTCTTATAGGATACTTTGTTTCCCCTGGTCAATACTATTGCTTTGCACTGGGGTAAAGCATATCTTTGAACCTTCACAAACCAATCTTTAAAGAGCCTTGAAGACAGACTCACCTTTTCTCCAGCTTCTCTCTGCCCAGCTGTTAGGAGCATTGTGTATTTTAAGTCCTAAAGGCACAGCTCCCACCCCTGGAAGAGGAGGCAACATGACACAGTATGAGACAGGCACTAAAGTCCTGATTTCCTCTTACTGCCCACTTTTACCTTACAGTGAAATCATACAAGAAACAAACTTCTTAACTTGTGTCCAAGAACTTTCCCTAATAGTAGATCAAAGGTTTACATAGTTGGATTCATGGTTTTCCATAAACAGCAAGATGACACATTCTAGGAAGCAATTTGTGGTAAAGACAAGCCTTTGGAAAGCCAGGAACTTCAAATCATAAGACGAGATTTTGTTCAGTGAGAACATTGTCACTGATGTCCCACAAACAATTCCATTTCTAGGTCACCTGTGAGAAGCAGTTGGTGAACATCAGAAAAAAGTTCTCTCAAAGCACTTTTGGGTTCTCTTTATCCATTGGTTCCAAGAGAGTGGTCATGGTCATCTTCCTGACATGTTCTTACAGCACACACTTTTCTACAATTGTGGTTTACCAGGCACATTTCAAATATCAAGAAGATGACGAAAAAAGAATACCCCTGTGTCTACAACAGAGACTCTCAATTATCCATAAACATTCATGGCACAATTCTGGTAATTAGTTTGAAAAAGTTACAACATAGTTGTAGATGTTCCAGGAAGAGATGTAGGGAGCCAGAACTGCCAGATGGATTATTTTCTGGAAGTTATTTATTCAGCATACCATCACAGAAAATTCAGACAGAATGTAACACAATAGGACAGTGTAACAATTATTCTAAATCTCTGTGAAGTTTAGAAGAAATTACTTCCCTTTTGTAGTTCTACTGAGCCATCAGCATGCTTCTATAACTGAAATATGGTACATTTACTTGTTACTTCTGAAGCAAATTCTATCAGACAGTTCTTTCCAGAACAAAGCAGAAAAAGAGTTTCAGAGTTTAAGGCTTATTCAGTCCTCAGAATTTTCTTTAAGGGGTTAGAAAGAAGGATACATTATATTCTCATTCTATGTACAGATTTAAAAAAAAAAAAAAACCTGGCCTTCACCTACTGAGTAAATGAGATGGGAAAGAGGTTTTACATGGAACAGCCACATGATACATCCAAATCTACCAGTGAAAGTTACATCAAATTCATCAGTTCCCAATATGAATGGACATTTTTAATCCAGTGTAGTGCCTTGTACCTCCAGACAGAGCTCCTGGAGCCAATTTTCCCACTTCAAAGAGAGCAAAGGAGAACTAGACACACCAGTGCCTTTGAAGCATCATAGTCTTAATATAAAGGAAATTCTTCCTGCAGGGAGGTAGATCAAAAGAATTTGGTTGCATAAGCCATTTGTATATTGAGCACATACAGAAGGTCAATATAAGCAAGTGAAGTCCTACCCTGCAGCTGGAGAGGTTTAACATTGCACATTTTCAGTAACAATCTCTGGCAGTCATGCTCCAGTCATGGCAAACAGAGTGTTGTGAAAGTGGCCAGAGTGCAGGGGTAGCCTCATGAATGTCCAACAGCACTGCTAAACCAGGGACACGTAGGGACACGACACCACTACTGCAGTTATACCACTCACATTGGTGACATTGGTCCTCTTTGAAAGAGCTTTGAGACTTTATAGGCTATGTCCAGCCTGCAATATCCGAAATTATGTTGATATGAAAATTCAGGCAAATCACAAGCTTCCAGGAGCATGGCAATGCAGGGTAGTGACACTCAAGGCACCAAATATTTGCAAAAAATATAATGCAAAATCATGATAGATTTTAAGTAGCAATTACCATTATTCCCCCCCACGCCCACAGTGCTACATTTTTAAGGGCCTAGAAAAAAAATGAAGTTTTTGAAAAAAGTCAAGTGCAAACTTAAAGTACTGCATGGTGAATTAGGTGATATACTTTGGGGTAACAGTAAAAGATTGCATCAATGACTCCTTTAAGTGTGGTTTAAATCTAGTATTTTACAGGGTACCAACAGTCAATTCATCTCCTGCCTTGATTCATCTTTAGATAAAAGGATAGAATTACCTTATTTGTGCTGAACAGATCCCTAGTTACTAATTTCAGAGGGAATTCCATCCTAATAGAACTGAATCCCAGTTTGCTATCACTGGAAGCCCATGTAACCCAACTCTGTGCATGCTGACTTACAGCAGCAAGAACTGGTACAAAGCCCTTTAGGATTCAATTCCTCTTCCTATGTTAATTTGATAGTTATCTAAATTAAATAACTAATCCAGATTCTTTTCATAATCTGTGGAAATAGAAAACACATACTGAGAGAAATTTGTTCCACTCCAAGTCTCTCTGGAGGTGTCACTTAGTCTCTATCGAATACAGAGGGAGCTTGGGCACTACATCCAAATAAAGTAGACCTCAACATTTGAAGTTTCTTGATATTTCATTAGTGGTGCAATTATGTTAAAACTAATTTTATCTTCCAGTATAAAAGTAATTTGCTTGCATACACAGGCAATTTGTGTAAGAATGATTTAATTCATATGTCTGTTAGTGGGTATAGTAACAATAAATATCCAAAAGAGGGAAAAAAACCCTCTCCACTCTAAAAAAAGTAAAGTGCTATACTCTAAAAATCATCTCTGTTTCATGTCTCTGAAGGTTAACATTAGATTGCTTCCCTACAGTTTTCCTATTTGCATCCTGCTAATGAGAAATTGCACACCATTTCTTTTGCTGGGCTTCTAATGAACCTGATTTGTTTCAGTCTGCAGCCCCAATGCAATTTTATCCCAAACACTGAATGTCAAGTGCCACTCCCATCCCTCACCTGTGTTCCTAAAAACCTAGTCAACTCATCCTCTGGGAGAAAGGAAAATGCTAACAACCAAAATTACAAATACTTCGTCGTCTTATTACAATATGCTTATTTACATAAATGCCCTCTATTCATCTTATTGGATCAGCCTGACAAAAACAGAATTTGCATTTAAATAGTATGACTATAATTGACATCAAGTACCTGCACTTATTTTCATACTCTTATATTTACATATAAGAGGCAGGGAGAAGCTTTTTCTACTCAGAGAACAAAAGATGAGGATGAGATAATAAGCAGAGCAATTTCTCAAATTTTAAGTTCTCCATGGACCCTGCACTTTCCCCCTCTATAAAGTGTGATAGTGAAAGAAGCAGCAGAGAAAAATTAGACTTGATCTTGTCAAGGAGAAATTGAATCAGCTTGGATGATGTAACAAAGAGTTACTTTTAGATAGCATACTGAGTAGAAACATCCCAAGTAAAAGATAAAGCAAATGGAAAATACCAGGCATTGCTTTTCTTTGTGGGGTTTGCAAACCAGTGGGGTTTGCAAACCAGTGGGGTTTGCACTGGTTTTTCTAATCAGGACAACTGCAAATCATACACTGGAAAGCAGAAGCATAGGTCCAAAGTAAAAACGTTTTATTATCAGTCTGGAAGGAAAGGTTGTCACTTCAGAACTCAAAAAGAAAGCTGCAGAAAGTCCTTGGAAACTCTTTCAGTACCACTCTGCTGCAGGAAGGGAACTGGATTGCACCTGAGAGACAAGGTGGGAGAAGTGGTGGTCCTGTTCTCCACAGGGATAGTGGCCATGGAGTGAGAAGTGGAACAGGAAAAGACTAAACACCACCAGGTACAAGAACTGGGACAGAGCACAGAGCAGATTAATGCCTTCAGGCAGTAATGCCCCCTCTGAACAGCAGCTGATGAGACAAGCAGCCCACTACCTGAAACCACCCCACAGACATACATAGCAACCAGAAACTTCTTTATCATCTCAAAAGGAAGCCCCAAACCAGAATGAATTCTTGAAAGCTTCATTTCCTGAGGTTCTGGAATACAACATGATCATTGCTGGGACAAAAGAGCATGGTAACTATGGGGTACTGATTATGGTTTTATTTGGTGGTGGTGTTGACACTCTGTGGTTCCCTTCTACACTGCATTTCTCCTCCATAAAGCCACAGAAGTGTGTCATTGCCACATGACAAAGCTCCTAAATGAAACACTTAAATGAGATGATTTGTTAAATCCAAGAAAGGAGGGAAAATTGTAGCAACAATTAGAGGATAAAAGCTTGCAGCAGAGTTATATGAACACAGCTGAACTGCTCCAGCTAGAGCAGCATTCTCAAGGCAATGGCCAGACAGCAACAGAAAGCTCAGCCAGGACATCCCACTTCAGGCAGCAGGATGGCAACTCCCTTCCCCTAAAGATGTGATTATCCAGTTATGGGCTGCAAGAGTTTCACAAGAAAGGGAAGGGTTAGCTACTCCTAACTGCTCTTGTTGTGACTCCAATTCAAAATAGATTTTAAACATTTCCCAAGTCTTTGGGGTGGAAAAGCAATCTCAGTAGAGAGAGTTCAGAGGCTGACACAGAGAGACTGATGTTTATGGCCTTTACAAAATCCTCCTTTGTGTCAGCCTCACAGCCACGTTAGCACAGGTTTGTTGAGCTGAGCTAGCATGATCTTTTTGCTCAAATATTTTGTGGCTTGAGGACAGAGTCTCTATGACATTTAAATAGATCCATCTGACTCCTTGCAATATCAGCAGCATGTGTTTTATTTTTTGTTTATTGTTTATTTTGTCGTATATTGTTTGTGTTTTATTTCTCCTTTTTTTATCCCAATAATTAGGAAAAAGAACATTTTTAGAAAAGAAAAGCAAGAAAAAAACCCCACAACTAAACCCCAGGCAGAAAAAATTGTTTCCAAATATCCTCCAAAACTAATATTTGTAATTTTTGCAAGGCATTTTTTTAATTAATCAAATTCAGACAAATAAAATACTTGCAAGACTTAGCCCTCAAATTAACATCTTTCAGCTGCTTTGTCAAGCCCAACAGCATCCTTTTCCCCCAGCACACCAGGAGCATTTGTCTAGAGCACTCTGAAAGTTATACCAGTATCTCCCAAAAACATCAGGAATTCTCAAATTTCACCTGACCATGACCAAAGATATACAAATATTGATTTTTTAAACCTGACTTTCAGATTCCTGACTCTAGAATCTGGCATACAGGCACTAGCTCAAGAATTTGCACAAAGCCACACCAAACAATTTAAAAGGCTCTTTTCAGTGGAACTGGGATAATTAATCTTATTCCTCATGAGAAGAAGAAATAGCACCCAAGACTCCAGTAACAGTGTCTCAGACTTAAAAGTGCAGTATAAAAAAAGTTAGTGGCAAAACACAATTAACTGAAATTTAAAGTCTCCTGGTAAAATTACCAACACTTCCTTTTTCTTATGTATGGGTGGCATCTATTGCCATCATCCCAAGACTTTCCCAAGGATTTAAGACAAAAGATTACATGTCACCTTAGTTCAAAAAAAGCTTCAGTAAATGCTTCAGGTCATTTATAAATACTCTGATTTGTCAGGCACTCTATGTCTTAAAGGTATCTAGTCACTTAAATTGATGCAAATTCTACCAGAGTCAAAATGGCATTTTCCATTGCCTACAAACTCAAGTCAGGCCAATGACCTACTAAAAGTTATGACCAAAAAAATTCTCCTCTCCTTTACATGATTTGAGTTTTACACATCTTTTACACAGCTTTTGTATAATCCAGCTGAGCTATTGGTGGGATCTGGAAAACAATTTTCCTTATTTCCCTGCATTTTTGCAGAACAATGTACTTGTCAGCTCTGACAAAAGAGATTTTGGGTTCTTTCTGCTAAAATATGTAATCCAGTTACAAGCTGAATTGTTACTTTTTTCAGATCAATTCTTCATGTTCAGATAGTCAGAATAAAGTGATCCACTCAACTATTTGAGATTACAGGTAGCAGAGTGTTCAGTCCCCACTACTGTAAATGAACATTACAGGGGTCAAAAGTCAACACATGCATTCTAACAAGTTAATGTTTTCCATTTCTTCCAGCAGAGGACTCAAGTTCTCTACAGACAGATTATTCTGTGCACTTGAAGACCTCTACATGACATCCTATTCTAGGCATCAATCTGGTGCCCAAGTTGTATTTCTGTGACCCATTCTTTTCCCTGCACATCCTGATCTGCTTGTAAGGTCAGTCCTTACTCCTTCTCATGCTGGAAGTGTCCCAAGAACTTTCAGGCAAATGTCACTGAATGTCTCTATCCCAGGGGTATCAGGACACTGTAAAGCACCAGCTCTGCTGGTAAACTCTGCAAAGTTCTGCTCATCTATTCTATAAGATATCAGTTTCAACCTGATGGAGATCAAACTCCAGCTTCCACTTGTTAATACCACAGAAGTGAATACCTTTTGACCTCTAAACTAAGTCAGTTGAGGCACATCTAATTTCATAGAGAAACATTTCTTGCTGGTCTTTATGACCCCATGGACTCTTGAATATGTATAACTAAGGATTAAACCATTTTATAGCAGTATCTTAATTCACTCTTTTCTCACTCTCCTTCTTTCTGCTTTCTTTTTGCATCCTTAATGTCTATAAGACATGTTTCGTCCCCAAGGAGTAGCAGATTCTTAATGTGACTTTTGTTGCATTTGCAAATCATCTTGTCCTTTCTCCCTTCATCTTGTGTATCACCATCAATTACCTTTTTTCTTGGATTCTACTAAGAAACTTCTGTTGTTCTGTACCCTTCCAGTCCTCTTGTTTTACTCTCCCTCCCACTACTTGTGGGTTTTGTTATCCCAGCATCTGTTTCTTCCTGATACTGTTTCAGTGCAGTCTTGCACATCAATCACTTATTTTAGAATATTATTTTCATTTTTTTCCTTTGGTTCTGTCATCACTGCAATATTCCATGAGGTGCTCACTAGGCATCCAGAAAATGCTGCTTAATTACTTGCCTTCAGCACTGCAAGCTGCTCACATGATCAGAGGCAGGAGCTCCAAAAGTCACAGGAAGAAGTAACTTCCTGACATTCTCGTTGAAATTTAAAAACAATAACATCTAGGACAGCTACAGAAGTGAGCTGTGCTGAGTAACTCAGTGGCCATTTCACAAGCTCAGGACAGTTTGCAGGATAAGGGTGATAATTATGTTTTGTACAGTTTTTTGTAATTTCTGCTCCAGATATTTTTATCCCTGTGACAATTTCTGCTGACATATATCCACACAGAAATAGCAGGCTAGAAGCTACTACAGGCTCCTCTCAAATAGCTACCTTCAAGCAAGAGCCTGCTAGGTTATTTTCTCCCCCTCCCCTTTTATTTAAAGGGTCAGGCAGCAAAAGAACCCTCCTGCAGGCCTGGAGATGCAGTCCCAGCTAAGCCAAGAGGAATAGAATTGCCATAGATAGAATTGGTACATCTGCCAGTCTGCAATGCCACTTTTTACCTTAGAGAAGCCAGCACTATGGGGCAGCACAGCAAAACCCTACAAAGATGATTTAGGAGAATCACACCATCCCACACAGAATCAAAGCTTTTTCAAGCAATTACAGCTTTTCTGTCTAAGGGGTAGAACTACATCCTTCAGCAAGCCAGCAGTGCATGTGGAGCAAGAGGAGCAGTGGTGCAGCTCAGGCTGCCTCAGTCACATTCTTACTGCACAGTTTGTCCCTGCCTGTGGCCAGCAGTCTGATTTGGGCAAATACTTGCCACCCCACTTACCTGGGCCTTCATTCAGCACGATACCAAAGCACACAATCCTGGTTATTTTAAGGCCAACTACAATGACCATGATGGACTGCATCTGTACTTAGCATTAGAGCTGCTTTTGGTGAAATCAGGGCTAGATAAGCCATCCATGGAGCACACAAGGCTGATGGAACATCTGCACAAACTCAGATTTCTCTGGTTGTTCCCTAAACATCAAATTCATCAGGACCAATCAATTTTTCCCAGTAAAACCCAATCCTTGAGCCCACACTGCTCCTTCACTCCCAGCCTGAAGCACATCCTAAAGGCATTAGTCTCTGCCTGTTGTCTTCCCTGCTGCCACTAACACCAGGGAAGATATTAACTTCAGCAGACAGCAGCCAGGACAATTATTACTTCAGTCAGGGAAAGCACAGTATTATGTTTTCCAACCCTATTATGAAGGAACTCTAAAGCCTTAGAAAAGTCTTTATTGATGGACCTGAATAAGTTTGTAAATCTATTATACTGCATATCACCTAGACAACTTGTTTTCTCAGGTTCTGACTTGTATAATCAGTGAAAAACTGGGGCAGGGTGAGGGGATCTGGAGGGAGAAAAAGCCTTTTCTGCCTACTAATTAAATCATAAATAATAGCAGAGAACACAAGATATCCATTTTCTGTATAGAATCAAACCCCCAGGGGCTGACTGCCTCCTTCACTAACTCATCAAACTTCGTACAGGCAGAGCACAGTTTATCATTAACTGTTTTGAGTTTTTTGATGAAAGAAAATCTTTGAAAACAATATATTTAAATGAAGCAGTATTAAAATTATTTGTTTTGATAATGTTTGACTAGTAAAATTGTTTTAAAATATTTATTTCAAGCTTCATGATGAATTTACCCACAAAGAGAAATGACAGTGTTTCAAATCTGGTGATTTAATTATTCCATCTTCCAAAATAAAGATTTTTTTAATAATACTGCCTTATCCCAGCTCATGATGGATACAGCAATTCAAGAGAGGTACATTTTACACATACACACAAAAATAATTTAAAACAAATCAAAAGAAATCTGAGTTTCCCCCCGTGAGCACGGCTGTGACTAGAACTCAGTCCAGGGTTTGAGTGGCAGATAATATGACTTGTCCTTACCACAGTTTATTGGGAAAGAGTGACAGCTACTGGGCCTCACAAATCTCTCTTGGACAGGGCAGTGCATTATCCCACAAGACAATAGCAATCCTCCACCTAGCTCAGAGAGAAACTGATGCACTGCTGGTTTACCCTATTCCTTAACTTTTCTGTCTTTTCCTTTAACAACTGATATAATACTACCTAAAATAGATTCAACATCAACTTTTACTGAATCTCCCTGCTAAGGCATTTCCTCCTCACTCATTGCAAACTCAAACATCTCTCCACAAACAATTCTATTTTCAAGGGGGCAAGAAATGGGGGGAGGGAAAAAGAGGAGACAGGAAGAAGAGATGCTTGCAGAAGTTGTCTCCAAAATCAATTTGAGCAGTGCTTCATCTCCTCTCCATTCCCACCGTGCTGCATCCCAAGCACCTCACTTAAAGTGTAACTAATGAGCAAAACCAACAAGCTCAGCCATAAGGCAACACCTGCAGCAGAGCCTCTGCTGTGGGATCAGGTGGCAGAGTTCAGCAGTCCCCATGGCCATCCTCACGACTCCAGAAGAAACCACAATCTCCCTTTCCAATTTATTTCTTGCCAGTCAAAGCCTAGGGCCTGTATTAAAATGCTGTACTCTAGATTTACACACATAGGAAATCCCATCAACTCCAGAGGCAGCTGCTTCATTTCAAGTTGAGTGAAAATAACCATGGCAGCAGCTGACTACTGATTAGGCCTTTCCCAGCTGGAAGAAAAAGGTCTCTGACTAAACCAAGCTACTGGGTAAAACACAGAGGCAAGGTCAGCTAAGTGAAAAAACTGGGTTTGATAGGAAAAATGTAACTGATTCTGTCACTAAGAAACAGGGAATTTTCCTGTTGACAAAGCATTGCCTAAGGGACCACAAGAGCTTGCTTCAAATCCTGGGTGCATCTTCTTAACATAAGGGCATCTCCAAATCCTCATCATGGAAGCTTCATCAAAATGTACATGTTTTCTTAGCTTGGCTCAGATCTTGGTGAGTCTGGAGGAAACTCCAAAACACAGCAGGAAATATTTCCCTAGTACAGAAGCAGCCCAAAGTCACATTAAATTACAGCTGAAGGGTGATTCCACAGCAACATGGAAACCAATAGGCTTCAATATTTATCTATAAATAGAAATTATGTTTAAGAAATTCATATTTATTTTAGTGTTATTAGAGCACTAAATGTACATCAAGACACGGTTACAAACAAAATGCATGCAGCCAAATATCCTGGTTTTACCAACAAGTTTCCTATTTGAAACCCGTAGGAACTCAGTCCAAAAGCCCACAAGAAAACATTTTATAACAGTGCTAGATAATAAGCAAATTGTAAGAATCACCTAGGCCTTCCTTGGAATCAGAACACTTCAGAGTAGTCAGAAGTAAACCAGATTAGAAACTCAAGCCCTGTGCTGGACCTAGAAACAAGTAGTACTTAAGAGAAAAAAAATCCCTGAATATTTATGTCTCCAAGATAAAGGACGAAAGGAAAAAGCTCCCCACTTATTTTCTCTACTTTGATTTAAAAGGTCTTAGGCAATCAGGCTCCACCTGAAGTGGCCTGTTATTTGTCATTTCCATCAGGTTACACATATCCTCAGCCCAGTGTTTCTGATGACAATTCTGCTCTGCCACTCAGAAGAAAAGCCAAAGCACCAAAATAACCAGACATTCTATAAGTGTCAAAAAGTGCTCTAGTTCAGGAAGAAAGCAAATATTCAGATGTGGTTCACAATCTTCTTCCCCAATAGTAATTTTACTAAGGATGGATAATAGAAGAAGCATTTTTCTCCTATTAAATAGAAAAACAAGTAACAGAAACAACTTTTAAAGCATGCTTTTACATTTCTTCAACCTTTTCAGCTTTCCTCAGAATCTCACCAGTAGTTCAAGGAAAGAACTCTCTGTTCCTACAATAAGCTGCACTGCTGAGTGAGACCAAAACAGACCTAAAAAGCTCTGGAGCACTAAGCCAAGCAGGTTCTGCTTATTCCTCCTGGAGGAGTTAAGTGTGCTTGCCTACCTTGTGAGGTGACACTAAAGAACTTGGCAGATTTCTGCAGTGTGCTGCTGCCTTCACAGAAGAGGAAAAGAATGGAGGGACAGCTCAGTGGTGCAGGACACTCCTGTGGCTCTTCCTGGGCTGGGGCAGGAGCCCAGCAGCAGCCTCCTGGGGAGGCAGATGGCAACCATGGTGAGCAGGAGGATCAAAAAAGGGAGCAGATGGAGGCCTTGGAAGCTGGAAAACAAGCACACAGAATGTGCAAAGTAGAAATCACTGGGCTGCAGGACACAGGAACAAGAATGCCTGCAGCAGCAGAGCCAAATGCAGGTCCTTCAATGTGCTGAGAGCAGTGCCAGTCAAAGAAACAGGCAACCCTGAAGAGCAAGATACAGGTGTCTCCAGGGGTGTTACAACACTGCACAGCACTGACCTGACACAAGAACTTTTCTGTCAGCTCACACAACAAGATGGACTCCTTGTTCTTATTCTAAGAGATTCTGCTGTACCAGACCCTACTCAATTTTCCCCAGAAACTTTTACCTTCAAACCTGACATGTCTTAATCAAAAAGCACCTTGTATCAGTATCACTTTTGTTTTTTCAGTACTCTCTGTGCAAATATATTTCAGTCCCCATGCCTCCTGCCTGGGCAATGGGGATGTGCTCTTCCAAACCTGGCCCAAGGCCTGGCCACAACCTTACTTATCTTTCTATGTCTGACAGCTCCAGTTAAATGGTAGTTTTATGTCAGGAAAATGGAAAGGACTTGGGAAGAAAGTCAGCCTCTATGACCTCTGCTCTACAGACTCCCAGGATATTCCATGATGAAAGAAATACTCTTCTATCACAGTTTTACTCAATAGCCACATTAGGAGGCTACTACCTTTGCAGAAATAATAGCTTCAGGACTTGGGTGCTCTGTCTAGCTTCCAGCTCTGTAGTTTTTGTTGTGACAGGATAAAAAAGGTAAATTAATTTGTTTTTTATTAAATATAAACTTAACAAGCTAAGGACTGTTCAGGTTTAGGGTGCAAGGTATTCCTTCTTGGGAAAAGTATGTTGAAATTACCAAGTGCCCCTAGAAATTATGTCAAGAGGATTTTACTGATTAATATAGAAAGAAATCATTCCTAGCTCAGGAAATTCTCTGGGCTGAAAAACAGAGAGGAGAGAGGGGCACTCAAGGCAATTCATTCCTCTTCCCTAAGCATTCACTTAGACCTTTGTTAGAGTCAGGATGCAGTGCTAGAGGGACCCTTAAAACTGTCATTATTGATCAGGGCCTGGCATGACAGATCCAATGCAGCTCAGAGAAATCAACTTAAAGTTTTTCCACCACGTAACATGGACAAAACTAAATGCCACCTTACAAGTTGACACTAGTGATGAGCTTCCAGAAAGAAGACAACTTTTAACACAAATTGCCATGGGAAAGAAAAGGGCCCCCATATTTGGGGGATTTAATTGAAGCAAAAAAGGAGCAACAAAGCCAAAAAAACCACTGTCCTTTCTTTTCAGTGGTCACCTGCAGAGCCCTACTGCTCAGAGAGCTGAGAGTGAGGGGTCTCCATAGGATGGAATTTTACATGCAGACACCATCAGCCCTGCCATCCCTTCCATACAACATTTCCTTTGCATCCAGGGCTGCCAGGCTATGCAGCTACAGAGTGAGCACAGACTGGATGGGATCAGGAACAGCCTGGTAACATCATCAGGGAGAGCCAGAGCACACCAAGAAATCCACAGTTTTTCTCAAGACAAAGGAAGATCAGCAGCCCAGTGTCCTCCCTCATTTGAAACCCACAAGGATGAGCCAAGCAACTCTCCCTAGGAAGTCCTGCAAGAAGGGTAGGAGAGTTAAAAGTGCATCTTGGTGTTGTAGAAAACTTGCAATGGAACATTCAGGTGAATGACTCCAGAATCTACCCAGAAGAAAGAGGATATAAGCAAGTGAGCTGTGAAAAAGCTTCAGGAGGGAAATCAGTGTCTTATTGGGTATCAGGGAGCCATAGAATAGAACTCCAGGCTGCTCTGGGATCAGCAGAGCTTACCTTAGGCTCTATCAGTAGAAAAATTCTAGCAGAAAAATATAGTCTAAAATTTTGCCTGGAAAGTAGTCAAATTAGAGAGAGTAAACAAAAGCATCAAGTGTCACAGCCTGACCTAAAACACTGAGGGCATGAAAATACCTGTTTTGTAGAAAAACTATTGTACTCTTTAGTCAAGGTTTTCAGAGTTATTTACCCCAAATCCCTTCTTTACATGTACCCAAATAATAATTAAATCTCAGTACTGTGTGGAAAAATGCAGGTGCTTTACAATGTTCTGTGTGCATAATTACAATTATTTCTAGACCAAAATGGTAGCTGTGGATATGAGTGCAGTGTTTCAGCACTAAGTTTAATATCAGCAGGCAGGAGAATAATTAGTTAATGGGCATGCAGAGTTTTACTAAAAGGATGAAAGCATTAATTATTATTTCTTATATTTTAAATTGCTTTAATAGGCAGAGCCCTCCCAGAGTACATCTAAAGATTTATTTATATTCAGGTATTGTTTTATACATTGAAATTCAGGCTTGAAATTAGATGTCACCCAGGGAATTGGTAATGACTATTATTCCTAATTTTTTTTTCCTTGAGAAGTAAATCCCATACTCTTAAGAAGTAACTCACAAAAGGCATTAATGATTCTGCACTACAGTTGTCAGCAAATGCACAAATTTGCCTAATTCAGCAGTGATTTCCAAGGCAAGTCTTTATTAAAATGTCCCTGACCACCACATAAATATAAACACTGTGCTTATTGCAAACAACAGAATTTTCTTTTGGTGCCAGCAATTTACAGGGTTGACCAAATTCAGAGGGAGGTTACTCAAAAATTGAGTTTCATGCAGAGACAGAGCACACAGACTGGCAGCATAGCTTCAGACATGCCACAGAGTGACAGTAAGGGACTTGTATGCTTTTCAGTGCCAGAAGCCATTTTCTGTTTGGGAAGCTTTCATCAGCACCACATATGTAGCAGAAATGAAATGGTGACAATCCAGGGCCAGTGGTCTTTCCAGAGAAACAAAAGCAGGAAACTCTCCCATGAGGCATGATGGCTTCACACCACTTTAGGTGAAGGCAGAGCTGCTGGCATTCAGCTTTTGGAGTTATTCTAAATGTCATCATGTCCAGCTTGTTGGGAGAGTATGCTAAGCCTCATTTGTCAGGAGCAGGACTGCCTTTCTCATCCAACAGCACCTCAAAGCTCACAGACAGAGCTCACTCCAAGCTCTGAAGCTTCCACACCACCAGGCTGACCCCAGCACCCAACAGGAGCTCTGCTGCTGACACAGCAAGAGTTCTGGTGCCCAGAAAGAGCTGAAGGCAAAGCCAAAAGCTCTGCCCCTCACCAAAGTCACTGTTACTTCCCAGAGAGGAGCCTGAGATGCACCACCCCCTGCCAAGCAAAGAGATTTTTCTGGGAACAGCCCAGGTGACCCCTGCCAGGAAATTCAAGTTCCCACTCTGGCCCCAGCTGACCTTCTACAAGGAAAACAATGCTGATTTCCAGAACCAAAGCTGCCTTGGAGTACAGGCTGTTCTCCATGGCACAGCTGCAGCATTCAAAGAGGGAAGGTACAACAGTTATGCTTATTATCCAGCTGCCACAAAAAAGTATTCCCACCTGCAGAGCAAGAAAGGAGTTGTTCAAGACAAGGTATTACATCCATTATTTACATTTTGCATCACCACCAGTCTCATTAGTACATATATACAAACTGAAGGATTTTTTTTATCTTCTTTCAGAGGTTATTAAGTATTCCCTACGCTATTTCCCATGTGAATCTAGTAAGGTATATAAACAGATACTGATTCATACTTGCTGAAGACTTCACCATTGTCACCTAATTATTGTTTGTACTAATTAAAATACTGTATGCAGATAATGTCACAAATGACAGCAGATTGAGAGCATCTAAGCAATTCATCCTGTCACTAAAATATGCAGGCATGTTTCTCAGCACTAGAACATCTCCTTTCTAATTTAGAGGTGAATTAGGCATTGCTGCAAGTTTGTGACTCAAAGATAATTGCAAGACACTTTTCCTGGCTTCTTGTGTTTTCAATTTGTGATTACTGCAAGAAGTTTAATAGCAGCTGTAATTCTCTGTGCCGCCCCAGAAGTCCCCAGGGGGCAGGCCACAATGCCAGTTTCTCAGAAGTAACCCATTACACTTGCTTGCTAAAGATCAGAATGTAAAATAAATTTGAAATAGAATGTAATTAAGAACTCCTTTGCCAAGAACCATTTCCCTTCAGGACATTATTCAGAAAGTCTGAGTGTTTTGATGAAAACAAGTAAAGACCAATCCCCTGGCCAAGTAGCAAGGGCTACCTCTCATGACAATGACTTTCTTAAAAATTAAGAAGCCCCATCTGTTGCCTACTCACTGCAGACTAGGCTGAAACACAATGTTTTCTAAGTTGCTTAACGTTGAGTCACATTGCTTAGCTCAGAAGAGACAAGTACCTAAATTCCCCATGAGGTAGGTTAAAATAAGTAAAGACAAATAGGCTTTTCAGAACATAGTCTATTGGCCAATTTCTCATACTGAAGGCTAGAAAAAAAAAATAAAAGGGTTTGCTTTTTTTCTCAAGTTACACCTGTAGTGCTAAATAGGCTTGAGCAGGTGTTTCCGGTCACTTCAGGAGGAAAAAGGAAAAAATAAATCCTCCATTCAGTGATATGATTGAGACCAATTAGAGAACAGCAGAAGCAAGACTGCAAGCAAGATACTGGTACTGCATTGTTGAACATCTGTAACAAACCCAGACAACCAGGATCAAAGCATAGCTGACATAATTTCCTGCTATTGCAATTAAAGCCAACAAGCAACTTCATCAAAACCAAGGCAATCAGTGTGAGAAAATTCTACCAGAATTCCCTCAGCCCAGACTCAAAAGTTCCTATTGCAACCTTGTACTGAACATCCAGACCATGAGTTTTCATTTCAATTAAATGTGGGGAGCACACCCACACAACCCCTGAATGTGCCCCATGTGGAATCCCTTCAGCCACCACAAAAAGTGGTGGAAGTACCTGGGAAGGGATCTGTCCTCCCTGCCTGCACACCCTACACTGAGAGAAATTGGGCAGGACTCAGTGATGCTCCTAGACTGTTCCAGTGGTGATCATCTCTCCTCAGCCACGGAGCTGCATTGTCAGGAATAGTCAAAGTATTTTAAACATCATCCCTGACATTCCCAGCAAAACTCCACGCACTCAAGGCTGCCAAGTATTAGGAGAGAATTCCTGATCACCTTCCAACAAGTGACCCTTCATCTTATTCCTTCCCACAGAGGCACCACACTAGCCTGAAACTCTTTAATGTCTTTAAAGTACATAACTCCCTTAAACACACAGTAAGGTTTTGTCATACATTAAAAACCACATGCCCCAGGGCACCAGAGTATCTCAATAACAATAGATCACTTGTGAATAAGATGAAAGAGACTAAAAAATGAACAAGAAAAAGCTGTTCTCAAAGTCAAGGCAAACATTTTCAGGGCATGAAAACAAAAGGGAAGAGAGAGTCCCCAGCAGAGGACTACAACAGAACCTATATCAAACAGCCCATCAGTGCAGGCAGACCATGAACGTCACTGCCAGCACCACACACTGCCTCAGCTCTAATCAAACCCCCAAAGCATACTTGTATTCAAGCAGATTTTGCATCTCCTCAAAACATAATCAGCTGCAAGAAAGCTCAAGGGTCCCAAAGACACACAAATCTGAACCATAAATCTGAAGCTTGGTGTTGTGTAAGAGTAATTCCAGATGAGAAACAGAATAGCACAGACTCAAAAAAAAAAACAAGGAAAGAAAATTATTAGGGCAGGCTGTTTTAAAATAAAATAAAAACATTACAGAGCACAATGACTTATTTTCATGTTTCTTCAGCTCAGCCTTCACATCAGCTCAGAGCAGAACTCTCATGAATCACTTCATGGTCTTTGTCTAACAGGGTACATGATGCATCCTTAACACAGCACCTTTTCCAAGGGGAAAGAAATCCACAACAGTTCACCTGCAAAGGGCTCCAACAGCTTGCAGGCAACTGTCACATTTACTTTCAGTATGGGCAGGAGCATCTCCCACAATGAAAATGACTGTTCAAGATAAAAATAATCCTATACAGCAATGCTGCACCCTGGAATTCACAAAGAACAGAGGGAACTGACATCTCTTATCACCAAAGCAATAAAGCCAATGTGGGTGTTTGGATTGTCCCAGTCAGACTTGCAAGGCTCCACTTGTCTTTGGAGCAGCCTGAATGCCTGCAGGAATACATAGCACCCTAAGGAGATTTTTTTTTTTATTTGTGAGCACTGAGGACAGTTTTGAAACACTGGAGTTTAACAGTGGCTATTTAGACATGCCTTAGCAGAATTTGTGCCCAGAATTCCACAGCCACTTTGGGGGCACTCATTTGAGCCTAGCAGTCACAACAAGCACATGCAGGGGGGATACCAGTAAGTCATCATTATCTTGGGGCTTGGGTTGCCTAAATGCATTGGAAGAGACTCACTGTTGAGCCAAGAGCCAGCACTGCATTTGGAGATACTCTTGCAGACAATGCCTTCTCCCTGTTCAGCCAGGCCTCATGGGTCACCACCAGTAAGTTTTTCATATGTTAGTTGATGCCTTACACTCCTTTAAAGAGGATCATTAAAATATTTCAGAATGCTTTAACCTGTATCTTAAGAGTAAAATATGGAGCATTCCACTGGAAAGGAAAAAAGCTTTAGTTCCTTCCTCTTTGTGAAGAGCATGAAGATGATCAGATGGAAGCAGCTACACAGATGTCATGCAGATAAACCAGAACAGGTACAGACCCACAGAGTGGGACAAGGAGGGAGAGCTCCAGCATGATACTTTACAGAGATCTGGGAGCACATGTCCTCCAGCAGCTCTGCAATCCCCCTCTTGAACACATGTAAATATCTGCCAAGCTTCCTGTGCAGGTCCAACCCCCACACACTTTTACTTCTTCTTGCAGCACACTTGTTTATAGGTATTGCTGAGCATTTGCCTGTTTGCTCAACTTCTCAAAGCTGGGTTGCTGAATAAGGTCTTCATCCAATGAAAGACCATTATTCACACAGCAGTGTTTGTTAGAAGCCAAAACAATATATTATTCACACAGTTATTCCATTCAGTCTGCCTCACTCTTCCAACACCTCATTTTTCCTACTTAGTCTAGCACAGCATTTTCCTGAAATTGGGCATAAGGCTGAGATTTTTGATTTATTTTTTGAGGCCACTTGCTATGTACTAGACTAAAAGAAGCCCTACCACATACACAAAAAGCCCCTTATTTCCCTCCACTCTCACTGCATTATCCTTCAACTCTTTGAGGAAGACCCACTCCCTGCTGAGTAATGCACTCCATTTATCACCACCTGCAGAGAGCACTGCATCAAGATTTGGCTCTGTTGCAGCAACCCACTGTCTGCTCTGAAGGTTACAGAGGAGTGCAAACACATGTATTGTACCCACTATTTAGCATATCACCTTTCACCTGTAAATTGTCTGAAAATTCAAATTGAACCAATATGAAAAATGTTTATTACATTTCCCTTAACCAAAACTTGGGTACAAGTCTTGGCTCCTCATATTTCAGTTAAACAAAAACCTCTGGCTACTACTATAACCAGCATGCCAATAAAACAAACAATTTACATGGTTATGAATTCTTGATTCACAAACACATTGACAAGAAAGCAAAGTATCATTTAACATACAAGAGAGAAAAACAATTAACAGTACAAAATACAAAATTTGTACCTCTATTACACTACAGACTTTCTATCACTGAATAGTCCATCACTAATTAAGCAGTATGCACTAAATGAATTCTACCTTCACTTTTTGAAAATAAGTTCGATGCATTCTTTGCTCATCATGTCCTATAAAGCTTAACTTAATCTGTTTTACAGCCCTTACTCAGAAACTAGAATAAGTTCCAGCCTGCCAGTTTCAGGGGATAGCATATGACAAGGAACTGTGTTCATCTCCAAGTCAGAATTCATTCTATATCTTCCAGCATCTTTTGTCTTCCAAGCAAAGGTTTCAATCAAAATTGATGTACAAATCCAGCAGTTACACCAAGGTTAGTGAAAGTAAGGCTTACACCTCTGGAGAGAGCCACTTCTGCAGTTCCTGTCACAAATCCCAGGCACAGAGAATAAAAAGATGTGGGAGAGCAAGAAGTTCCTATGACATTCCTGCCATGTCCTCTGCAGATAAACAATTTTATTCGTCACTTTTATTAACAATCCAACATTTCCTTCCAGAAGCACTGATGCACCCTCCCAAGAGGAGGATTCAAAACATCTAATCCTGAATGACAGCCCTCATAGTTTTGGGTAAAGCTCATGATCTCCTCCACAGTTATACTTTACTAAGACTCAAAACTACTTCAGTGAATCCTGGTATGAATACTCTTACTAGAATCAGTTGGGGTTTTTTTTCCAGAGGAAAGCCTTGAGTCACTGCAAATTTTAATCACTATTTTGGAACTGTGCAGAGAAGCAGGCAATAATGTAACAAGAAAATGCTTACATTAAGTAGACCATGAAAAGCACCTGGAGACAGATTTTAGTTACAGAATCTCTTCCACATTAAGAAACAAACAAAACACAATGCTCCAAATCTCTGCCACATTTGCCTAGAGCCCTGTTACAGGCGTCAACATCTCCTGCAAGAGGATTAGCCTCCAGTAACTGTGATCTAAAGGAAGTACCACACCTTCTGCAGAAGTTACTGTTTAAAGGAAAGAAGGGAACTAGATCTCCTCTATTCAGCTGGGTAGGAAGCCTAGATCCATTATCTGGATTTTTGCTAATTACTGTTTTGACACAGAATAAAGTGCTCCCAAACCAGCCCTTTAAAGGGATCCCGTAGCAAGATCTAGTACCTGATTTTCCTCAGGACTAATGATGAGCTAGCTGTAGTTCACCACAATCACCTAACCAAAGCACAGTACTTATACATATGCCATTCAACCAAACAGCTGCAACATTCTCAGAAATCAGTAGATATTAAGAATAGTTAGAACTACAATATATTTACATACCTAATCTTCAGGCACATAACCACTTCAGCCAGCTTCTGCATTTCTCTTCTCTTGCCCCAGCAGGATCCTGAAAAAATCACATACCTTTATCAAAAGGGCACTTTCTTCCCACAAAGAACCACAGAGAAAACACAGCCACTATCAACTTAGCTTCCTCCTTCAGGTCTTATCTTCTTCAGTGAACTGGCTAATTAAGCCAGCAAGTCAGCTTCACCTGGAGCAAATGGAGAAGCTCTCATATTGCAGGTGTGAGCAATGAATCACACAAATCATGTAACATTGGTAAAACATGAGTCTTTTTACAGAAGTAAGGAAAAAATGTGTTGGAAGGTGATCTTCGTAGAAAAGGACTGGGGCAGCCATTGTTAATATTTGTAGCATTTAAGATGCATGAGTTAGGTATGCATGTGCCCTTCCTAAGACGTATAGGATTAAGTATATTTTACTAAGGGGAAAAAAGTTCCCAGCGTAGCTGATCACTCAAAAAGTGGCACAAGAAATCTTTTATTTTTTTTTTTTTCTGCAGGAAAAATATTATTTTGAAGTCAGCAGCTAAATCAGAGCAATGTGACAAAACTGGTTGATCAGATGGAATTTACAAGCTCAATAAGAACAGCTGGATGACAGAACTCAGGTTTGGTGGTCTGATGACATTTTTGACATTAAGGCCCAGGCATAAAAGGCAAGAGACAACCAGTGGGTACGCTATGATTCACCCCTGTACATCCTTATCCTCCAGGTTTACTTCCAACAGCTGCCTATTCACAGTTAATTGCATGCCTTCTTTTTATGTGCCATGAACAGGTTTTGTAAGAAGAAATATTTTGGGTGTCCTTCTGAATCCTCTACAGAAAACACAAACATTTTCACAGACTTTCCTGGACCGTAGTCCAGAATAAACCAGTAGGATTTCTCAGCTGTCTTTAACTCTCCTTGAAACCCTTTAAAAATTATTCAGTTTTTCTGGGACTCTGCAACCTCCCTGAACTCGTGCCCCATCTGCTGCCTGTGGGATCTCAGAGTAAAGCTCAGGTTCTCCACCTGTGAAAGTGGCAGTGGGTCTTTTTCTCTCATCTCCTACCAAGATGTTTTCTTTCTTCCTTATGAGTTTATTTATACAGTAAAGAACAGCTCAAGCATTTTCATACAAGTCTGAACTTGGTTTTGGTTAGGCCTGATCTCCAAGTATTAATCACAGAAGATCTCACCATAGCAATTGAACCCACTCCCCCCAAACTATAGTTACCAATTTTGCTCCTCTAGACTTAGCCCACACAAATCTCTTTTTCAGCTAACTTCCATTCTAAGTTTTCCCTGTGCTTACAGAGAAGCTTACCCCTACTTCTTTCACTCAGCTTCATGGGCCTTTTGGTTGAGGTTCTCTAGTGGGGTAGTTAAATGTTTCATCTTTGTCCCTTAGCCAGAATTAGCTGTGTTCCACCCAGAGTCTTTTCTTTGATTAATTAAAAGGAAGGAGGAAGCTATACAGTAATTTTATTGCTGTTTTCTACTGAACAGCAGTTTGTGTTCTGGATATTATCTGACAAATGTGCAGAACCACAAAACAGAATTGATAATATACATAAACTTGTTAGTATTGTAGGAATACTAGCACCAGTGCTATCAGTTAGGAATGTCGTGACACACTATGCATTACTCAGGGAATTTGGCTTTATTTTCTTTTGTTGTTACTGCTGTTGAATTAAAACTGTTTTGACAACATAACAGAAATGCAGCAGGTTGTCCACATATTGATTTAAGTACCATGGACAAATCTTCAGTCACCATTCCTGTCCACTCTATTTTCTAATGGTAGCTAAAACAATTGTGTTTTTATTTTCCCAGGAAAGTGTGAAATTGTTTTCAAAACTAACTAGCACATTGTGCAGCGAGTAAGAATGTCATCACAAAACCCCTAGAGTCCACAAGAGAATGGATTTTGAAACAAATCACCTAAATGTTCATAAGGTCTTGAGCTCAAAGGGGCAGAGAAAATTACCACAGAGATTTAGTGTGAGCTCCCACTAAAATATTGTCATATGTGGGAATATACTGTAATTAAATTAAAAGTAAACAGTATCTTTCTTTGTTTTGCAATGATAATAAATAGCCTGTGGTCACAAAGCTGCACAGTCTAAATCTCCTGCACCTGTAGTTTTCTCCTTAGAAAATAAGAGGAAGCTCAGAGAGATTTCCAACATTTGCAGACAAACAACAAAAAACTTGTATTTCTTCACCCTGCTAATACAGATGTTATCATTTGGGTTTGGACCAAAGTGAAGCTCTCCAGCTTCCCAGGAAATCCATGGAAACAGCTGGGCAAGGGCATGCATTGTTAGATGTGCTTTGGCATTAAATATGCATAGAAGAAAAAGCTGTAATTTTGATGTGCAATCTTTCACTAAAAATTAAATTGAGTTTTAGTGTGAAAAACAAGAAAATAAATAAAAATCCCAAGTACATTTCCCTTCCTCTCAGTCTTTTGTCCAGCTTCATTTTTTTTTCTTTCTTTCTTGGTGTGGAACTGTCACTTTTTAATTAGCTTGCTATTCTTCTGGTTCATGAGTAAAATGCTTATTTGATTATTTCCTTTTCTTTCCCTAAGATACTTTAGGAACTTTCTATTTTTCCCAGATACTATAGATGTCTCCAGCAAAGAGTCATATGTTTGACTTTCCAGTCACTGTAATTGAAGAGTGCTCCACTGGCCCAAATCAGCTTCCCAGAGCCCAGCTGAAAATTCAAATACTGCCAAACTTTTGGTAAGATCCCATCCAGAAGTGGCTTCATCAAAGCACCCACATTTCACTCCAAAGGAAGAACAGGAGAACACAAATTACTTGGTCAGGGCAGATCCCTGCTGTGGGGTGTCAGGATTTCCCCTGAGGGGTGCAGGAAGTGGCCAGGTGGGTGCTTCTTTGGCTAAGAACTGTTCAGCAACTGATTTATTTCCCCAGAGTTTGGAAACCTTGAGAATATCTCTTTCTTTAATCCTGATTCTCAGCTGATCCACTGTTTCCCATTCCAAGGGATCCATAACAAACTGACAGTGGGGTCTGAGTGTTGGTTGCTGCCTGTCCTTCCACAGAACTCAGGAGCATTTTCTCCACAGCATTTTAGCCCAAAAAGTGAAAAACGGGCAGAAGCAGTCAACCATCCAAGGAAACACTGGAGAAACTGTTTGGTGGGTGACTTCTACATCTGGGATATGGCAGCAAAGGGCATTTCAGTAAGGCTGGACTGGAGACAAAGCTATGGGATATTTCCAAGAGATTAACCCGGGACATGGGCTCCTTACAGAGCAGGTCCAGGTCCAGCAGGAGCCAGGGTCACAGCCACAGCCCTGCCTGAGCTGGTCTGGGTCTCCTGGACCATGGGCAGGGACACAAAGGGCCATTAATGCCCTCCGGGGCTGCCAGTGTGACCCATCCTGCACTTGCAGGACTACATTTGCAAATGTTAACTCCAGTATAAAAGCCAACAAAAAATAACTTTCAGTTTTATGATCTCAGCAGCTTTCTGGGCTCTCCTTCAACTGAACATGAACACTTGCTGGGATTAAACTTTTTTTTCAGTTTAGTTTTTTCCAAAAATATTGCTAGGCAATTATCTTCCGTAGCAGATTAGGTGATCCAGGTAACAGTTCTCAAATGCTGGGAGTCTTCCTTGCTCATCATTAGCACTCAGTTCACCAGCTGACTGAATTATTGCTTGGAAGTACTTTTGGATGAATTATCTCTTCTGGGGTATTTTGAGCTGTTTGAGTCATTATACGTTAATTTCTTGATCTTAAATTGTAAAACATCAGAGAATTGGACCCACAGAAATGCTTTATTCTACCCAATTTTATACAGCTTGCATAATTCACATGGCTTCTTACTACCCTTAGCAGGACTGAAATGCATATTCCAAAGTAACTGTGTCCCATTATACAGGTAACCAAGGCACAACTGGGTCCCTGACACCTTTAGAGTTCTTTTTCAGAGCTGGAAGGTCAATCCAAATTATGCTGATTTTCTTTTTCCCTTTCCTACATCAAGGTTCTTAGCCAAAAACTTCTTTAAGATTTACAAAGATTTCCTGAGAGCTGGCAGGCCTGTATGAGCCAGGGATTAGAAGCTGGATTTCATTCTTTGCCTCTGACTTTCCAGGCATCCTCAGGCCTCTCTACCGTCTCTCAAATCACTGACTTCATTTGCCAATCACATGGGGTACCATTTGCCATTCACATTCATTTCGCATCACATGGGAAAAAGATATTTAGCAACATTTTGTAAGGACATGACAATCCTATAGAACATTTTTCAAACCTAACATGAGATATACAAATGAAAGGGAAAATATTATTATTCAGTTCTAATTGTCCTATTCTTCTGCAGAACACAAAGTTGTCAGCTACAGGGATGATTTTTGTACAGTTTATCACAGTCTGTTTGCTTTTTTCAAATTGTTCATCAGGGTTTGGATGGAGAAAATTTCTGTCTATCACTGTGGGATTAATACTGTAAAATTTCCTCAAAGGGAGCTGCACCAAAGAAAATTCTCTTTGGTATGAGCAGATAAATTTCCAAACAACTCACTTTTTAAATGTCATATTTGAGGCTGCCATTGGTGGCATGATCCATCCTAGGGCTATTGAATTTTTCTGCTCCTGGATTTTCTGGAAGTAGAAAATCTTTATTTTTTAGAACTAGCAAAAAAAACCCCCTATTTTTAAACCCTCAAATGACAGAAGATCAATATGAAATCTGCAGAAGTACACTCTTTCACAATTTTAAAACAAGCCTTTGTTAAGAAGGAGTTCAAAGTGCACCTCCCGGCCCAGCTATTAAAACAAGCACATTTCAGCTTGGAGATTAAAGTCCATGATTTTTGCCAAATTTTCCTGGGATTTATTCTGCAGTTTGCATTGTGCAATGAGTGATTCTGAGCATCACATTTCTCATTGCAGCAGCCTCCAGCAGTGGGAACCAGACAAGACACAATCTGTTCAGTCACATCTTCAAAGCAGGAGTCACAACAAACGTGCAATATTCCCACTCCACATGGAACGAGCTGGAGCATTTTTATTAACCATTATTTTGGGCATTTAAGTAGATTTCACTAAAGCTACAAGAGGGTTGCCAATAGGTACCTAAATGCCCCCAATATGAGTTCTCATTCCAAAGCTTACACGAAATGTGACCCTAATAATTGCCCCACTGGTTGTTATGGCAGTGGTGCCCACTGATTCCCCCAGCTGGGGCCAGACCTTGCAGATCACAGTTACCACCACAAACACCACTTTTTGCTCAGTGTAGACACAGCCAGCAGTGCAGACAAGGTGGTCTTGGAGGAGATCTTGAAGGAGCTCTCTGAGCACTACTAAAGTTAGAAAAAGAATGATTGGTCCTTGGATAAAGTCACGTAGCAGCCAGTGAAAGGGACATGTGTAGCCCAGAGAAGCAAGAAAAGAGCTATTAAAAGATAATTGCCTAATTAATTAATTGAAGACTTCTGGAACATATGAAGACATGAAATTGAAGACTTGAAGGCACCCACTGAAGATCTGTAACTGCTGTGCTTTGCAGCTATGAAAGCAAAGCATTTCAAACCCACATGAAGGAGCACATCCTCCTTCTTTCTGGCTGCTGGAATTCTCTGCTCCCGGGAGGCCCTGCCAGTGCTCACCCCCGGGAGCTTGCAATGAGCTCTGGCAGTTTCAATATTAGTCAAGCAGGATGTTCAAAGCCACACAAGGCATTTACAGGCCCAAATTCCATTAATTGTAGAAGGAACTGAATGCTCCAAAACCTTAGGGACCATCAAGCATTTTACCCTCATTTTCATGTCTAAGCTTTCCTTTAAAGGAAAGCTTTTGGTGAGAGATGCCATGGGGAAAGCACTGATTTGCAGCTCATGCTGAACTGATTACAACAAGCAATGAGTTAATGAGTTTTCTTTGTGGTTTCTTAGTCCTGTTTGTAGAGGTGATTTTTGCATCACTTCTAAGCTCTCTGTTGGAGGTGACAGCTGCAAGGTGGGGTGAGGAAAGACGATCTGTGCAAAATGTGCTGGCAGAAGCTAATGCATAGAAGTTTTAAATCACTTGCTTATGACAAGCAGAAGGACTTTGTGGCTAAGGTTTACTGACTCTCTGACACAGCAGTTTATCACTCCTGGCCATTCAGACTCTCTGCTTGCTTCTACCAGGTAAAGTGCTACTAGAAATGAAACAAATGACAGCACAAACTCACACACATATTTTATTACTGACGGACCCAAGGCACTACCACAACCTTCAGATGTTTATCCTGATGCTTCAGGGAACACAAACATTCAAGCCCCAGATTTTATTTCAGCTTGTTCTAAAGATGGGGATTAGCCAGGTAAGCATCATTTGACAGGTGAGTCATAGGAAATTTCACAGGAATTTAGTCAGACTGTGATACTTCTGTCCGTCCCACTGCAGATGCAGAGAGATGACTCCTACATAAAGTAGGTCTTTCTGAATTGCTGTGTAGTCTGGCACACTACAGAGACTCACTGGAGGGCTCCTGCACTACAGCTCTGCACAAATAAGTCTGAAGTACAAAGCTCTGTTCAGCAGTACCTTCCCTCCAACCCTGTGGTCTCTCTCCAGGGTAATCTTCCCTCTGCCTGCAGGGATAGAACACATTTTTGGTGCCAGCAATCACAAGTGCTTGCTAAAGAGCACAGCTTCCCCAGGATTCAGTGAAGTGGGTTTTAATATTCTACAGGAGACCAAACTTGGGATGTGGTTTGAAGCATTTGTTAACCTTAGCAGACAGGCATTGAAAGGACAGTAACCTCCTCCTGTCACCTTCCTTATCCAGGTGACAAGAAATCTGCTCCCATGTTTTCCTCTCAGGGTCATTTCCCTTGCTGCTTTCAGACAGTTTCATATGTTGGCAATATTGAAAGAAAAAAATGTAAAACTCCTTTCCTAAAACATCTAAACAGGGATTTACTACAGAACAAAGTAACAAGAAAACTCCATCTTTCTGCCACACAAGCTCTTTCTCAGGAAAAAGGGTTCAAGGTACCTTCAGTGTCCTGGGTTGCTTTCAGAGTCCTCTACATGAAAAATAACAGTCATTGAAGATGTCAGTTGAGTGGTAAAGCCATGAAGTAACCCAAGAGCCTAATTCCTGAATGAGTAGAGAGAAAGATCCCTTCTAGGCTTTTAGGACAGCATTAAGGTCAGCAGGAGGGATGCACTCACAGTGCCTGGCACTGGGCAGAGATGGGACCCTGCAACCCACACTGACAATCTGCTCTTGGGAAGGACAGCCTGTTAGGACAGAGGGAAATAAAAAGGTGAAACAACAACCAGTTTCTGAATTTTAACTTTAATTTTTGAAGGAAAAGTCCGAATTTTGAAAGTCCTAATTTCTTCCCCAAATCTGGCAGCAGCTTTATGATATCAAAAGTGTAACACAGCCCAAGTTCACAGGGTCAGAGTACACCCTGACAAGGAGGGATTAGGAGGGACTCTCTGTTCCTGTACACACAGGTACCACATGCAGGGCACATCCACACTACCCAAAGCAGGAAAAATTATCCTGACATAGAGTATGATGCAGTGCCCCCCCAACTAAAAGGCAGAAAGGCAGCCTGTGAGCAGAATTGACCATCAGAAAAAATAAGCTTTACAACATAATTTGATATCAGAAACAATAAACAATAAATTTCACATTTATACAGACCACCAAAAGGCCTATTCCATACTAAATATCTCTTTCACATACACTGATGGACACCCCAACATCTAATCCAAATGATCAGCTGCAGAGCAGGAATAGCAGTTTTAAGAGAAAAATGGGAGATACAGTTGTAAAAGATCAAGAGGGATATAAAAATAGAGCTGTCCTGCACATGTCCTTATGAAAGGAAAGAGATAATCTAGTTAATGTCAGTTGGAAACCCTTTGCAAGCTGGTCAGAGGGAATGCCTGTCCGTGTGCAGGAGCAATGCAAACACTAACAAGCCTTTGAAACTCATTGATGCTGCACCACTGAAGGATACAGGAGAACACACAATAAAAGCTGTCCTGCATTTCAGCCTGTCTTCTCAGGCATGAACTTGGAGATCTGGAAATTAATTTTTTACGTAGGTTATTTCACTGTGAGGGTTTTTGACTTATATCTTAGCCCACGCCCCAAGCTGTGGTCGGGGCGGGATGACACAGACATGGTTTTCCCACAGCAGGACAAATCCTGCATTTTGACACTCCACAGAAACCAAAGAGTCATGTTAAAGGTTGTGTTTATTAACTCTACAATATCACAGATAATTCACTTTATTTCACCTCTGCTGAGCAAATGAAAATCCTGGGTTCTTCCCTTCTGGAAACCTAATTCCCTCAAGCACTTTGGAGAGGTACTCTGCTGAAATAAAATCCTCCCCAGGGAGATTTTGTAGGTGCAGTAATGCTGTTTAAAGATTGCTGCCAGGCTGCCCATGCCATCCAAAATCCTTCCAGAACTATTTAAAACAAGCAGAGTGGAGAGGTTGAAGAGAGGGAAATGTGAGAGTTGTGTGCAAGTGTGCAAGTATGTGATAACTTTTCTGAGAGAAAAAGAGTGTGGGGATTACCTGAGTCAAGAATCAATTTCAAACGCAGCAGAAACAGCAAGATTGCTTTTTAATTTGTGATAAGATGAAACAAAGCTATAAGGAAACTCTGATCACATTTTTATAATAGGATCTGTAAGAAATTCACTATTAAAAGTGTATTGAAAACAATTGAAGTTTTGTGGTAGAGATTCAAGAGACTGAATCCAAGAGCTGGAGCAGAATCTAACACATTTTTATGAATTCATAAAATGTTTTACAGGATCTCATGAGCAAGACCCTGCAAATTTGGAGCCTGAAGCAAATTTTTTTACAGTTCACATATATAAAAGCAGAACCAGAGGTTTTTAATGGCAGTGTTGACATATTGTTAACTGTACGTGATGCTCGAAATATGATAAACAAAGAGGGGAAAGAAATGGAAGGATTTCTGAGTTTTCTATGTTTTCTGTTATTTTACCTGGGAGCCAGACCATTAATTGAAACAAAGACAAATGGTAAGTCACTGCTGAAATCCTCCTTCATGCCACTGGAAATTTATAGTGCCCTTCACAAACTCCTTTGGACGAGGGCAAAGTTATAACCTGACTGAGCTGCTCACAGCACTCTGTTGTTAGGATTTGTTTCTTTGCAATGTACTGACATACTCCCTTTTTTTCCTGGCTGGAAAAGCAAGAGATTGGTGTTTATTAGATGTTATTTATGTAGAATTTCTTTAAAAAGTAAAAATTTTTTTTAAAATGCAAAAAACTAAAAAAGGCATACAGATTCTACAGAGGAAGAAGACAGAGAAACCTATCCAATAATTGACTTTCTTTTCATTTACTTAGTCAAGTTTTGTTAGTTTTCCTTTGCAAATATTATGTGTAGGAAAACAACTGCTGTAAAATGAAATACATTAAAGTGGTGTCAATCCTCTTGTTTCACAGAGACAATCATGATTGGGTTATTGTGCCGAGAAGACAGAGAATTGATGGAACTGGGACCATTTAAATTAAAAAAACTTCACTTTCACTACCTTCCTCCTGCATCAGTCTTCATGTACTGTGCCTTGCATGATCTAATACCAGATTCATTGCAGCCATGCTGTAACTGATTGCTGTAACTTTGCATATTTTCCCGATGTGTATGAAGAAGTAGCACTGAAGCTTTCAGGATTAACAGATCTATGCCTTGAATTACTTCTCATTTCCATTCAAAGTACATGCAATTCTTTACAAGGGCTCTTCAAAAGAAGTCCTGAAGGAAACAAAGCCAGAAAATTCACAGTAGATTAAAACTCAGCAGGGGTGAAATTGTGTGTGGTGAAGAAATGAAATACAATAAGAAAACTGATTTCACTTACATTTTTAAAAACTCAGAGCAATCATGACCTTACAGTGATCATAATTCTCACAGCAGCACAAAATTAAGTGTCTCAAAGGCTGCCTGTGTCTCTTAATTTGTCTAAGAATGGCCTGAAGATCTAAACGAGAGATTCCACAGGTCTGTTCCAGTTCCCATCAGGAGCAAAATAACGGAATCATTAAGGTTGAGAGGGACCACCAGAAGTCAGGTGGTCCAACACCCCCCACCTGCCTTGACAGAGGGCCAGCTTAGGACAGGCTGCTCAGGCCTTGTCCAGTCTGGTGTTTGACCCCTCCAAGGCAGAGATTCAGCAGCCTCTCTGAGACCTTGCTGCAGCATTTCACTGCCCTCACTGGGATGCTTTCCCTGGTATCTGATAGGAATTTCCCTTGCTGCATCTTGTGTCTGTTGCCTCTGTGCCCACTGAAATTTTAGAACATTTCAAGATTGCCTTGGTGTATCTGCTACACTAAAAAAAAAAAAAAAGAAAAAAGCCCTGGGTTTTCCAATACAGTATTTTACTCTGTACTTCACTTTTATCCTGGTCTGTTGTCTTCTTAGAAACTATTTATCCAGAGTAGCTTTAGAAGACACAGCTGGAGAAGTCCAGCTGAGGAAACAACCCAGTACCTTTCTCAGGCATTTGAGAAAGAAAACTAGAATAATTATAGTAGGATATGAGAAATTTGAGTAATAATCTGATGCCTCTCTAAATTCATTAAATGCCAGTCTGTACTATGTGTTAAGTGTTTTAATTACCCAGAGTTCTAGCCCAAGTTCTTCAGCTGGCTGTGGTAAGTGATTTATCTATGTAATTGGCCTGCAGTTTGCACTTAGCTCATCTCTTTGGGTGAGCCTCTGTGATTCTGAGGAATAACCTTGAAATTCCTTCCCAAAGAAACATACTGATATCACAACACTGGCAGTCCTTTAAATCCCTCTGTTCTGCTGTCTGAGGAGGTTCACACATCATGCCTGGCCTCACTGTCCTGCTCCCAGCTCCACACTGCTCTATGGAATTCCCTCAACTCCTGCACTACGCCAACATTTCCACCCTCCTGGACCAGCCCCCTCTTCCAGCAGTTCCTGACTTCCAGTCCTGCCAGCCATCAATAACATGCTAGGAGAGAGAAGGGATGAAGATTTTATGAGCATTTTCCCTTTGGGTTCCTTCCTTTCTGAAACCTTGCTCTTAGATGAAGTTTACCCAGGGAGATAAGGTTTACCCAGAAAGCAAGAGGAGACACAGAAGAAGAAAAGAGGAAGAAGAGAGGCTTTCATGTAGCCCCTCATGCCCCACCACTACTTTTTTGCAAGAGTGGAAAGATAGGGTCCAGTTGCCTCATTTTTTCTCCTACCCAGAAGTTTCAAGTGGGTGTTAGGTTCTTATTCACTGAACTGGTGTCATTTAATGGTGTCTCAAATTGTTAAGCAGTTTCTGAATCCTCTCTTCTGATGGATGAGGCAATTCTGTCTTTACGTAATTCAGAGGAGCCACATGAGACTTAATTAATATTTATAAAGCATTCAGGATGCTCAGTTGAAAAGGGTGATGATATAAAAGCTCTATAAAAACACTCACAATTTTTCAAATTCTCTGATGTTGCAGGTCAAATTAAAGACTCATTTTTCCCCTTCATTTTCCAGCAGCAATTGTGTCCCCTATGGGTTGTGTGGAAAGAGTCAATGCCCAGAAGCCAGTAACACAGGGAATTTAAAAAGAGTGGATAACCTAGTTATACTTGTAAAGGATGGCAGGGCATGAACAGCAAAACCAATGAAATGCTGTTTCCTGTGAATCCGTGTTCTGTCTCCTCTAACCACCACCTCACCAGACATCCTCCCACAGCCCTTTGACGTCTGGCACAGGCACAGGGTGGTTCAGGCAGGAGCTGATCCAGGGGCACTGAGGGGCTGCTCAGCGTGGGCAGCTCAGCACTGACTGCTGCACCCGGGCAGGGCGAGCGAGCTGAACTGCACCTCGATGGCAGGGAGCTCATCAGAACATCTGCAATCACCCAGGCTTCTGCAACTTGGTTGGAAATTGTCTGGAAAAGAAGACAGATATCCCAGCCGTCTGAAGAACCTCATTTCTTAAAATTGCCAAGCACAGCCACGAGCAGATCAGACCAGACTGAGGCTCTTGAGGCCTCTCAATGATGTCAGGCTTCTACCTCTGCCTCACTTGCAAACAGCTCTTGGTGCCAGCAGAGAAATAAAGCATTTTTTAACTGAGGCTGGAGCACAGTGGAAACGGTCCCACCCTGCTGCAGGGCACTACCAAAGAGGTGCAGTGGGGATCACAGTGACAACAGCAAAGGCACTGGACTGGAAGGGATGTGCTACAGCTGGCAAACACAAGCACCAGTCAGAGAAACATCACAGCCCACAGGGAAACATGTGTTTATTTTTCAGGTCACATTTACCATGCAGAGGAAAATTATAGAGAAAGAAAGTGTGCTGTGTGTGTGTTTGCATCTCCACTCTGCTGTGCTGAAAAAGGGAAATCATCAAGCCTATGGATTTGTCTAATGTGGGATGATTTAATGGCATGTGGCATAATTCAGCAAGTAACCTGAGGCTATCTGCCCCATAGACAGCCTGTGCTGACATCCTCCAGCCCCTCAGGAAAGGCTTCCCGAGGCTCCTCAGGGCTCCTTGGGATGTGGCAGCCTGTCCCCACAGCCACCTGCTGTTGTTTGATCCAAGTCCTGCTCCCACCCCTCGTGAGGAGACAAGGGGTTGCATGAGCTGCTTCTAAGACAGAAAGGTGGAAGTTGATTTATTTCTTGACATACAGTGCCCACAGCTGCTTCCTGCAGACATTCCAATGATCTTGTCCCTGCTCTGTATCAAGTCAGGGGATCACTGGGCCAAGCTCCCAAACCACAGTGCCTCAGCAGCACACTGATTGAAGTGTGGGACACATGTGGGCCCATCCTGCCTTCACTTTCCTCCCCTGGTGCCAGCTCCAGCATGTTTCTGGTCCAGAGCTGACAGTGACCAGCGGTGCTTTGCAGAGAGCTGAGCTGGGACTTTCATGTGCCTGAAAAATAATCCATAAGGAAAAGGGATGGAAGGGGTGAAGGTGCAGAATTTCATTCAGCTGTGCTCTCAGGGAAGCCTCAAGCCAGCTGCCTAGGAACAGGGGACACAGCACTGGGGAGGAACTAAGGAGGGAGAGGGAAGGGGAAACAGCAGGATTTGTTGGGATCAACAGTCTTGTCAAGACATGCACATGAGTGACATCTCCTGAGAGGCACAAAGCCACCTGGACACTGGGACAAAGATGCTCAAGAGGGCCCCAGCCATCTCCCTGTCCAGCCCCACAGCCTTGAGCTGTGCAGCACTGAACAGCACTGTCCCCCCTACCCAAAGGATTTCTTAAACTCAGTGGACTCCTCAGTTTTTATTGAGGGCAGGTTCAAATCTGCTTTGTACTAGAGGGGCCATCAGGAGGTTTTTTAAGTAAAAAACCTCTGTGTGCTGATGAATTAGCATGCTCACTGGTGCTTTAATGCCTTCTTTCTGGGTTACTTGAGATCAAGAAGGTTATCTTCACAAGGAAAAGCCTCCAGAATACTTTAAAATTAAATTAGTGCTTGTAATGCTTTGCAGAATATTTATGAAGATGATGTGATACTGTGATAACACCTAGTACCCATACTCAGACAGTCTTGGAGCTGTCCTGCAGCATCAGAGGAAGGTTTAAAGGGGAATAAGCTGAGCTGGCAGCCTTGCCAGTCCCTCTCCTTTCCACCTACCTTTCAGAAGAGCCAGTTCTCTGCCTCCCAGAGCTGTAAGGGGTATTGGTTTACACAGCACATGGGGAGGGGGTCTGATATAGGTCTTCAACCCAGAACTCTGGTCCTGCATTTGGGATACTTCTAAACTTGAGCCATGCTCAGGTCTGGTTTTGGAGTGATGGTTTCATTTCTTTAAAATGCCTGTCTGCACCAGAGAGTGCAGGAATATGGGTGAAGAGCTTCTCTCCTAATGTACATTTTCACTTGAAGATGAGTAAACTCCACATGGTCTTTCAAGGTGGTGTTTGTGTCAGGTCTCAAACACAGCCCAACTCCTGAAACTACAAAAATCAATCACAGCAACAGATAAAACCAACTCCAAATGAAGTGCTTCCTGTGTCTAGCAAACACTGCAGCTGGCTGCCAAGGAAATGATGTTTTGTTTCTAAGGGACAGTCCTGGGACTGAGGTTTGGGCATGGTGGTGCCCTGTCTCTCAGAGGGAACTGCAGCTGTAGATGAAACTCCACCACCATCTGCTGGACACACTGAGGATGGAGCTGGGCTCGTCTGTGTTTTGCTACAAGCAAAATGATAATACTTCTTTAAAGAAAAAAAGGTTAAAATGCAAAGTCCTTAATCCCTTTTTACAGCCATCAGGAATTTTTTCTACCCATGGACATAAGTGGCAACTAGATATCTCCTTTGGAATGTCTGGTTTTATTTAATTTTATGGTAGCTGTGATAGATCTGAGACACAATTCGTAAAAGTACAGCCTGAATGTCAAAGCAGGCAAACAGTGGGGAAAGAGAGTTTTCTTAGGCAATTCAAAGAGAACCCCCTTATGTTGTTTACACAGCAGTGAGCAGCCAGACTCTGGGTTAACCCCTTGTGTGAGAACGAGCTGAGAGAAAGAAATCAGTGTACCAGGGAGGATAGAGAACATTTATGTAGTCACACAGCAGCAACAGGGAAACTGAAGAAAGACTGTACTGAAGAAGAAGATCACCCTGAGCTAGTTGGATCAGGAGTCTCACTGTGTGACAGTTACCTCCAGGAGGTCCTGCACACCCAAAATTTCCTGCACAAACCCACCTTCCAGCTTAGCTGAATCTGCAGCCCGGCTCCACACACCAGGCAAATGCAGCAGCAATGTCTCAGGCCTGCTGCATCATTCAGATCTGATTCTTTAATAGATGAAGAATGGGGGCTTTAATAAGAGATAAGGGAGATTTGGACCGCTGTGTTCAGACTAATCTTTTAATGGTTCAAAGTGATAGAAAAGCTGCTCAAATTTCTTATCTAGCATTTTCCTTTGAATTATTAATAACCAATTTGTACTTAATTTACTTAGTTGAGAAAATTAACTACATGTGTCACTGATTCCAACATTTTTCATTTTTACTGCCTTCTGCATCAACGAAGGGATAACTTCATATAAACCAACTAAAAGACAAGAACACACACACAACCTCCTGCCCTGGTTTGCCCTCCCAGCTTGCAGGAGTACATCCGGAAATACCAGCTTCTAATATTTCTATGCTTCTTTGCTTCAGACTTCTGTAAACTACAACTTGGGTTAATGATTACAGCCGGTAAAGGGATGGAATTTTCCTAATATCTAAACCAGTTTTTCTAGACTCTGGGACAGGAAGAAATATTTTGAGGTAAAAGGGACAGAATCTGCAGGTTTGAGGGAAGAACACAGGAGTTTTAAAGCCCAGTACCAGAATTAACTCACAATATATCTAACAACTACAAAAATGTAAACACAAAACGTGTTTAAACTTCCTCATCTCCTAGAAAATGGAACATCCATTCTATTACACCCAATGATTTCTTTGGGGAGATTAAAAAACATTTTTTCAAGGATACACTAAGGAAACTGGAGGCTATAAATGGCCAGCCAGCCAGCGAGACAAAGGGAGAGATTTGCAGGCAAAGGTGCTGAACTATGATAATTTAGTTTAATGAAAAGGAAATATAAACACAGAAAAAGGCTTTTACTGCCTTCTGACAGGTAGTAGTTTAATTGGCCCTCTCCATCCTGCAGAGACATGAGGAAGTCTGATTTAAAAAGAGCTGAACACCATGGTTAAAATTAGGCTTCAGCTAAATTTAAAAAAAATATATATTAACATGGCTGTAAGGTGTACCCCTGAAACTGTCCACAGATATGCAAAATGTTTAACTGGGAACAAAACCTCAGCCCTTTCTCAGCCTCTTCTGAAGAGGGACACCAAATCAAATGTGTGACACCAGTTTTACAGACACACCACAGTGAGCAGTTAACAAACCATCCCAGGTACCAATTACACAGCAGCCCTCACACACACAGAGCTCTCTGAAAGAGGCTGCTTAAGTACTTTTGGGGGGATCCTGGAAACTCTTCCAATGAAAATGCACTAAAAGAGTGCCACTGTCAATTCTGTGGCATTTATAAATGTTTTCTTTGTGTAGATACAATCACTGGAGCCTGAACTCCTGAGATAAAGCAATAGTCAAGCCAGCAGTAAACCCAAAGCTCAGGAAATATCACTTGGCTTTCAGTATTTCCAAAGCAGTGCCAGAGTTAAATTGTAAACTGTTAACAGATTACAGGGTTAATTTGTAATTTATTATTGCTATCTGCCAGGAACACTCTGGAAATGAAAATGCCAGGGGCAGGATTCCTCAGCCCTTTTCCAGTCACCAGGGATTTTACTACTGGCAGAGGTAGGAGACTCCCACACGTCTCTCTATGAAAAGGCTCACACAACACAGTAAGACAATGTGATGTCTGATTTTTTCCCCAGTCCTTTCCTGCTCCCTGCTGGCCCTCCATCTGTTTTTTGACCAGCAGAAACACTAAGAAAACATTTTTACAGAACAACCTTAATAAAACCCTCATATATTTTACTCCTCAATGATTACAGGGACAAGAAGTATAATTCATACTACAGCTGCTCCTGATCTCAAACACAAAGAATCAGCCAGACCACCAGCCAAAGCAGCCAGACCAAGCTGTTTCTGTACACATCCATTTTTACTCTGCCCAGGAAAGATGCCCAGACCAGGAAGGCACAGCTTCACCTGTTTGTTCTGCTCACCACCACACAGCAAGGTCCAACCAACAGGGACCCAGGAAAAGGAAACATCAGCCCTCCCAGGCCATCTATTTCAGCACTTCTCTTTGCTCACAGTAAAAAATGTTTACATTACCTACCCTGGTTCTTTTCAGTGCAACTGAAGACTAAATTCACTACTTTTATCCAGCCTGGGTACTCCCATAGCCACGGGATAATCCAGATTCTTTTCTTCTCTGTACAGGGGGCTGAAGGGAAGACTTTTTTTTCCCCTTCCATCTTGCCTGCAGCATCCTTCAAAGAGAACTCCTCAAACAGAACATGGTATCCCTGCTGAGACCTTATGGACTGCAAAGTTTTGCCCTGTGTTTGTCACTCATGTGCAAGAGTATCATTACATGACACCTGCCCTTTCCATGGCAGCAGGACCCTTCTAAGTCACCTTCTGCTCGTGGTCTGACAGTAAATTGGAGTTTTCTCCAAAGAATTGCTACACAATTGCTGGTTTATTTCCTCTTCTGTGCCTGTACATCAGCTGGCCCTCTCTCAGATGTAATGCACTCTACTTCCCTGGTTGGAATGGCTTTCTTCTTTTTGCCTTCAGATCTTTCCAAAATGTATCATTACCCCTGGGATCATGATGTCCTCCACTGGACTACCTGGCTCTCCCAGACCTTGTTACCTACAAATGTACAGAGCAAATTCTCTTCCATTCCCAAGGTCATGAATGAAGATACTGAACAGACAAGACTCAGAACAGATCTAAAATCGTGTCCACTCCTAATAGTAATCCTTTAACTCCAAAGTTCTTCCATTCTGACTGTGACTTGTGTTTCAAGGAGAGGAAAAAATCCACTTCATACCTGTACACATGCAGTTCCTCAAATTCCCTCCTAGTGAAAATAGAAAACAGCATCAGAAGTGATGTGTCTAAGGCCATGCATGGCTTCAGTGAATCTTTGAGCCTAATTTACCTCATCTCACCTCCGTATCTGGGTTTCCTCACCTCTCGGGGACTGTCACTCTGGAAAACATTTGAGACTAAGACATTGCAAATACTATCAGTTTAACAACCAACATAATTACTGTGCTGCAGAACAACCTTTTCATGCAAATTACTCATAGCAATTATGCTATGTGTCTTTTACTGAAATTTTGCTCTGCATAATTACATGCACGTAGATTTGTATCACTAATAGTTACTCAGCAATTAATTAAATAGCTTTTGTTTCTCTAACTGCCAATGCTTTATGACAGATGAAAGCTGAAAATCTTTTTGGGGTTTATGGTCTCTCAGGCCTGAATTCTGGCACAACACACAGTGATGAACATTTCCTATATGTTTCTTCAGAAAAGACAGAAAGTCCCTTATTCTAAAGATAGCATCAACTATGATAATATCTTTCAGATAATTACATTAACAGGTTGATCAACTTACAGGAGAATAAATAAGGACAATAATTCTCACCCAGCACTGCAAAACACAAGGAACATCTATAAACAAAGACTGAAAAGAAAATATTTCAAGCAGCAACCCAGATCAATGTGGATCTAACACTGAAAACACAGGGCTACTGAAAACACAATGTACCATAAGAGAACAAAGCAGAGAGCTCAAAGTAATGATCCTTCTAAATAAGCCTGACAAGCTTTTATTATAGAAAAACTGAATTAAGCAAAAACTAGAGATAAGTGCTTTATCTGACATTTGGGATTTCAAAAGACTGAGAAATAAGAAGACATTTACAGAAATAACACATAAGGTCATCACCAACAAGAATTGGGTTTAATTCAAGCTACTGACAATAATTGAATTCTAAGTTTCCTGCTTCAGCCTAGAGTTGTCAATTAATTGAGCCTTGCTTGCATGTGAACATTGCTAGAGGCCTGTTACAGAATCAGCTGATTATAACTTTTTTTTCCTGAAGAGTGAAGAGGCATCCCTCCTTCTCAATTTAGGTAATGATCATCTATGCAGGTTTTATTATATTAAAGCCCCATTCCAATTAATTCACATTTGCCAGATGCTGTCACAATTGCTGACAGGTGTTTATTGCACTCCAGGTCAGCTTGAAATTGCCATAAGAAGAGAAGTCTGCAGCATCAGAGCCATCCCAGGCTCCTGAATGACACACAAACACCCACATGAGGAGAAAGGAAATGCAAAAGAACTTCATGTGCAAGAACCTTGTGGGGATGGGGAAACAGACAGGCAAAATGGCACCTCCACTTTGCAACAAAACAGTGGCTCAGGAGTTGGGATGTCACCTTAACCTGCTTTTTAAGTGTCTCTGCTTCAGCTCATACACTGGTAGAGATACATCTACAATGAGAGATTTTAATGGTTTAATTTCAGAAACTACCTGCAGTGGGAGAAAGTTATTGAATTAATTATCTCAGCAAGTTATTAAAAAAAAAACACAACCAAAAAAAATCAAAAGAACACTAGAAGAGCTTGTTAAATGTCATATTAGCAAACAGTTTAATTTATTAAAATGACTCCAGTACACCTCTGTGCTTCTACAACAAACACGCATTACACATAACAAGTAAAACACAGTAACATTCTCCAGTCAGCAGTTCCCGGCCCATCAGCACAGAAAACACAAGAACAACAGTATCTTACATCACCTCCCAGTCAACCTTCTTCCACGTGGTGCTTGGGGCACTTCTCTGAGGAGCAGGCAGGCAGCTGAATGCAAGTGTGTGTCTGTTTCCTGATCAGAGGTGGTGAGTGCAGCCCTGTGCTGCTCAGACTACGGGCAGTGCACGCAGGGATTGCTGCGGCCGCACGGGGAGTGCAATTCCACATTTCCATCGCTCTAAAAACGGGACATCTACAGGATGTGCGTGGAGAGGGAAAGTTCCTCACAGCGTGAAAGACACTGGCCCAAAAAGATTTGCACACCTGAGTATTATGCTCATAAGAATTACGAGACTCGTGTAAGTCTTTATAAAGTCTTAAAATACAGTTGTGGTAATTCAGGGCCAGTCCTTTCTCTTTTACTGGTTAACTTTACTGAAATCAACTCGACCTGGAATTCTAACAGCAAAGCAAACATGAAAAGTTAATAAAATCAGAAGACACTGAAGGTGTAAATACAGTGCAAGTGTTGGCTTTAGTCTTTTTGACTGTTACAGCCTGATAATTTTACATTCTGTGCTTTAATTTCAGGGAAAAGCATAGATGTTGTGTGTCAGAACATACATACTAGCATATATACATGTACACATCATACACACTTGCTGCAGAATGCAAGGGCTTCCAGTGGCATATGACTCATAGTACCAATTTATCACATGCAGGTTTTTTTTCATACAAAACCAAAACAGTTTGAGAGGTGCCCCTCCCCCTGCATATATTAGTATCTATTAATGTGTATTCACATGCATTATTACCCACTCATTGATTTATGTTAACCAGATTTTTATTTTAATTTTTTTTTAATGTAAGCCATAAATTACTTTAGTTGCAACACCTAGCCAGAACACTCCAGTAACCACAGTACTCCTGGGTTTTATGGAACTAATACCTCCGTTGGCAAAACATTCTTAATAAAATGACTCAAGTTTTGTTTGCTTCATATTGCTTCATTTTTAAAAATTTTTTTTATATACAAACTTTGCTGTTAGTACACTTCAGATTTGCTGAAGTGCAGTAAACTATGAGAGCTCGTTATTCAGAAGCACCTGGACTTTTTTTGATATTAAATGGAAGCCATCAGCAACAAACATTGTATGGAGAATTCATCATGTGGATGAACAGTGCATATCAGTGAGTATGAGATGAAACTGTTTTCTAAACAGCTGGTAGCCTTCACAAAACAAATTACGTGTGATGGAGTCAGTCCTGCTGAGACAGCAGAAGGACATAGAACACAAGCGACTCGAGGGTCAGTGTTTATCCATATTAATGTAGCTTTGGTTCAGAAATTCTTTAAGTGTTGTAGAGCACCTGGTTTAGTGACAAAACACATGCATCTCACAGTGCTAACAGTATAATATGTTAGTTATAATGCTAATAAACTATAAACTGCAGCTTTCAAATATTAATAGCATTTAATAAAAAAATTTACAGAAATAATCTTGTTGACAAATGTGCAGTACAAATGCAAGCTCCTTGGCCACAAACTCTAATTGTGTGCATCAGTTTTGTGCTGGCATAAGAGTGCAAGTGCTGGGATTCAAGTACGCTTTTCCATGTTTATGTTAAGCAACAGATTACATGATGAAGTTTGGGGGATTTTCTGCTCACAAGACCAGGATGTGAGAATCAAGCAAAGCAATGCAGCAAAGGAAATGTTTGATTTCCCTCATCTAGAAGGCATAAAGGAGGGAAAACACATTTCACAAGCAAACCAGCTTCACATACCACCAAGTTATTGCTTCAGCTAAATCAGCTGTACTAAAATACAGGACTACAGGTTGCAATCTAATCTGCCCTCACATGAAGAGAAGATGAAATCTACAGTGCAAGTCCTCCATGAAAAAGGATCAAATTGCAACACCAGAGTCCTGTTTCACAGGACAGAATTTATTCATCATTCAGTTTTGCCTATGAATTAATTTTTTTTGTAAGTCAGTTAGATCACAGTCAAAAGTACATTGTTTATATTTCTGTGTTTCTAGAGGTACTACTTCATGCCAAGTTAGGTCTGCTCAACAACAGAATGTAACACAAACACTTGTTTCCAAAGAACTGATGAAATTATTGCTGAAATTTTTAGGGCCAAAATTAAAACTTATTTCACCAAATCAAGTCTTTACTCCACTTAAAAAAAAATCTGACATCCTATTAATCAAAAAAAACCAAAACAGAAACAAAAACCACCCTGAACTCATTAGGGTTTTTTTCAATTAAATAATAATCTAAGATTTTACAAGATATTCACATTCAGGCAACTGTCTCCTGACTCATCTGGCTGAATGACAGATGCCATAATAAAAACAAGAACACTACTCTCACGTTCTTCCTGACAGCAGTGATTAGTGCAATTTACCACTGCACTACACAGTTTTAATAGTGCAAGGTGTGCCTGCTGACATTTCTCACAATCACCTGCTACATGATCATTATTCTCAGATGTCTGTACCTGTAATTTTCATTAGAATTTTGGCATTTATGTTAACGCTTATGAAAAACTATGGCTTTATCCATGAAGTATATAGCCTACCTAAGCAAAAATTTTAAACCATTTATTAAAACAATAAAACTGAATTGGAATGAAAGTTACTTGGTTAAGCCATAAACTGTGTTGCCACTAAACTCAAGATCTCAGGGTTAGCTACAGAACACCAATAAGTGTACTTGTGCATCTGTTACAGTCTTTAAAAGTTCATTTAAAATGTAACACTGATAAAACTTTTTTTTACATCTAATAATTTATCTTTTTTTTTGCAACATGTTAAATTACTTGTATCGAAAGTGTCATCTGAGTTTCGCCGTATTACAACAGGACTGGGACTGTAAGAAACCATAAATGCACACGTACGAAGGCACTTGTCTTCCAGTAGTTCAAGTCAGAGAAGGCCTTACCCAGACAGTGGCACCTTACACTTTGAAGAATTAGCAAATGTCCCCAGGCTTTGCCACAGTCTCAAAACATGTCCTCGTGTCCCTGGACAAGGGTGCTGTGTGTGGTCTATAACACCATGAAGCTCATGACAAATTCCAGTAGTTTCTGCCTGTTGCTCTGAGGTAGGAACGTAGTGCCGAGTTCCAAAATGGTGTCTTTCCTCTGCTTAGTCTGCTTGAAAACCTGAAGCACAGCATGAACACATGTAAGCATCACCATGTTAAAGGAATCTCCTTTCTTCTGAAATTAAAATGTTATGGTCTACACTAAGTTGTTCCCTCATTTACAAGACTTTTCATTTCTTGAAGGTTTAGATGGCAATGCCTTTAGGTATTATTAGAATTCACTCAATGTTGAAGCCCTTCAGGGGTTATGGAAGAAAACAAATTGAGAAATAAGTACAGTGCGTGATAAACAGCCAAATCTTAACAGTGAGGGACAAAACAACCAATCAAAGGCATCCAATTGAAAGTGTAAAATCTTTAAAAACAAGAATTCAGATGCTATGCTATAAAAGATGCTCAGCAAACATTATCTAGTTCCACTTTTCATTCTAGTTCATCCTGCTGTTGAAAAATTATGGATTCAGTATGTGCTTTCCCCACAGCTATTCAGAGTCTACAGAAAGATACCTTTACTAGGCCAGCTATTGTTGGATTATTCAATATATCAGAATCTAAAGGCAAAGACTTCAAAACCCATACCCAGCCACATTTTGCCTAATTGTCAATACTTTCCAAATTATAATGCTGTGTCTTATCAGGCATTCAGGAAGCCATGCCAGTCTGATGAAAGAAAAACACTTCGCTTGCAAAATCTAGATGGGTGATTTATGATTTAAAATACTAGTGGTAAAGTACAAAATTGAATATTTATCTTAAGGAACACCTGTACCCTCATGGCGAACACTGAAAGTGTGTAAGGATGGTTCTTCTGGAGCATCAATCACCACTAAGCCAAAATTCAGTAACTAATGCTTTTTTTAAGATTTAAGTAGACTTCAAAATTTAATTCAGCTGTTACTGAGCACAGAACATGCTCTCAGCCTTTCAATATTGTTCAATAGGGACAGGGAGTAGAACAGAGGAACTTTATTTGCTGTGAATAAATGTCTAGTCACCCATCCATCCAGACAGGCCTTCCCAGGGGCAAGAAGTGCCCTGCTCTGCAGCTTGTGCCTCTGTTCCAGCCCTCAGCCTAAAGGAAACCAAAATGCTCCAAACCCACAATACACTTCCAGAGATACAAACACTGATTTTAAACTGACACGGACAGATTCCTTGAAATGTCCAAATTGTGCTCATTATTGAAATTAAACTTAACAGTTGCCAGTTCTGAGCACCAAACACTTACTCCAATTTCCTTGAAGACTTTCACTGCATTTTTCACATGACTGTAGGTAGCACTCTCAGCTGCAAGAGAGAAAACCCAGAGATAAACAAACTGGACTTCAATTTGGGTTACCTTGTGGTAGAAAGAACAGAATGACTCAAACCCAGTTCCAAAACCAGTTTAACATACCATACACAGCAACATTCCTCTCCGTCCTGCTTATTAAGTGCCTGTGCAGCTTCTGAATATATTCAGACTCTAAAACAGGACCACTAAAATTGTGCACAAAGGTGACAGCAGAGCTGTATGCCTCCAGTAATGGTCCCAGTAACCTCTGCAGAAAAGTGATGTACTGCTGGTGCTCTTGAGACTGGCTCACCTAAGAAAGGCAACAAAAGGTTCAGTGACAGAGACCAGTGGAAACCAGAAACGACCTGCAAGGCATAACATCTCCAAACAGCAACCAAAATAAAAACAAAAGCACAAAAACAAGTGTGGGGGCACAGCACAATATGGGCACATAGCAAAAAAGAGTTTTATCACGAGGGACAAACCAGGCACTGAACATCACAGACCAAGGCTATTTTTTTCTCCTCCAGGGTATTACTATTTTCCCAAGATAAAATTAAAGACCTCATGCTGTTCTGCAGCCAACAGAAAGGCTGCCCTACATTCACAGAGACACACAGAAGTTTTCAAGTGTTAACAAGGTATCCTAAAGAGTGTTTGTGTCAGCTCTGAGAAAACTAGTAATATATCTAAAATCAACATAAGCAATCTATGAAGTGAAATATATGCTGAATATAAATACCAGCTGGATGTGCCCCTTTTAGACTGCATGTAAAGAATAAAATCAAGGTACTTGAGTCTTTATCAATTTTCAGGACTCTAACCACTGCTATTCCACCTCCCTGTAAAGATTGTTAATGTTTCTTCAGCTATTTTGCTCATGGGAAGGAGATAAATGGACTGTACAAAAAGAGTAACATTGCAAACCAACAAACCACCATCCCCGCCCAAAAAAAAAACTTATCAGTACCTGTTCTGAATAAGGAAAGTAATTAATATCTCTCACAATTAGTAGCCTAAGGAAAATATTACCTTCAGGTAGCAATCTCTCTGCTCCTCTCCAAAATCACTGTCTTCATCTTCCTCGTCACTTCTCCAAGACAATGGCTCAGGGAGTTTTTTATTCCACTGCTGCTCTGTAAGACTGGGGCTAACATCCTCCTGATCATCCTGCTTAAATTTCAAAAACAAAGTGGTAAATAGCTAAAACTCCAAATCCAGGCAAGCAATAGGTTTATTTTATAATCTCATCTGACTTAATCAATGCATTTATTAACCACTACTTAATGGAAGCAGGTGAGACTCAATTATAGGCAGCATTGAGAGAAGGAGAGAGGAGACATGTGTTGAAAAAGACTGGTTTTTTTTCTTGCTTCCTCCTGGGTGCCAAGGTTTGTTTACTGGGTACAAAAAGAAGTTTATGAAGCAGAGATAGGCTGAATCAGCTGCCTCTACTCCTAAGGTTTTCTTTGTACTTGCACCTCTGGCAAACTGTACCACACAGCGACTCCCCTACAGCCCTGAAACTGCAAGCTGAGGAGTTTTACAGTAATTCTGAGATCAATGCAAAGGAATTAAAGAATGACAAAAGGTCTGGACTCCTGACTCCTGCAGAGTAGAAAGTAAAAATCCATGTAGCTATGCTACATTTGAAAGGGCTCCAATAATAAAATAAATCCCAAGTTTCAAGACAGTACAAAAATAGGTATCTTCCTTAGCAGCCTTACTGGTAAAATGAAATTACACATAGAGTCAGGAAGCATCAGAGTCTGACTGTACCCAACTGTGTGATGCTCAGGAACAGAGGAATGAAGAAGTGTCAGTCCTGGGCATGCTGTTACAAGCTTTCATTAATAACATATATTTAGAACAAGTCTCACAACTAAGGAGAATAAACCACCCATAGTGCAGTACACTACTCCTACAGTGTCTCTGCCACTTTACCTCAGCCACCAGGAGAATACCATACTGGATCAGCCTTTCCACAGACTCATGGCAAACTTGATAGATCACCTGGCAAGGCTGCACAACACAAAAGGAATGCAATGAAGAAGTCACATCCATTACACCCATTACAGCAACATCATTCCCTGTTCAATATGAATGTTTTAGATACAGCAGTATTATTTCTTTTATGCAAGCTGTTCAACTTTTATCAGCATAATCCCAAGGCACCACCCTTGTGTTTATCCTGGCAGACATTAAAAAAAATGACAGTGAAATAGGATATTTAAAACATGTCCAAGATTTTTCCGAAATGCATTACCACTGGTAGAAAGCCACATTAAATATTCTCCCTGTTTAATAGCCTCTAACCAAATTTTAGTTTGTTAAAAGTTCTGGAATAAAATCATCATAAAATTAAAATTATTGAAACTTACAACAGTGATCTATTTGGAATTTAAAGGAAACCATTTTCAAGAAATTCTCTTATGTGTTTTGAAACGGAATAAAAAAACCCAACCTATTTTACATTATTCATAATAATTCAGGAAATATTTTCTTAGTTAAAAAAATAATAATCAATTATTAACTCTGAAAGCAGAAGGATAATATTATAAAGAACTTCAGTATATGAGCTAACATTACTACCCAGACAAAAATACTAAATTTGGCTTATGCCTCCGTAAAAATGTACAAGTCAAATATGAGTACAAATGTAAGAACTAATTCAAGAATCTCTAAAATTTTAAGTAACTTCTACACATAAGAAAAAAGAACATCTAGCACTTAAAATTGGAAGTATGCAGTGTCTGAAAAGTGAGATAACATCAGCTCTCGTCAGTGTTTTGTAACAACAAAAACTGAAGTCAGGCCACTTAAAATTTCCACTAAGTACTAGGTGTGGCACCACTCCCATGCAAATAAGGGATATCTTTAGAATATGGAGCCTTACTTCCCAACACAATTTCAATCGCCTGTGCAAACTCATAGGAGCTGGGTACTCACAAAGACTTTTGTTTCTTTAGGTAAAAAAAAAATAAAATAGTTTGGGCAGAATGCAAATACAGCTTTGATGATCTAACGACAGGAATGACACAAAATAGGTTAGAGAAGCTGCTCTCTCAGCTTCCCACAACTCGAGGTGGGCTTCTTAATGCTGCCTTTCTCAGGAAAGGCCTAAAGCACAGCAGAAATGTCCCAAGCCCAGCCCAGCATCACCCACATCAGCACTTGCAGGAGCAGCAGGTGGCACTCAGTGTGTGACAGCCATTGATACCCATCATCATCACACTGCAGTGACAGTGAACAGATCAGAGCCCTGACACTTAAAGTAACAAAGAGAACAAAAACGGGACAATTAGTGCAATCACTTACCAAAGATACAGTGAATTCATTAGAAAGCAAGTGGCACAAGCTGGCAGCTTTTCGGACCAGGTGTTCTTGACTGATTAAACTGGGAGAAGCACCACTGGTACTGTTTCTGCACCTCCTGCTCTGAATCGCGTGAAGACTGCAGGCTGGAGCAGAAACAAACACAGGCAAAGCTTAATTTTCCAAACAGCTGTGTGGCAAAGGAAACATCAAACTTCTGTTTTGTCCACTTCTGGGGCTAAAAGCTGTGAAATATTACACATGCCATTCAAGAATGAAGACAGACTTAACCACTATTTTGTGTCCAGTAATGTCAGATCAAAACAAAATCTCATTAAAATACTGCTCACCAAAGCACAGGTTTTGCCATGTTGGCTCAGAACTCTGATAGTGCCTTGCCTATGGCAGTGACCAATACACAAATACTTCCAAGAAAGATAAAGGATGAGAGGAAAAAAGAATGGAGACATTCCTCAAGCAAAATACAAGTTTGCTTTAAAACTGTTTGTTGAGGTAAACAAGCGTTGAAACAGGAAGTGAAAAAATATATTAAAGTAAATAACATGAGCAACTGATGGGGATTTTTGTGCAGATACTTTGACTTCAAGGGTTACTAGAAAGTCTTTCCTTGATAAACCCCAAAACATACCAATAACAGCCTCTTTAATGAATACATGAAGTATTCCATTGCTGTAGAAGTTGAGTTCAAAGACAGCAGGTATTGTGATGCTGGGAGTGACAAAGAACTCATTGTTTCTGCTCGTGTTTGTGATATTTACACAGTTCCCCAACAAGTGGATGGCATGCATGACAACATCATCTGAGTTCCCTGAAAATCCCAAGTCAAAGTCACGGGCTAGGACCTCCTCCTTCATGGAGAAAAAATCTTCTACCAGTCTGGAAAGATCAGTTCCCTAGAAATAAACAAAGAATCACACAGTTAAAAAAATTTTCTGCACAGGAATCTATCAGTAAACCACATAATCAGGTATATATCAAACACTGCCAATAATCGAAAGCACAACAGTCATATCAGAAAAACTGATTTTCATTGAGGTTTTGATGAGGTAGTTCCACGTGTTTTGTATTACATGGAATTATATTTTACAGCCATGGAACTGTTTGGGAATGCAAGGTTTTTCTTTGCTTCTTGGTTTATTTCACAGCCTGCAGAGTCCTGAATACCTCAAGACACCTCAAGACCATGTCAGAAGTATCATACTTCCATTACCTATGCTGTAAAGTGAATGATCAATTAACTGGGAATATTGCACTTAACAGAATGGAACAATTGGTTTGAAACATGAGGAAAAGCCTTTCCTCAGGTACCTCTTCTTGTTTTCTGCCAAGATGGAGTCAGATCACATTGTAAAATGCTTCTTTGATTCCACTATTTTAGGAAATTGGAAAGACTGGACTGATGAGAATGGAAACACTTCCTCGACAAGCAGGATTATACAACTGACCAGTATTTTTCCATTTGTTCTCAATTTACGTGCAATAAAGGCTTCAGATTTGAAGGAATTTTAGAAAAGATTCAAAACAAACTTTAGGAGGAAAAAAAAATTCTTCCAACTTTCATGCACAAGACTTCAGGTAAGCATTAGTATCATTCTGCCATTGTGACATAGTATTTTAGTACTGAGGAACAGTAAAATCAATCTGGAAATTAATGGAACAGTTTTTAGAGTATTCAGTAATGAATGTGTTTTGAGATCTAAAAAACAACCCTAATACAAGTATTAAATGAAACCCATGTAATTTTTAAAACAAGCGTAACATTTTGAATTACAAAGATCTATTGCCATATGAGCATTTATTATCATCCCATCAATAATGGCTTGTGTTCAAGCACCCACTGCTAACTAAAATATCAGCACTCAGACTACCTGAAACCCACTTCAATTTAAATGCATCTTTTTTTTTTAATCAGTATCATGCAATAGTTAAATTCATACTCTTTTTTAAAAATAAGTTAACAAGGCCAAAGCATTGTTTGGCTATTTAAGCAACACTGAAGCCTTACCTGCCTGTGTCTATACAGCAACAAACAGGCAACAATGTGGGTAGACATCACAGCACAGGACTTGTCAGCAGCTAGAGGTGAACAAGATAAACTTGTCAAGCATCTGAGACATTCCGAACACCATTACAAATGAAAGAGTACCCACTACTTAAAAGATAGTAACGTTGATGTGGGCACAGAACTGTACCCACCAAATGAAATACCAAGTGTATTATGTCTGTCTAGAAACAATATTAAAGTAATCAAAGTAACTTGGACTAAGAAGGTAGAATAAAGCTTAAATATTTACTAAGGTAAGTACTATTTTCTATGTATCTTCAGTACCACAAACCACAGACCTACTGACTGAAGCATATACCACATAACCTATAAAACCTGGCAACACTGGTCCATGCAGCTAGATGAGTTCATGTATGATCTTAAATAATGCCATTAAGACACTCCACATGAAGAGACAGGCAATGAGTGTATCAATATGACAATCAAGCACTTCAAAGTACAGAAAGTTTAGTGTACTAGTCCAACAAACAGAACAAAAATCTTCTACTTGATCAGAAAAAGAGTTTATTAAACTCTGAAGAGAAAGGAGGGAGACAAAGGACGGAGAATTGCCAAGATTATTTAAGTCATGAAATGATCACCTGAATGGAGACAATTAGGAAGTGTGACATTACCACACAGGAAATTCATGCTGTTTGGTTTGCAAAACCAAACAGGCAGCTGACAGCAACCTGCTCCAGTGGAAGTGCCCCTGCCCACGGCAGCGGGGTTGAAATGAGATGGTCTTAGGGTCCCTTCCTACCCACACCACTCTGTGATTCTGTGGTAGTGATACTCTTCAACACTTACTGAACAAAATGTGCTCAGCCAAGTTGGCTATCAGCTCTCTTCTGAAGGGTTCACTGGTGATATCCCTGGAGTTGGGCAGCGAGGCTTCTGCACCTTCATCCACAGTATCGTTATGTCTGAATACAGGATAAAAAATAACATGATGACATTTAGATTCTGATCAAAATGTAAAATAATATAAACTGGTTTTTTTATGTACGCTAACTGAACCACAGCACAAAATACCGTTACAGTCTGGTAAGGGCAGAAAACGTTACCAACAAAAAGCTCTACCAAATTTTCCTGATTATTTCTTTGCACTGCACAACAATCCATGATAAGACTACCAGAAGAAAAATTGCAAGCTTTTTCTATGGCTACGCATGATTTTGCTGTAACACCAATTGCTCGTTTTCCTTATGGATATGGAATATGGACAACAGTAGAAAAAACAAATTTGCCTAAAAGACAGAGCCCAGTCTCTCTACAAACTAGAAATGGTCTTCTGTATAGACTTACAAGTTTTTAAAGGTACAGACTGACTTTTTCCCCACCAGGACCACACAGGTTTGTATAGCTCCTGAAAAAAACAACTAAAACGTGTGCCTTTGTAACAAACACAGAACTAATCCTTGAGCAGTTTTGCACTTCTGACAGTCACCTCCTTGAAAACAAGGAGTACTCACTCACAGGTCCTATTTGCTTTGGAATTATTCCAAAAACTTTGTGAAATGGTTGTGAGGTTTAAAAACAAATCCTTTACTTTTCGATAAGCATGTCATTTTTCCCCCTAAATTATTCCATAAAAATGATAAACAAACCAACAGAGGTTACTAAAATAAAAAAAAAAGGTAAAAAGTCTACTTGAATTTATTTAAATAGAGCTCATCAGGAAGAACTTAACTCTTGTAATAAATTGCAGTCAGAATTGCCTAAGTTTTGCACTTTTCTATAAACAATTAGATTATCCATGGGGAGTTCAAGCACTGCTTGGAATGTAATGCAGAACACTAAAAAGATATACAAACAAACAAATCCCAACCTGTCCTCCCTTTCAACAGCACCCCAAAAAGATCTCTACCTTGATGGAAGTATAGCTGGTAACAAAGCTTGTTCCAAAGAAAAAGGAGCAGGCACAGGTTTTTGACTTTGGCTGTTTACATATTCCTGTTAAAAAAAGACTTGTTATTTTTTGTACTTTTTCCACCTTATTCTTGCATGCAACTGATAATGCTATTACAGGAAAAAGGCAATTATTCAAAAATGCAACCGATTAAAAATAGCTCACACTAAAAAAGCAGTAATAAGGTGAGGGATATTAAAAGTTTTCAATGGCTTATTCACTTTTTACTTTTTTTATGCAAAAAGCAGACTTCCCACAGCAAGGAATCTGTACTTCATAAAAAAACTTGCAATGAAAACAACACATAACCTCTGTCAGCACCCTGCTGTGAACAACTCCTTTGAGATGAGTTCCACGATTAAATTAATGAGAACTGCCTCATTAACATGAGTGAGAGCAAAACCTAGCACCCATTCAGAACCAGCATGGAGACTGTAATTATTGCTTACTCCTGCCTTCCTCAAATGCTAGGAGAGAGAACTTCTCTAAGGGGAAATACTAGTGTACAAAACTCCAGTTGTAAGACATAAACTAAAGCCCCCAGGAAGCAGGCAGGGTACTGCATGCTTGGAATTCCTGAATATCAAATTTCTCAAAAGCCAAACTCCTCTCCTTATAGGTTAAAATGTACACTATTCTGTTTTCAGGACACTGTGTTCCCTCAGTTTCTGTAAAGAATGAGAAACTAAAGAGCCACTTAACCTGCTGGTCAGGAAAACAGCTCCCTCCCAGGAAAGCTGCTTAAAAGACTTCCACAGCCTCTTTCACACTCTCTTCTGCTTCCAAGCCTGTGCTCATAGAACTGCAGATGCCCAAAATTAACCTCCAAAGCTCATCTGCTTTAGAAAAACCTGCAGTTTTTCTAAAACTACAGACACAACTACAGTTACACTTCTGCAAGTCTGAGCTAAGGCACACTTTAATGATTTATGTCATTTATCACAGTTCTAGAGCACAATAAGGAACACAGGTACAAATGAGACCTGACAGAGGGTGCTGGGAAGGTACAGAGTGATTAGCATTTCACTAGATTAAGAGGGCAGATAACCCTCTTTTCCTTACACTGATCCAAGAAGAGTTGTTAACTCCCTACCAGGAATAGTCTAAGCCTTCTCTTTTGGAAGTGAATTAGTATTTTTCCTTGCTACACTAATTATAATGCAGTGCAGCCAGTCACAATCATTTCATGCTGTGGTAACTGAACCCTCCAAAGCTCTCCCAACCCTATTGCTTTTTCTGAGAGAAGTAGGGCAGAAAGAAGAACACCTAATTAATTTGAATAATGTTCTGGTACATTGCTCTTACAGTGATTAATCTTATTAAAGTCACACTAAAAATAAGGTATACTGTGGCAGAATACAGATTAGTGAAATGCAGATTAGTACCAGCAGATTCTGCAAAGAGATCTGAGAAAATTTAGAGCAAAGGCAGATACTGCCATACAACCCCATTCTCTGAGGAACTACAGAACAGCATATGGTGAAGTGCTGTAGGTAAGAGTTGTGAGCTAATAATGAATGATGACTTTCAAAGAATATACAGATTTTTATGATATATTACCTATGATACTTTTATAGCTACTAATTTGCTCAGCAATTTTAAAAATCCATCAAGATAAACGCCCTTCCTCAACCATTGCAGATGTCATTAAATTAAACTGGAAAACAGTATTCAGCTTTCTTCAACTCCAAATGTCTCTACAATGTAAAGAATCACTAGATAGTGTAAGGATCATTTTAAAGATCGCTTGTTAAACAAAGAACCCCAGCAGGAAGAATACTTAAACCGTTTCAAAACTAATATATCAACTCTGAGACTATTTCAGTTTAATACAAATGTGTCCAAGGACTCAAAAATTCATCAAAAACAGTGGTATTTTTGTCCTGCCAGAATGCACTGCAGCAGATAATGCTAGTGATGATAATCTACAAAGAGAAAATCAAAATAAATGTGTCCCACTACTGAAACACCAAAAATGTCAAATCTTAAAAAATACCTTCAAGACACCAAACTTACTTTTAAGGAAAATGGTTGTGCAAAATCTACTCTGACACATCCATAATTCTTCCGCAGCATTCTGAAGACTCCTCTAGCTATACTCCAAAGACTTTCATTCTTCTTAGGCTTGCCCTAGAAAACATATGTAGTTGCTTTGCTTTTCTTCCACTTTGCAATTAAAAGGTTATGTTTGAAATTAAAATGCATTCAACAGCAGACAAAGCAAGGCCAAACCTTTGGACACACCTTGTAACTTCAAGTAAATCTAGAGAACTCTTTTTCTCCCTAGATATCCCCTTGAACATATTACTTGTCATGTCATGAATTTGCATTTAGAAGTGTGTCACCTGTACCTCAGCACTCCCCATCAGAGACATTTTGTGATTCATGGCTCAACACAAACCCTGAGTCCATGGAACAGAGGCCTAGCACAACCTTTAACTATGTAACACATTTTCCTACTTATAAGCAGAAAATCCCCTAGGCAAAACAAGTTGTTTGATTGCTCTTACCAGCTGTTCACTGTTGTAGTGACCTTCAATTATGCGATCATAGGAGATTCCCACAGGTATAATTAGGACATCAGGAGTAGCATTTGAGAAGAGAGCATCCACCACCACAGACAGAAGACCAGCTCTAGCTCCAGATGTCTTTCCACTTCGAGACCGTGTGCCTTCCAAGAATATTTCTAGAAACTGCTGCTGTCTCAACAATTCTTCTATGTGCTGAATATAAAAAGATTGGAAAAGAGAAAAAAGTAAGTACCTAATGATATTGGCATACATATGTATAACAACATACAATTATATTTCAAATATATTGTCAGCAACCATTTCCTTTTAAAAGCATTGGAAGATCATGACTTGGCATGAATACTTGTGGAAAAAAAACCCCCAGTAATTAATTAATGTCTGACACAAGCCCAGACCTATGTGCAACTGAATTTGCATGAATATACAGAAAGAAGTAAAATGACATTTGTCCAAAAAGCATCTCTAGCAGTGGTTGATGCAGTTGATTTGCATTCATCTTTCCTTCTGGCTCCCCAGCACATCCCAACCACCGAATGGCACAAAGGATTACATCAACCCATCATGAACAGAGACTTCTACTGTGTTAAGTGAATCAGTGTAGAGATATTTCACAACAAAAGACATCAGTGAAACAAGTGTAAATTAACTCACAGAGCATTAATTCCACATTCTTTAATAAGGATTATGCAAGGTAGATATCTGCTCATCCTTAAAAGGGCTGAGCATGCAATTCTCTTTATTCTATAAATTCAAGCCTTCATACAAAAATTAATCCCCTTTTGCAGCACGAGACTTAAGACAAATTCAAAGCAATGAGTACATCTCCAGAGCAATGGAACCCACTTTTCCCACTTGCCACCCAAGTGAAATGCTACTCACAGAAAGAAAGACAAGAAATACACACCACATAGAGCAAAGCTCTGTACAGGAAATCCTTACGACCGTCAGGGCTCTGATCCAGCTTCCGACGAATGAAAAATCCTCCCAGCTTGCGGATCAGCGTGCTACACACCAAACAAGGATTATACTCATTGATTTCAGCTTGCAGGAAACTACTACACCTCCAACAAATAATTCCTTGCACACAACAGGGATCCAAATAATTGAAATTCTTTATGATTAAACTGTATTACACTACTTGCACATGATGGGACTACACAAATATTGCTCTATCTCACACATGAACAGGCTTCTTTACACTGTCTTGCTCCATTTCACTGCCTTGACAGGCCACTGACCAGGAGATTTTTGCACACTCAGATGCTGGTAACCCAAGTAAGAACTCACCTGAGCTGGCCCCAGTCCATGCTGTGCTGCACAGACTGCATGGTCTGCATGCCCATGGTGTGCTGCACACTCCCCTCAGCTGCAGAATCACCTCAGCCAGCTGATTTTAACAGAGCTATCTGCAGGCAGCTCCCACTTGGCACCAGCAATTACACCAACTGCATGGTCCTGCATTTATTTCATAGTATAGCAAGTTCTCACCACTTCTGCTTGACAGAAGCACTGATGTTTTCTTGCAAGAAAATCCTTTACTGGCTCAAAAGACCAAACAGGAGTACCCCTTTCTGCAGACAGGGTGCTACATGTGGCCTGCTGAATGCTGCAGAACTCAGGGTGCTCAGTGCCTAAAATAATGTTAGATTATCTATGCTAAATTTTCTTAATTCTGCTGGCCCTAAGAACCAGCATTTTAATTGATAATTTATATGAATGCCTTTTTCACTGGGATTATTACAGACCAGCACCTACCGGTGTAAAACACCCTCAAAATCAAGGTATTCCCCTTCTTTCCTCATCATTTCCTCTAATATCCAGTGGTTTTTTAGATATTAAATATGCCCAAATTCTGTCTCAATGGCAAAATATTACCTAAAATACCTCAGGTTCTTCAGCCACCAGAAATATAATTTAAACACAGACTCAAGTGGAATACTTTTCCACAAAGTATTATTGACCCAGTACTGGTGCTGCTCGTTAGCCAGCTCACTAAACTGCATGAAGAGCTGTCCATTCACAACTCTGTCTCCCGTATCCTCTTTCCTTAGTTATTTAACTACTCTGAGACTCCAAAAAAGGAATATCCTTTCTCCTTACCCTACTAAGTTTGTAACAGACATTCTCAGAAGGATGTTGTGATGCTCCCTCTCTAAATATGTCATAGAAACAAAAAAAGTTCTACATGATGGCCCAATAAGTCAGATAATTTTACACTTGTACATTTTGTGCAATAGGTCAGATCCCACCACCTCAGTCTTTTTTCAAATAAGGAGAGGTTATTACCTGAAGATGGGGATGTTGAGATTGTTCCCCGCAGCTATGTAGGGTGCTTTGATATTATGGCAGAAAAGAATGAAAGTAAGAAGCAGGTAGTCAATGTGGGATTTGTGAACAGGCAAAAAGATAAGAGGCAAATTCATCTGTGGTGGGGAGAGAAAGAAAAAAGAAACAAGTCAGTTGGTAAGAAACATTGAATATTACTCCTTTTCTTAAATCCACTGTTGAGATTGCTAGCGTCATCTTATCTGAACTGATTGGTATTTTCCAGTTACCATAACTGAGTTTGTTTACTCCTAGTTTTCCTTCAGCTGGGACAATGAGAACATTTTGGTCAACTTGTCTTTAATCTTAGTTTCCATGGACTGTAGTTTTCAATTGTATCCATTACATTAACAACGATTAATACTCCCAGTTTCTTCACACTCACAGTGTTGAGACACTAATCAAACAATTAAAGGGATGTGGAAAAACCCTCACGGTCACCAAAATACTGGTATTTCTACTAGATATTAGCAAGGATTTATGAATAGTGGGTTTCCCAAACACAGTATTCAAAAAAACCCAGATAAGAACAGGAACTTTTTTATTTGTTGCATTTATCTAATCAATATTGCTAAGGTAAATCCTGCAAGAAGAGTTAATTCATTTGAGTGTAAAGAAAATGGTAGCATTCAGGAAGTTGTTTGACCAATTTCAATAAATACTGAAAAACTGGAAACAGATTGCTAGTAAGAAATAGGAAAAGGTTTTTCTTAGAAGTTTTTATTCCAAATCTGAATAAAAGTGAAAAATCCTGACTAGATCTACTAATTTATTGCTGGCCACCTCAGCTCAAAAAACCGGAAATTATGTGGGATGCAAGGTTATCTTAGATAATCATTCAGCCTGATAGTTAAAATTTGATCCTGAATCAAAGGTAAACCAGAGTTCACATAGGTTTTTAGGTTACACAACTCTAGGAGCATATATTTAATTAAGAACACTATTTCATAGTGTTCTTATTGTATTTCAGATACTAAACAGTTCTACCTATAATCACATTTGATACAGACTTAGCAGAACTCTCACAAACAGAGAAGTGCTGCAAACATTATTAGAAACTACTTCAGAAATCTTCTTTACTGGATTTTCCCACCCTCCCTTACCTCTGTTGCTGCTTTGACCATTTCTATTTGACCTCTGTGGATCTGGATATTCCAGAAGAAGCTGTTAAACAACTTCAGTAACACCCAGCCAGTCAACCTAAGGGAAAACAAACACAACTCAAAAAGCTTCATTTGTTTTTATAAATGTTTTATATTGCTTCTGTATGACTAAAGGCAAAGCCAGTTAATCTGCTAACTTATATTCAACCAAAATTACTATAAAATCCAATTGCTAAACAAGGTTTTGCCTATGGTTAGTAGCCACATTTCAGCCTCCTGCAGTTATGACACGAATCTTGTATCAACCTCAGTGAAGGCTGTGAACTAGGAACATGACAGAGACAAAATCATCCTTAGTAGTAAATGGGGACACCACAGGAGAAGATTTTATCTAAAATAAGACTCTCCCTGAGGTATTTATAGCTACAAATTATAATGTTGAATAGGCTAATGAAAAAACTATCTTTCAGTCTGTGATGCTGCAGACAGCTTGCTCTTGCCCATATGAGCCTGAAACAACAAATGATGCCAATACTGGTCTAAGCATTAGCACCAAAACCAGTTTTGGGAGAAAAGGAAAAGTTTGTATTTAATCTTATCATGAGATATATTCCTTGGAAAGGCAGAGGATTTCTGCTGCATCTGAAAATGAAGAATAACTACTATTTTATTAGTAATATTAAAAAGGGGATTTTTATGAATAATGCATTTTTAGGATAATTATTATTTCTGCATCATGTGTTACAAGTTCTGTTAGTATTATGCAGAAAGAGCTTGTTCATCCATCCACTCACTGACAATATCAATGAGACATTTTTCTTACCTGATTAAAGCAGGTGACACATTTGCTACCATTTCCTGGAGAATTTTCCTAGCTTTTTTCTTCACTTTGTTGACAGCTTTAGGATCCGTCTGAACAAAACTACCTGGAGTACTTGGTTCAGAAGCTTCATCTACAATGGCCTTCTGGACTCTAACATTAAAAAGTAAAGTTTAAGAGACAGCCCCACAACAGAAGAGTGCAAAATACAGACAACAACAGCTCAGAATGAGCTATGTTTTACTACAAGAGTAACTTGCAAACATAAAAAGCATCCACACTGAACTACTGTGTACTCCAAATGCATTAAATTTAATTCAGTTTTATAAGCTCTAATTTAAGAGGCAGGTGATGACTGAATGGGCTCAAAGGTGACTACGTGAAACAGTATGTACACAGTTCACAGGTACTAATATTAAGTGACTGCCAATTTTTTGAAATGGCTAATAAAGTTAAAAATTCAGGGGGAACAGATGCAATTTCATTTTTATTAAGGTTTTTTTTTTCCTGCAATAGCAATTTCACTTATCTCATTAGACAGATTTATGCAGTTGCTATTTTGAACTTCTAGATTATTGTTGCCCTTGAATTCTCAGTTTTACCAAGTCTAATAAAATTTTGTAAGGGCTACTTTGCACCTTTAAAACTTAGCCAAAAGACAGTAAATGGCTTTAACACACCACGACTATAGCACAACACAGTCTGCTTTACTTTTCAAAAGCAACACTATCATCTTTAGATGGGACTCAAGCTTTAAAAATTCAGGAGAATTAGGAATGTTAATGTAGGCAGTGTATGCCCTCTGACAAAAGTAGCCTCAAGGAACAAGCATGCTCCTTGAATTTCTTTGTGTCCAAGGAAAACTGATACCTGAACAGCTGATCAGGGTCTCAAGATGCCATTTAAAATGAGGCATATGAAGCAGAAAACAAGCTCCACAAAGTTAAGGCTGGGAACTCCATTCTACAGCTTTTTCCTATTTTTTGCTGCACTCTCCAGGCGTACACTCAGGGTACTCCAAATTTCTGCTTTCCTATTATTTCTGAAATACTGACAATTTCTGATGACTGCAGTATGACTTCAGTGGTAATGACTTAAACAAATTAGATAAACAGAAGTTTGAAGAGCTCTCATACAGCTATTTATTCTTCTGTGTACTGTCTGCTGTTCCCCCACTACACACCATTCATTTAGAATAGTGTAATCCTTAAACCCCCCTCTTTTACTATTCCAACAGAAATTGCAAGCCACATTCCTGAAAGGCTGTGCTAAAGATACTGCATCTTCTACTATTTTAATTAGCCTGATTTTCAAAACTTGCAGTTTCTAAATGAAGGCATATTTTAATGTACTAGTAATTTAAAAAATAGTTGCTTTTTTTTATCTTACCTGCTGCTATTCAGAACATTTTCTGTCAGATTCTTGGCAAACATACCCTTATGAACATCCCTCTCTTGCACAAAAAGGAAATAACAAAAGCGTCTCGCAAGCCACCCTCTGTACCTACAAAAACATGAAGAGTATTTCAGTGTGATCCTCAAAATATTTCACTGCCAAAAAAACAGCATTAAAAACAACTAAAAATATAATTAAGAAGCAAAAGTAAGTAAAATTGTATAAACTGCTGTCTAAAAGCTTCTGTATCTTCTTGTGAATTGCCAATATCTTCATGTTATAGATGAAACAACTGGTGCATAGCACAAAACATCTGAGCCAACATCTGCAGCCCTGTAATTCAGGGTGACACTGGCCTTAAAACACCCACAGAATCACAGGAACGTAGGGAATTAACCAGCATATACATTTTGTCTGTCCCCTGCAACCAACTCGCCAGCTCGGCGAGGCCAAAAGAAGTGCCAGTGTTGATTTCCAATCTGGTGCCCCTTTCCACCAAGGAAAGTAAATGCCCAGCTAAGAGGTTTGTCAACTTCTTCAAGGAACACCAAGTCCTCTTGGGAAGGCTGCTCACGTAAGCGCAGGGTAAACTCTCACAAACACTTTGGAAAATATGTTTGCATTAGCCATCAAAACTAAACCTACTTTTTTAGTTAGCTTTTCTTCCTTTACAGTGTTTTCAAACACCCCATCCTCTGTGTCTTCTCCACACCTTCTCCTAGCAAAGTTTTAGCAAGAGTATAACCACAAAACAATCAGTAAATCTCAGTACAAATTCAAGTCTTTAAGGTAACTTATGAAGACAGTCTCTTTTTTTCAAATTAACCCTGTCCTCTACTCTCTCAATCATACAATCGGAAATCACCTGAGAAAATGTTATTTGGAATATCAAACATCGCAGAAGATGCATGTGACACAGGAATGGCTTACATCCTATCCCCCACAGTGGATTTTCATCACTATTCCTCTCCTCACCTCCCTTATTTACCAGGCCAGCAGTGGACAAGCCACCACTACACAAACCAAACACCTGAGACTCCCAAACAGCAGAGCTGATGTGATGGGGCAGAATTAACAGCTGGATGAAAAATTAAATTCTGGCAATTTCTAAGCCCAGAGCAGTAAGTATTATTCAAAACCCCTGTCCTGAGGTCTGCTGGTGCAATGCCTGGCTGCTGCTCTAGTGAGTGTCCCAAACTGAACCATGGGTGACAAAGCTCATGGTGGTTTCCATGCTGGAGCACTGCCAACGTCTCACCCGTTGTCATCACTTGAGTTACTGATCTTGGCTGTTAAAGCTCCCTACCACATTTCAGTAAATTTATACATGTGTTAAAAACAGTGAGGAAAGATGAGACAGAACTTTTACACTGCAAAAGGCCAAAGCCCTAGAGTGCACTGTAATTAAGATGGGTGCACATACACAAGCCATGGGCACAGAGTGGCATGGAATGATTACACAAATTTTCAGACCAGCTATTCGTGCTGTCAGAGAAGAAGACTGGTGACTCTGTTTTAATTGCTTTTTTCCTTTATCTCCCTTCTCTTTGGAGTTTGAGAGACTGATTTTTCTAGAAAGCAGAGATAAGGATATGCTTTCTGACAACAATATTTTTTGGTAACTATGAACAATCAGAACAGCACACAGCTATTGCAGGGGTCTGTCAGGGTATGAAGGCTTTTACATTCATTTTACAGCTTAGATATAATGTAGTTTAATTGGAAAAATCTGTTTTCTGATCATGTAGAAATAAGAGAAGACAAAAATGACACAGAATGGACCAGTCAAGAGACACTTAAAACTGGCAGTTGTACCTCAGATCAAGGCTGTCAATACAGTTACAGCATGCTGGCAGTTAAAGAGAACCCCTCTTGCTTTCTAAGGCCAGGAAACTGTGACCATGTAGCCTCATGAGACATCAGAACTTCATTAAAATTGTCCATTTTCACACTATAACGACACTACATTTCTCACAATTCTGAGCTAGATGCGTTTATTTCAGAATAATTTATTAACCCATATTTTTTTCTCCTTATTTCTAATTCAAATAACTTCGACCATTCAAGCATTAGACTTTCGAAACTGATTTTAAAAAAGTTAAACAGTATTTCTGTTATTTTTCTGTATTCCAAACTACAAGCTCAACTCTTAAAAAACCCATTAATTAATTCAAATTTAATGAAGAACAGCCTCTAACATTAGCTTTCTCCCTCTCAAGCACACACAATGCTGCCTTTCTTTCACTCAGACACTCTGGCTCATTTCTTTCAGGCTGCTGGCCTCTCTTTGTTTGCTCTGACTCTACAACAAACACTGCAGGACCTGCTTATGCTAATGATTACTGTAAGAAAAACTTAGCAAGCATTATTAACTTTCCAAAGAACAGAATATTTTTGTGCAATTCCAGTAGCTTCATCCCAGAACACAAGATATGATTCCAACAGCGCAAAGACACATCTTCATTTTTTATGTTTTTTTTCATTTACGCTGCACTTTTAAGAGGCTGCACTCTGCCACTGAGGCAGAGAAGAGACAGATTCATAAGACATATTCAGGTTTAATTGCTGTAAGTGGTAGTAGTCAACACCTAACTTGTGAGCCAGATCTGCTTAGTAAATTAAAGTGCAGCCTGAAGTCATTCTGCATAAGAGAATAAATCAGGTCCCCTCAATATTATGCTACACATGCTGCCATTTGCATGAAAGAAGAAAGAATTTTTTTTTGTGAAAAAATTCCAGGTTTTTTGTGAAACAGGCTTGACCCCTACACTCCTTGTCTCTAACCCCAAAGGACTTTGCCCAGCTCCCAAATACACACAGCCAGATTTAACAGGCACGTTACTGAAGTCAGCACCAAATTCCTGCATTTTAGGACCACAATATATATCAACTCAGTCCAGACCATAATAAAAGATTTCTCTGTCATAAAATCAGAGCATGTTGAATTTCAAAAGCAAAAGAAACACTTGCTACATTACCTGGTATGTGTTTCATTGATGTATATGACATTGCGTAGACCCAAAGAAGGAATACTAGAGTTGAAGAAGTTATCCTGTAAAATCAAGAAAAAAAAAAGATTGATGGACTATATCATTACATAAAAATCCCTTTGTCTGTCAAATTCATCATAACATTTAAGATAATACAATGTTTTTCATTTGTACTATAAGCAAAGCCAAAACCAGAGAAGTGTTGAACCTGCCTAAACAGTACACAAACTTCTAAAATGAAAATGGAATTCAAATCCAAGTTTTTTTATTCCCAAGTCCAATACTTCAAAGCATTCTCTAGGCTTTACTGTGTGGTTGTACTGGTTACACTCTTCAAGCCACAACACTTCAGCAGATTCTGATGTAATATAAACCAGGACTTGTTATAATACAGAACTCATCTTTGAGACAGAACTTTATGAAGCCACACTGGGCATTAGTGTAACCACGAGCATTTGACACTCAGTCTGTAGCATCCAGTTTGCCAGCAGAACGAGCATCATTAACAGCAGCCCAAGGGCCAGGATATCCATCCATGGTTAGGTGGCAAATCTCCACATTCCTGCTCTGCCTGAACAACAAACTCAGTCCAGCCTTGCAGAGCCTTGTTACAGACTCCACAAGCCAAGTTATTAACTGGGATGAGTTCAGGAGCACTTCCACAACAAATATTCCTTAGCAGGAAGACCTAAATTCTACTCTTCTACCTTGACCAAGATGCTGAGTTCTTTCTACCCAAATGATATATAATTATAAAACTGGTACCTTGCCAGAAGTGAACTACAGCTAGAACTACTGGAACTGTACATGTCAAAGAAGACAAAAAAAGGACAGCAAATGAGAAAGATGGTCACCAGCAACAGCAGAGTTGCAGAACAGCATCACCACCAATTCTGCAATGGGAGTCAGGTAAGAGTTTGTGTTTTGTTTAGGACACACCATTTACCACAAAATTAAAATATATGACTGTCCTATGTTATTTGCAAATCAGGTAGAAATGATGTGCTACAGTGAGAGCAGAGAGTCTTCTGCTTCCTGCTAAAGCACAACTATGCTGTACAATCAACCAACTGTTGCTCCAAGGTCTTAAGAGGAAACTTCAATGTTATGCTAATTTCTTTGATATACACTGGTGATTTTTTGTGGATCTTATAAGCTGATGACATGTTCTGGCAAAGAGAAGCAAAATTGTTCTTGGTCTCCCAAACAATCAGCAACAAAGTAAAGTACCACTGAATGCCAGTCTATACCTGTCTATACCAGTGCCCTAAATGCCAGGTTGAACCTCACTACAAAACTCATCCTCCAGTTGTACTGTCCTACTTTAGCTTTTCCTGATTTAACTCTTCTCCAATCCTGTGTCAGGCAGAGCATGTGGTTCTGTGGGACCAACTGAGCCAACACAGGATCTCCCTGCTGGCACAAAGAAGCCAGCTCCCACCACCACATCCTGGCCTTTCCTGCTGATCTCTTCACCTCACCTCTTAACTTACAGCACCTCTAGCGTTCATTACACCCTTTAATGTCCCAACTCCATGCAGACAAGACAAAAAAAATAAGCTAGACAGACAAAATTAATAAAGCAGGTAGTTTTCCGCTTGGTTAGTGAACTTGATCAGCCCTCAGGAGAGCAGGAAGGAAAACGAGAGGGAGAAGCAAGACTTCCCACTCTCACCATTGGCAAGTTGTTAGTATGGTCAGCATACTTTAAGAAATTTGCCTCATTCATTTATTTTCCTTAAGAAAAATAATGAAAAAGGCAGCTCCAAAAAAAGTGTTTGGAATCTAATGAGACAATTATCTTTGTTACTGTCTGTGCAAGAATGGTATCTTTTTCCTTACAGCACAAAGCAACAAAGGGCTTAATAGGTCATGCCCCTTTCTTAAGTGGGATCTCAGGATAGTTAATTAGTCTCTTACTAAATGGACAAAATACAGAACAAGATTTTTTATTTTTACAGTATAATTCCCAGTTTGAGATGAGCAGCCTAATTACTAACAGGCTAATTACTAAATGTATAAAGCCCTAAGCTGAGGATTCACACACACCTTTTTGTAAGTCAAAACACTTGACTTGTCTATTTGAAGTAGTCTCAGTTTATGTAATTGTTTGTCTTGCTGCCCATATCATACACAGCCTTCACAGTATATTTGGATTTCTACACCACATTTGTATGTCATTGCTGCAATTTTCTGTTCTGGCAGAGGAACAGAGTGAAATAACTTCTCTTTGGTCAAAGAGGGAAGCAAATTTTCCCTCTAGCCCAGCCAATGAAGGTGTAACACTGAGTGCAACCTAAAGCCCAGGGTGTACACACAGCCAAATTACATGATGAACTGGTTGCAAACTGTATTGTGCCATTTATCAGCATTTTGCATTTCGAGCTTTCAGAAAGCCTGCCCAATGCCATTCAATAAAATTCACATTTTAAATGAGCTTGTGCCACCTCTCTAGAGCCACCATCTTGACACTGGTCCCAGCAGACAAATATCCCCACTATCCCAACTGGCAATCCTTGTTTCCAGGCTGGGCAGAGAGGCAAGGAATCAGCCAGGTGTAAAAAATTAACTTGTTCTCTCAAGCACAGGACTGAGCAAGTGAGAAACTAAGCATACTGCTTAGCTTCCAAACTGTACTTATTCTGTGGATAGAGAATTAAAGTGTCCTAAAAGCAAACTTTCACACTTCTATATGCTCCAAATTCCCATTATTAATCTAACACACCAGATAATTTTGCTATCCTATTTCCTAGTAGTAATTCTGAGGAGCTGGAGAGTTTTGTGCAAGGAGTAAGTCTGCACTGAGAGGTGGGAGACTAAGCATCAAAACAGGTGTGTGCCATCCTTTAATTCCATGACAAATTAAACAATAACCACAAACAACAATGAAAAACTATCACACTTCATGAAGTAAAAAACATTGCGACCTTAATTCTGAAAGTGAGGAAACTACTGCAACTTCATTACACTGCAACTATGCATTATTGTCAAACATAATCCATTCCATAATCTTCTTACCCGGCTCTGGGGAGTGCATACATAGCAACATCGTCCCACAAATGGCCTTTTCCTGCTCAGCAGAGCCTCCTTCCATCTTAAAGTGGCAGATCGGAACCGAGTGGGACGAGAGTTACACTCCCCCTGCAGAACAAAAGACCACTGTGTAAATATGCAGAAATATGTCTTCTACTGTGTATGGGAAAGCTTTGAGGAAGAGGAGTTGCCAGACACGCACAAAAAAAAAATTACCCCTCAACTATATAAAGCACAATTTTTGCCAACGTTTTTCTAAAATTTAAAAACATAAAAGCAAAATCTCAGTGTTGTACTTATGTAAACACCGCTGCATGGGCTGACACACAAAATTTTAAAAAGAATGATAACTGTAATTAAGAAACACCAAAGAAACTGACAGCTGAGAAAACTGAAAGAAATTAACAGTACACTACATTCTCAATAATGTTAAGGTACTTGCAATATGAGCAATGCATTTTAAGGTTCAACTGAATATCACCCAGTAAAACTGCAAGAAGACTCAATGCATTCAAAATATTAACTCCATGGACTCTGTAGGCACTTTCAGCAGTTCCATGCAGAGTGATACGAAAAAGGAAACCCTGTGCTTTCTCCGAAGTTACACTGTCTGTCTGAAGATTAGAGAACAAAAAAATCCAGAGTGACTGCATTCACAAAATTCATTCCCTATGTTAGGATACAATGCAAAAATTGTAGTTAAGTATATTTTCAAACCTTGATTGTTTCCATTAAAGTCTACTGAATTATTGCTTGCCTGAGAATGAGAACTGGGTTGCCATTTTAAAACCATGTATTTTATTGAGAGGAAAGTTACTTCCAGTATTAGAAAAGAAGTTACAGAAACAAACCAAACCAAAAACGTTGTGTATAATAGAACTTTTAAGTGGCAGAGTAGCAGGGTAGAACCAAGATTGGAAGACACAAATACAGATCATCACGTACTCAGCCCAGTGAGAAACTTGCAGAAAGTCAAAAGCAATGCTGAATATGCTTAGAAACTAAACTGTGCATGTATCACATCTGGCAAGAAGCATGAACTGGCAAATATTCCGAGACAAACTCTTCCATCTGAAATAAACAAGTATCAAGATGCTAAGCCTGCCATAATCCCTCCTCTAACACCTTCTTTAATGCTAACTCCAAAACAAACCAACTTTGTAACAATGCCATCTTCCTTCTGCTTGCCTCCAACCCCTGACATACCTCTCCAGCATTTTCTTACAAAACCTCCTTTCTATCTCTTCTGACTTGCCTGCCCTTATTCCACTTTCTCACAGACCTCTTGGTTACTGCAGCTTGCTGTTTCATGGAACTTAGATCGAGCTTGATAGAAATCCCAGCTGCCAAGACATCTGCCCTTTCCCTCAACTCTGACCATGTTTCCAATTCTTCTTCTGTATCAAGTTCAAACTCCTCCTCTCCAGATCCATGTCTAACTCCTTCCTGACCTGTGCTGCTAAACCATCTACCACCATCCCAGTCCCCATGTGGCTCTTTTGGCTCCACCCAGACCACTCTGCTCACTGTCTCCTTTGTCCCCTCCAAATCCCAAGACTCACTCAATGGAGAACACAGACTTTTAATAGGCTCCTTATTTATATCCACCAATTTTTTCTCACTCCTGGACTGCACTCCTGCTCCAGCTTCAATGCCTATATGACTGTGCAACTTCAGCATCAAGCTCCTTTTGACCTGCACACTTTAAACTACATCACCCAGAAGAGCAACAAGCTTCCTATTTGACTTTCTGTTTGACTTTGGCTACTCCAGAATGGGATTCTGTACATTTACTGCTTTATGAAATAATTAGCAACATCACACCAGATGACTGTAAGACTATCAACAGAGTTTGACAGGATTTTTCTTTTCTAGCAACATTATTCTATGGCACAGAATTGAACTGTTGGTTCCTCTTTATGTCTGAAGTTAAATTAAGACCAAATCGTATCTCTCATGATAATACATGAGAGACATAATTCCATATAGTCATTTTTCATAACAATAAAAAGTCTACCTTCAACTTCAAGAAATAATAAGATAAATACAGCCAGTAACATTCCCAATTTTTACTTACCCACTCTTCACTGGAATGCTTACATCTACTGATGCTGCAGTCTGCTGAGGTGGACAAATAGGAAACATCTATTGTTCCAAGGGACAAAGCAGTTTCATCCATGACACAGGAATTGAACTGAAGATCACAAACTGCAAAATAATAACATGTGCACATATGTATTCTTTTTATGTGTATATTCATAAATTTATATGCATGCACACAAACACACACCTAATTTCAGTGATGGGCATCTAGCAATAAATTAGCAAACTGGTACTTTTTCACCCTTCAGCAAAAGTTCAGTTCCAAGGACTAGTTTCCTTGCAGCTAGAAGTTGGCATGATTTTAATATGCTAAAAACCTCAGCACATTTGACTTCCATATACATAGCACACCAATCAGCTTCCTGCATGCTTTTCTCTCCCTGCTCTTCTTTCCATAACAGGTCACTATAGACCCTTTGTAATTTTCCACTGTTCTTTACTGCATGGTTTAAATCCTGCAGCCATAAGGACACACATGCCAGACGCTTTCATAAGTTTACTATTCTCTTGCGCTCTGTGACCTTGCTCTTTCATAATTTGCTTCTCAAGGACACCTATGATCTACAAAAACTGTTATTAATGTTCTCACCTAATCCTATCTCACAGTATATTTTATGTGTCTGGTCTAGCTGTAGTCAAACCAGTTTGCAAAGTCCTTGGGAAGTAGGAGTGCTCTATAAAAAAGCACACCTCTAAATGTGAACACACTGCTGACAAGTGACATTTCAGTCTTGTGGGATCAAAGAGCAGTAAAGAAATCTCAACTTGAATTATTATTTTGAAAGGGAAGCTTTGTAGCTCATACAATGAGCATGGTAAATAATTCTCCCCTGGCCAAAGAAAAAAGGAAGGGCAAACATACTAAAACAACTTAGCGTTGTACAGTGTATCTGCTAAAGACTACAAATTAAACTGCTTTATTATTGAGAGCCACTGAAATAGGAATCCCAGCATTTTCACCAACAGAATATGTAAAGAGGCAATATCTCCTCCTCCATCTGTCACTACAAGGAAACTTTTATCATGGCCAAGATATGGGCCATTAGGAATGAGACTGTTTCCACCCAGCATACTAAGCTAACATCTGCAACAGCAAGACCTAAAACTTTAGTCCAGCGTTTTTGCTTTTCTTAGTGCCTTCCCGAGTTGCCACAAACCCATTCTGTAATAGCTGTAGGAAGAGAGCTCCCACTACAAACTGGAGTCCGAGCCAGACTAACCATGCAGACCATGCATATCCTTGCACAGCCTAAGTACCTAAGCCATCCCTTTATCTTTGCTGGCTCTTACATTCAATCCGCCTTTTATTTAAATTAATCTTCAGGCAAATTACTACCTAACCCTTCCAATAAATACAAAAAAAATGTCTGGAAAACTCAAACGCTGGTACAGAAATGCGTCCCCCTCGTGCTCAAGGTGACCTTGGCTGCACCGGTATATACAGAAGATGAACTTTAAAAAATACGCAATTAGAAGCCCGTTTGAGCAGCAGCAGCAGCAGCCGCCGCATACCTACCTGTGAGCCAACCCGCCCCGCGAGCGCCCGCTCCCCGCTGCGGCGCTGGCGCTGTTCACCTGCCGGCCACCGCCATCCCCGCGGGCTCCAGCAGCGCTCCCGGCTCACCAGGGCTCCCTCAGCAGCGCTCCGGGCTCCAGCCCCGCCGCTCACCAGACCTGCTATAAATAAAACCGCGGCGCTGAGCGCGGTGGGGCTG
>VXAX01001851.1:984282-1128314 GCA_013399835.1 Leptocoma aspasia
AGCCCAGAGAGAGCAGCGACTCACGGCTGTTCAGCTCTCAAATCTGAGCTGCTGAACAGGAAAACGCTGGAAAAGTGATGTGAAATGGTATTTAAATGGGTTTGCAGCGACTCAGAGTTGCCGCTGAGAACAATTACGGAAATTTCGGGACAGGTATCGATCTGCCTGCCCGGCCTTGCCGCAGTGCCAGTTTGCCTTTTACTGAGCGCAAAAGTAAATGTTGATTGAGATTGCTGCATGTAACCAAACAAGGGCGAGAGTATTTTTTGGCTTTGACATTCCTGGGCTATTTAAAGACAGTTTCTCTGGGGCTTGAGTTACAGCCCAGCAAGAAGGCTCGTGCCTACATTTCTTCTTTGAATGTCCAAATCACAGCAGTGCAACGAGGAATAAAGTGACAAAATTATAAAGATACCGTTTGTACTAATGCAAATACTCTGCTTAGCGATTTAAGTAGCAGGAGGTGTTCGTTTTCCCCTTAAGGTCTTCCTTCTAGATGTTGTTTTGAAATTATTACAAATGAGAACTGTAAAATAAGAATTACAGCTGCCTTTCACACATAAAAGAAAACGCGTAAGATGTGATAGACAGAAACCTAACTGCTGCATGCACAGGGGAACTGCCCTAGTTCCCACAACTGAGTGCCTCCAGGGAATACCACTGGGGTATTAGACAGAAGGGATTTTGAGTCTGAGTTTTCCTCCTTTAGCAAGGAAAAATACTTTATTTTGTTGCAACGTGGATGTTGGGATAAAAGACACCTAATTTTTACATTAAAAAACACAGTAAGATATAAGCTAGTGAAATGTAAAACATACAAAGTTTGTATTTCTGTGCAATAAGCAGTCCAGTATTTGTGTATATCAAGTAGTTTTCTAAAACATCACTTTTTGTATAAAGAAAGTACAAGCTGTAATTGTATTTCTTAGAGCACATTCACATACTTAAGTTTTAATCCAGTTTTCTCATAATCTGAGCCAGGAATTTCAAATTTGTCCATTCTGCTGAAGTAGTGCTGGTGAAGTAGTGCCAAACACCCACTTTCTAGTTTTGGTCTTGCAAAGGAACATACCCAGAATCTCTGGCCACTTCCAAAATACAAGCCTTTAGCTGTCCAGCTTTATAACAAAGCTTTTGACTTAACGTCAACTTTTTCTTGGAGCGATTTGTTGAAGGTCACTTGGGAAAGAGGGGGCAGATTCTGCTTTCAGCTGGCTCTGCTGCAGCTAAGAGCAGATTTGTAGCTGCTTTGCTAATCAGAGCCAAGCCAGGAGGTTTCAGGGACAGTCACAGTGCTACTGTCACATCTGTGCTCCCTGCCACTACACCCTCAGCTCGGCTTTGCTTGCCCAGTGAGCATCTCATTGCCTTGGTGGAGGCCAGAGAAGGAAATGCCTGTCTTTGATCTGGTGGCCAGCAGCAAGGCCACATCTCACACTCAGGGTTGTGTGGTGTTTGACCCAGGGGTGTTGGAAGCATCAAAAGGGGAAGCTCTGAACTCCATTCAGAAAAGTGAAATCCAGTGTTAACATCCTGTGTTTTTGTAACTCTCTTTGTATAAGGAGCAGATCACAGAAGCAAAGTCCCAATAAAATGCTGCAGCCCACATCCTGATTGTTCCTTCCAGCGTCAGTCTACATGCAATGAGGGGAGTCAGAGCTTGAATCATCTCAGAAATCACATTGGAGATGATGCAAGAGCTGGATTACATGAAAACTGAATATAACTGAATATAATGCTTATATATCTAGTCTAATAAAATGCAGGAAACCTAAGGCCATTAAAATTCTTACTGATGTCAAATAATTGTTTCACTGTGTTTGTGTTGTTATGTAGGAGCTTCTTAGTAGGTACTTTATAAAAGACCCTCAATACTGCTTACACACAACTTAACTTTCTCTAGATGTGGAATCACATTGATTTTTTCCCCTTCCACTCATAAAAATAGGGGATCAAAGAGGGCACTTGTTTTCAGTGTGCCATGGTGTAACTCAGAGCAAACTCTCAACCAAAGAGTGTAAAGCCAGCTTGTCGTCTTTGCTTCCCTCTATAAAAGATGAACTGTAGTACATTTAAAACCTAACATGGAGCTTTTGGCATGTTTTTTCATTGTACACTTTTACACTGGTATTTTTTTTCTGATTGCAAAAGAGTTATTTCAGTGATATAAGTAACACAAAAATCAGAAGAAAAGCCTCAATGGCTTTGTCATAATTTTGTGCAGTCTCTGGTTTTAGTATAATTTATGAGAAAACTGCTTAGGCTAGTCTTTAGACTGTTTTGAAAAAAAATAGTAGATACAGTGTTTTACTTAAACATACTGATTCGGTGTAATAATGAAATGATGTTTTTTGTATGATTGTAGAGCAATTTTCCCATTTTTCTAACCTTAAAAAATTCTTGGCTTATTGTAAAATAAATCCAGAGATGATTTCGTCACTCATTTGAAATGGATCCTGAATTAGTCTAATGGGAATTGCAGCTCAGCAAGATCTTTTTACACTTGTATAAATCCTCAGGCTTAGTAGTAAAATCTCATTTCAGTATTGAAAGCTTGATGGTGATGTTGTGTTGCCATGGAATCAAGCAAATGGGAAAAATTTTGGAATGCCCCGAAAGAACAGACTTTCAGAGCTGCATGTGCTCCAAGAAGCCCAAATACTGCTGGGTTTTCGCTTCCAGAAAAGGGAGATTCTATCCTGCTTCCATTGAAGCCAATGGGAGGCTTGCCACTGATCTCAGTAGGAGCGGGAGCATGCCTGAGTTTTGCAATCCATCTTTTTAAAGTCCTTAAACTGAAGTGTTTGCCGTGCCAATGAGTCCAGGGAGGTGATTTGCATATGATGGCAAATGAGCAGAACCTTGGCTTTGTGTGAATAAGCTGCTGACCACATTCATGCATAGCAGCCTGTAGAGGAGAAAGAGCTGGCAGGACTGGTTTTTTTCTAAAATAATGATTAGTCCTTCCTATGTTTAAATTCCTCATGAAGCTTCCAGTGTAGTTCAGCAAAGTACCTGTCTGCTGGACAATTCTGTGCAGAGGAGGAGGGAGCAGGGACAAGGGGACTTCTTTTTACATCGGCTCTACCCTGGGTCCGTTCTCTGAGCTCATTTCCAGCGATTCCCATGATGTCACTTTTAGTGATGGAGACATGTTTACAAAAGAGTACACAGCATCCTCTTTCAAAAGAAACTTTGAACTTGGGGAGCCTTACAGAAGTTAGGAAACCAAAAACTGTGTGAGGAGGGGAGTAAAGATCCAGACAAAGGTTCTTTGTTTGCAGTGGCCACACTTGACCTCACATGACTATGAACAATAATGAATATGCAGTTTGGCAGTGGCAGAACTCAGTGTTAGCAGTATTGCCTTTGGTATACAATATATTAAGAGCATCTGAGAGTGGCAAGTGGCCACAAAATGGGCTGATAAGATTGTATGTAAAAATGGCTTGGGTATACTTTATATCTACTTTCAAGACAAATGATTTTTTCTTTTCTGTTTCATCCCCCTTATCTTGAGAACAAATACAAAATTCATTAAGAGTACAGCGACTCTCTCCTATGTAATATATTGTGTTTCTGTAATTTTGAAAAGATAAGGTCATTTTAGCCCAAGCTGCTCTTAGCTTTTCCCTCAAACTTGTTACTCACATTAGTACAGAAAAGGCTTTTGTTCTAACAGAAAGATCCAGTATAACTAACTGGGTTAAAACCATTATAACTAACTTTTACCCTTCCAAACTTAGCACCATTTTTCTATCAAGAAATTACACACATACTTGCATTTTGTACAAATCAGAAAATCCTAACTATCCAAAGGGATTTACCAGCATTTTGAATTTAGCAGTGAAGAATAGTAGAATTTGGAACAAGATTCTCCCATACTTGTGCCTTGAGCAATTATCTGCCATAACAATGCAGGCTTCCCCCTGCCTGCTGTGAGCAAGGGGGATGGTTACACTTTTGCATAAGGGTGGTTACACTTTTCTAATTTGCTTCTTGAGGGTATTTGCAAAGCTGACATTCTATCCAAGAGTTGATTTTATGTGAAAAACAAGAGATGAAGCAACTGATTTACTGCATATAGGCCCTAAACACTGTTGGATATTCCAAATTATTATCCATTTGTAAATCATTAAAAATTGGTATGTGTGGGTGACTCTGGTGTTTAAAGGATACATTGCATTTGCAGATATTTCAAGTTTCACTAATAACTTTATTGTCAAGCCAAATAAACTTGTGCTTGTCAATTTCTCTGCAAAAAGCAAAGATTTTCTTCTCATCTAGTTCCCTCTCCAGGAATCCAGAACTGCTTTCTACCCTTCCAAAAAAGAAACCGAGGAATATAATAGAAAATAGAGAAATCTAAGAGCTAATGGCAGTATGGGCCAGTTTGAAAAAAAAATGGCATCTCATAGAAAAATCACAAAATCATGACCTTATCAAACTTGCTGTGACTCATCCTTGAGTCACAGAACTGTGAATCTTTCTAGATTAACACAACCCCTAATTATTATGAGGTTTTAGGCAAGTGTTTCATTAGTATCTCAAAAGGAGGCACTTTTCACTGCTCAGGTTTGCTCTGTTGTGCAGCTGTTGGCTTTAGAAGGACTTGTCACATCTTGTAAAGTACTGTAGATATTGGAAGCTGGGATCACTGACAGCTCTTTCAGCAACAGTGAAAGTGCACAAGAGGCTTTGCAACAGATTGTGTGACCCAGGTGTTGAATCACATGATATCCCACCCCTCCCCTCATTTTCAGGTATTTGGGACCATAATCGAGGCACTGCTGGGTGAGACACTGGAAAAGATAATGCCTTTGCAGTGAAAGACACAAGACCTGATGGTTGGGAAGTTTTCACAGAATTTTGGAGACATCTTCTGAAACAACTTGGAAGAGTTATGAAAGTGTCTGGGCATCAGTTCTGCTCTGATGCAATGGTCCTGATGCATTCTGCCATATATTCCAATGAAGGCTTTACACTCCCAATGTTTTCCAATCCCTTATGTGATTATCTCTTATATAGATGATCAGAGAGATACCTACAAAGGGCAACACTCTCTGCTCCCCAATCTACCCAAGCAAACAAAATGGAATTGCTGATTTTTGGCTTTGCAAAAAGCACAAAGGAACTAAAAATCCCCATAGATGTCTAGATATATTTCCTTTGTGTAAGTCAGTCTCACTAAAAAATAGATGGTTTCCAGGCTTTAGTTTACCATAGATATATACAATTAATTTTATATAACTCAATTTTTATCTGTGAACACAATCAACAAAAAGTAAACTGTAAATGTTGTCTCAGCATGACAAAATTAACTGAGAACTCTGACAAAAAGCAGTTTTTTGCTTTTGGCCTTCTCTCTGCACTAATCTGGCCACACCAGTTGTTACATTCCAATTCTGACACTCAAATCATGTTGAGCAATTTTCCCACAGTGTGTTTCCCAAACAAAGGCATTTTTCCCACTCCCACTTATGTGTCTCTTACATCTGGGAACTGCAGAAAAATGTCCTTAAGTCCTAAGATCCAGCCAACCATTGAACTTGTATTGCAATGATAGATTTAAAAAACTGTGGGTGATCATTTGACCAAAACGATACCAATTGACCCAGCAAAAGTATAGTTTTTCAGTTACTAAATTACAGATATTCAATTCATATCATGATAAAATCTTACACAGGTTTTTTTTTTTCACTGTTTGAAGCATAACCTAATACTTTCCTAAGCACCTTATACCTTCATGAGAACAGAAATCTTTTTATTTGTATACCCTAAACTCTTAAATTGCCTAGTTATTGCAGGATATTCACCTGAAGTGGCAGCGGCCTTGAAAAGGGTGTAATCTCTTTCTAGAAGATGATGTTTTTGCAGGTCCTGTCTTTCCCCTTTATAAAGCAACAGAACACATTATTACTAACTTGGTATTTCACACATGACCAGCCATTGCTTCAGGAACATTACATGGGTCACAGCATGACAGGCTGGATGCATAAAGCTGCTTGTGGGCTAAGTCATCCCACAGCTCTTTCAGATTTAGGATAATGAAGGGTCATACATGCCGACTTTATTCTTACTACACTTTCCCCTTTTGTTATTTCCACAGGATGAATAAAGCAAGAGAGCTTTCTGGAGAGTTCTGGTTTATTTTACCTTTACCTGCAAAGAGAGACTAAATATTTCCTGAAGCAAAGTACCCCAGGCTGTAGGACAGGGATGTTTTGAGCCAGGTCTTTTGAGACAGAGAAGCGATTGGTGGCTTTGTTATCAACTTAACCTGAGGTACAAGCAAAGATTATATCAGGGTTTGGCTTTAAAAGTCCTGTCTTTCAGAGACACAAAGTTACAAAGAAAAAAACATTTCATCCAGCATAAAAAAATTGAGCAAATTTGAGCACCTGTTTATCAGCATAATTTACTGAAAGCGTAGGAATAGTTCAGGTAAACTAGAATTGGTGTTAACAGCCAATAGAACTCAGGCTGAAAGACAAGAAGAGGAGCCTCCTGAAGCCACAGTGTCTTATTTCTTCTGAGAAAAAACATTAGCAAACTGCAGATAACCACCTCTGCATTTTGTGACTGAACTTTTACTTGATGTTATGGATTGACTGTACTGGTGTAATTTTATCACAGAATCTGAAGGGTTAGGAAGGAACCTTAAAGGTTATGTAGTCCCAAGTCCCCCTACCATGGGCAGGGACATGTCCCAGTAGACCAAATTGCTCAAGGCCTTATCCAACCTGGCCTTGAACACTTCCAGGATTGGGGCATCCACAACCTCCCTTATACCTTGTATCTAGCCAAAGTTTCTGCTATTTCAGTTTGTAAATATGATGATGATGATGATGATAATAAATGATAAATATATTTATATTATGAAATACAAAAAGTAATGAGCAGACCAGTGCACTTTGAATGGGCATTCAGAAATCTGCTCTAGTGGTCAGAATATATTGGGCATGCATTTGTCTCTGGCTCTTCCTTGCAAAAAGTTTTCTTCTCATCCTGAGCTACTGCAGTGTCTCTGAGATTAAAATGAGCTTCTCCAATCAAGCTCAGTTGTGTTTCCTCGCCAGCTTTTTTCACAAAATAACTTTTTGTGGATTTTTAACTGTGACACTTCACAGATACATTTTTGTGAATAGTTAGTGTTTACTATTTCTTACATGACACATGTTTAGAATGTGCTAATTAAGTAAATGCATAAAAAATACTTTGAAAGCACCAGCCAGATCAGAAACTGGAGAAGGCTCCTGTGCACTTAGCAGTTTATTTCTGGAACAGTCTTCCAAGAGAATTATGTTGCCAATGTCAGCCCCAAGTCCAACCTACATCATGGCATCATCTGACATTTTTGACCATTCCTCATTCAGTTTCTGCTCCTCTGGTAGATCATTAGTATGTATGGACCAGGAGGTACCATCAGTAATCCCACCCAGTATGATGAAACATGAACCAAAATTTCATAGCTTGTTTACCCAAGCAATACCTGCTACTAAAAATAACTTGGTTACTATATTTTAACTAATACTTCAAGGACTGGCATAGATTCCTTATCTGTTTCTGATCAACACTCAAAATAAGAGCCAATATATTTTGAAATATTATTTATTTTCTAATCTAGATATTTTTAAATCTCATAAAAAGGCAGATGTGGGAAAAAAGTCATCCATGTCTGTACTTACAATATTTGGAAGCAGAACAATGCACGACTAAAGAGTCTGTGTGCCATTTTGCAACTTTGTGGTCAGTAGCATGATTCACTCTGTCTTTGCTTCTCTGCTTTTTCTGTTCCTCTGGGGACTCTATGTAAGATGTTTCCTGATCATAGATATATGTGATATCCCTGTGGTCAGTTAATATTCAGAATTTTGAGGGGCTGCCTACAAAGTAAGGTGTGCATTTTCAGAGGACCACACTAGAAAATATATCCTGATGGAGCCCTCCAGTGAAGAAGTGCCTTAAATGTAACTTGTGTTTGCTATGGGAATTCAAATGAATCATTTAGAAAGGTGTTTAATTAAGGATAGAGAAGGAAAGGAGGTAATGTTATAGCTAAAATATTTTAAATTCCAGCTGTGTTTACAGTTCTTCTGATTTAAACTTTCAGTTTTGCTAAACTGAGATTCCTTTTCTCATCTCCATTCTCTTCAATTTCTTCCATTTTATGCTACATTCTGTATTTACTGCAGTGTCCAAGGTACCTTTAGACTCTTTTTCCTCAGTACAGATCCTGACTTAGCCTAATTAAAATTAAATAGAAGGAAAAGGGCTAAAACAGTAAACTTAGTATAAAATAAAATAAAAAGCCCCTCTTTTGAATGGTGTATGAATGTTGTATGTCTTCTGATCTCTTCTCTATCTACATGTTATTTGTATTTCAGCTCGTATAGCCTGAGATCCTTGGGGTAAAATAACAGCATAGCAAAAGCCAATAGCAAATCTCCCCCCCTCACCAGGAAAACTGCATCACAGTGGTGTGTGGTACAAATATCACAAAACTTATATACTCTATTATAGGACAACCACAGGCACTTTCTGAGCCCTACTTGAGCTTATACTCCACACTTCTGTATTAACCAAGCACTTAAGTTACGCAGGGAGGACTTAATTAACGTGCAATTTATTCAGCCGAGAGTAACCTTTGAAACCACGCTCGCACTATCAGCTGTGATTTGTGCAGGGCACCTCAGGAGCTGCAATCTGTGCATCCTTACGTAACAGGCGTTAAGAAGCAGTTACACAACTTAATGCAAACACCACCGGCAGATGAAAATCCATGGCACAGACAGGATCTTGAGTAATCATCAAAGCAGTGCCAGAAAGCAAATTCTACCTGCAGAAAACTGGTTTTTGTGTTAAATCCATTTCCTGGGATGCTCTGTAGTTCTGTTGCTGGTAGCCTTAACAGAACAGAACGTCTGCCACAAAGTGGATTTTCATTGTGAAGTTTTTATCCTTTAAAATCTGTTAATACAAACTTCGACCAACACTGCCAGAAAACGTGTGTGCAATTCAACTCATATCTTTACTGACTGCAATAATAAACTTTTGGTCTAAAACAAACAGGTCATTAGCAAACAGATACTTTTGTGCACTAAAGTTACTTGGGCCTCTCTGTCATCTCGTTTTTCACTCACTGTTCAGACACTTTGAGTTTGATGTCTGAGTATGTCTTGATGATGCCAGGGCACTGCAACTTTCTCAAATTTAGTACAGGAGCAGAACATACTCCATTTTTTACTGCACAAAGTTTATTAGTGTCCTTTAATTAAAACTGTTAATTTGGGCACTGCTTTAATCTCAGAGGTTAACTTAGGTTATGGGGTATGTCTGAAGTCAGGCATTTGTGGCTATCCACACCCCCATTCTAAACTGAAGAAATGGTATCTGTCTTTGCACTGCCTTCAGAATATTTTCTAAAGTTGATGTAATTTCTTGATAAATATGTTTCATTTTTAATGAAAGGAGCATTCCAAGCCCCACATTAGATACTTCATAGTGCAGAAGTTGAAGTGAAAGTATTATGTGGGACAGACTCTGGTCCCTTTTACATCAATGGAGATTGGGATGACTCCAGATTTCCACTGGTATAACAAAGTAGATTTTTTTCCAAGAAGAACAGGGATGGCAAGACATAACTATGTGGTCAGAAATTCTATTTGAAAAATGAGTAGTTTATCACAGTTTAATTAGGTGACATCTTTAGAAAACACTCAAGTATTTAAAACATCATCAGGCCTCAGGTAAGACACAGGTGGTGTTTTTTAGCCTATGGCATTGCTTGCTTCCTTGACTCATGTGTTCATAATGGATAAACGGGTGATGTTTTTGAATCAAATATATTTAAACAGCAATAAATTAATAATACTGGATAAGTAAGACAGACAGGGTTGGGCTGCATTAAGGGGGATAAGAGTGCTGGAAGAAGTTTGGGGTTTACCTTTTTCACAGCCTGATAAAAATCCACCCATCCAACTTTTCTTCTAACCCACCAGTTTAATTGCCCTGTCAAGTATCCTGTTTTAGTCTTGCATCTCTCCTAACACAATCACTTGGAAATGCTGAAATAAATACATTCAGTCTTTGAAAAGCCTACCCAACAATGCCCAAAGACCAGGTTTAAGAGTCACCTGAAGACCTGAGCCTTCCTTGTTCACCTTTTCCATTTTATTTCCACTTCTCAACAGAAAGAAAACACGCCATTCCTTTGGGATGTTTTGGTTAAAACATGCTAGTGGCAAAATACATCCCTCTCATCAGGGAGGTGTGCAGTGATCTAGAGAGGGGAAGTGATCCACCTGAAAAAGAAGTCCTCATCAACCATCACACTGGTCCAACTGTAGTGGCAGTGGAAGGGTGTGAGGAGTAACTGAGGGAGGGGCAGGAGCTGTGCAGAGAAGCAGAGCCATTAGAAGAAATGTCTGTGGAGCTGTGCTCAGCCAGCTACATCCCATTGCTTGTGAGCATTGTTTCCTGTTATTGAAGGAGACCAAAAACATGGGGGAGGGAGAGCCCCAGAATGAAAACAGACTTCATGGAGAATGATGGCAAATTGTGGCTTTAAAAAGTACATCTTTTACATGATTATCCAGGTTCGGGCTTAATTTTGTTTTCTGGGAGTAAAAAAAGGAAAATAACTTAAATACTGATAACATGTCTTTTCTCTCATTTAAATTCCCAGTTTAAAAAAAAAAGTTTTTTTGCTTGCCAACAATTCAATTTACCAGAATATATTTGTATTAATTCCCTAATTAAAACTGCATTGCATTTGTCAGAGCCCTTTAGGCCACTGTAATGTCAATGGGATGAATCACCAAAGCATTCTTTTCTTGATCAAGGTGTTTTCCTGAAGTATTGCTACAAGGTACATCCAATTCACCCATGCTTGAGAGCACTGTAATTGTGTTGGACAGCAACATCATTCTTTCCTTAATGAAATAGGTTTCCAAAGTGGTTTCTACCACCTACAGTTTGGAAATCAGTGTGGTGCCATATAGGATGGCTTCTTTCCTTGCCTGCTATTGGCAAACTGCCATTTTATCTCTATATGCTCAGTTAAACCTCTATTTACAAACTAAAGGATCTATGAGTACAGAAAAAATCTGGGAAATGTGATGAAGCACTTATGTATCATCTTCTGACCTTCATATCTTAATTTTTAAGTGTTTCTTTGTACTGGTTATTCCAGAACTGTCTGTCATCTACAACATCCTAATTGTATTGTTTTAACTAACAGGTACATACAAACATCATTCCACAGATTTATTTTTAATCAGGGATTTCTCATGCTCAATTAAAAAATACCAAGGAAGGAACACATAAAAAGATAACTGTAAAACAGGCAGTGATTCAGAAAGAAATTAGACTGCTCTGCTTCACATATTGCTCCATTCTAAGACACCTGAGAAACATTTATTTTCCAGCCTGCAAGTGTCCTGAGCACTGTATGGAACCTCTAATTGTATTTTCTTTCATGCAAAACATATGGGAAAACAACCAGTGCATTACCATGGCCTGCCAATCCAGCCACATACGTGGTCATGAGAAAGGACATATATAAAATCTACCTAGATAAAGAATGATTCATACACAGAGAGGAGGTACCCAGGAGAGGTGCCAGGGATGATCTCTGTGCTCTGCTATTTTATCTGTCTTGCTGAGGCATTTACAGCTCCCATTACTGTGATGCCAGAATATATAAGGACATACAGCTGTTCTTACAACACTCAAATGGGGTGGATAGATTGCATGGGTTATCCTGGGTCAGAAGTTTGAAGAAGATCATTGCACAAGCTTCACGTGCTCTTGATGGGTAGAAGGTATTTATTGACCATTCCTATATAAATCATCACCTAACCTCATTCCCAAAGCATCCAAGTGTTTCTCAAGCATTCATGCTAAAATAGTCAAGAAGTCCCATCTTGGAAGTGTTACTGGACATGAACCAATGGCTGAAATGACTTGTAGCAACTTCTTTCAGTGCACAGCAACTGCTCTTCCACTATGGTTATCAAGACAAATATATTCCATAACAAGGCTTCTAAATGTCTATTTCAGTCAATCATTTTAATCACAGAGTGCTGAGTAAGACTGCATTTCCCCCACGTGGTCATAAAATTCTAATTTCTAATTAGATGAAGATGTTGTTAAGCTACTCATGCCTCTGGGTTTTCACAATTTGACTATCAGATTGTGCTTTAAGGCAACATTATACCTGAAACTGATTTGGAAGCAAAACATCCCTGTTTTCATGCGTGAAGAAGTCATCCCCAAACTATAAATATATGAATATGATCTTGTTAATTTACTGAAGCCAACAGTGACATTTCTGCATGGGACATAGGCATGTTACCATCTACTCTGAGCGAGGTAAGTTGAGCTTGATGACTGGATGTCACCTGGTAGCTTCTCCTGTAGAGGTACCCATTGCTGCTGGGCTGAGTAACACAGTAGTCCATAAATTCTATACATGTGCTTTACCAGCAGGGGAGGAATAATGTTCTTTATGCAATTCTTTATGATTCCCAGTCAGAAATTTTTAGTATTTTTATAATTGTCTTTATTTGTAAAATAACAGAATACTTACCAACCTGGTAGGATGTTGGGTAGGATAATTAACTATTATTTGGAGATGCCCTTAGACTGATGAATGTTAAGACCTGCAAGAGAGAGAAATATGTGATCCACTGACATTTGATTAACACACACCTATGTCATCACCTCTGCAGCTTTTACAGCAAGAAACAAGCAAGGCTGGATTGCTCAATTAATAATAGGTTTACATAACACCTGCCAATGAAAAGTAATGTGTCCCATATGTTGACATCTTTTCCATTAAAATACCTCATTTTACAGTCCCATCTAAACATTTTTCATCTAGTACCATCCTTCTAACACAATGGATTACTATATTACCCATCTTTTGGAAGCTGGACTAGATGATCTCGAAAGGTCCCTTCCAACCCGAACTATTCTCTAATTCAGTGATTTTACTGGTGCCAAGTCAAGGTCATGCTCAATAAGCTTAGGCAGCAGTAATTTCCTTTAGATGTCATGATAATGTTTGTAAAATAATTTCACTAAGACAACTTATATTTTTTATTCTTGATTCTAAAGCCACAAGGGTATATTGTAGCTACCTAGACAAAATCCTCCTGACAGAAAACTTACAACCAATAAAAGTACCAAGGAAAAAGCATACAAGAACAAATGTCACAAAGTTCCAGAGCACCAAATATGCCCAAGACACAATCTGCAGCAGCACCATTGCAGCAATGTAGTGAAGGATGTTTTCAGCATGTATTTAATAAATTTTAATTTTTACTGGTGACAGTTCAAGGTTAATAAAAATCAGAGGGGTTGGACTGGAACTGATTTCAACTCATTTTCAACTGATTTCATTGCTAGAGAGTTTCACACAAGGGACCTGTTCAGGTGATTTTGGAAAGCTATGGGTTCCACCTTTCATATCTTCATGCTGAAATATCTTGGCTATTTCAGCTGTAACCAATATAAGCTTTAAGACTAATTTAATGCATTAACCTTAATATGGTGCAGTCAGATGTAGGTGCCAACCAAATCAAAAGTGTTTTTAACAGGTTTTAGTAGTGTCTTGTACTAGAGCTGGTTGGATATTTTTGCATGAAAGAATGGATGGAATTATTACATAAAGTTAATCTTTATGGGGAATTTTTGTTGTTAATCATCTCTCATTTAATCTAAAAATAAGAGCAATTTTGTCCCAATCACTTGCTGAAAAATGAAGATGTCAGCTCAGAAATACTGCAACACTTATGGAGAAAGAGGATGAGCTCACAGTTTAATATTGATAGCTTGATATCAACAATATCATTGTGTTTTGGGAGAGATACAGTCCAAAGGCAGCCTCCTGCCTTCATTCTCCTCTCCACACCAGGATCCTTGTCAAGGTTATATGTTCTGCAACATCTGCCCTGGTATTATGCCTTGAGAGATTTTGTCTGAGATAGGAGTCCATGCACCTGAATGCATCTCCCCAGGTCTCTGCAGTAATATTTCTGAATACAAAAGATTTTCAGTTTTCTCTCTTTGAAATCTGTGGATGAATCTGTGATCACAGACTAACTTTTCTCTGTTTTGTTTACATGGACACCATTGCACACAGACACAGACAGCAATATTTCCAATAAATTTGGACATGCAGGGCAGTATGAGGCAGAAAAGCACTAATAAATAATATTAATTCAAATTAAAGTCCTGACCCTCAAACACTTGTTGAGCTGAATGGTTCCCTCTCAGGAGAGGAATTTCGGTGATGCTGAAGAGGCCTGTTACATATGTATTACTCACAGGAGCCATGGTGCAAGGCTGGAAATCCACTTCCAGCTCATTATGCATGTGTGGTTTCAGCTGTCCTAATGGCAGGCTCACACAGATACACACATTTTAGCTATACAGCAGTGGGGGTAACAAAAACCTATAGCCATTCAGCCCCAGTGTAACAGCAATGTACTGCAGCAGACACTTCTCCACAGCAACTGGGATGAGCTGGTGGCTGCTGCTGTGCCATACTTCAAACCAGAACTTTCCATGGAGAGGAAACAGGGCAGAATGAAAGCCATGAGGAGTTCTCACATTTTTACATCAGCATGCCTAAGTGTTCATAATACGCCTTTGAAATTTCCATTTCAACCCCTGGATATTTATTTTGGAAAGAATAAGATTGAAAATGCAATGGCAATAAAAGACAAGATAGAAGGATAGACACAGCTCACTCCAAATCAGAAGATTCATTATTTAGTCTTCTTAAATGTATCCGTATAAGAAATTAGATTTTTATATACTAGGAAACTCCAGTTGCTGATATATCTAGTAGATACTCAGATGAGTGAAAACAGGTGCTAATCAGGTGGGAAAGTCTGAAATAGTAACACAGAAAACCATTGTGGGTTCTTAATCTAGAGGAGTTACCCATCTGGGGCAGTATTGCATACATTGTGACTACAATTGTGGCCCCAGCTCTAACCTGAGAGGAGCTGTGATTCTGCCTCCCTGGGCATCTGTCAGACCTACAAGGTCTGTAAAGTAGCAGGTGGTGCTCTAGTACAGTCAGAAGGGGTGATAATTTGGAGGGTTTTTTTTAAAAAAAGCATTATTAGCACAAAACTGGAGTGGACTTACAGGTATGAACAAGTTATATATATGATTTGCCACACCTTGCTCTTCCATCTACTTTGTCTGTGCTTCCTACAACCTAGAAAAATTGTCCTAAGTCCTGCTGAGTCCTGGTAATACTCAGAGATTACTGAGAGGCTAAGGAAATGATGAACTGGACTGAAGGACCAACACATTGGGTGAGCTTCACCCAGCTAAGCCTAGATATTTATATCTGTCTCTCTCACTAGTAATAAACATTCATTTCTAGGGCACTGTCCTTCTGATCCCAGAGCAGATGGCTCAAGCATCCAGGTGCATCACTCATAACAGGCTTTGAAGGACCCAGTTTCTCTGCACTGAATATAAAATTTGACTATTCCAAATATAGACAAACCATTGACTTCTAGTCATGCCAAACCCCATCCCAGCTGACAACCTTCAGTCTGGTATTAAAGCAAATCAATGAAGAGTTTATCTAGATGCACAGGACTGATAGGAAACCCTGAAATATTTGTAGTTACTCGGTGCTACAGCTCAAGGAAGTCAAAGGCTGGACTTTGAAATATAAGCAACTTCAGATTGATCATCAAAAGCCTTAACCAGCTCAAATCTCCTCCAGCAGAGCTTTGCAGCTCCATCCTCCCTGCAGGGCTGCTTCTGTCCTTGGAGAAGACATTAACCCTCCCACTGAGATCTCCAAGGGTCTCACTGTGATGGAGCTAATTATAGGTAATCTGCTGATGTACAATTAAATATGCTCACCAGCACAATTTGTGGGGTGCATGGTATGCTTTGCTACGTCAAGCAAAAGGATCTGAGAGTGAACAGGAATAAATACCAGCTTGGACTGCAGGACATTAGTGATCTGAAGCACCTGCTGTGTGACAGAGACATCCAAGCTTAGGTGCCAGTTCAAACAAAGTCCTTTAAACAAGCATGCTTTGTCATGTAGTGTTAGGAAACACAATTCTTCCTTATGTCAAAATTAAGGAATTATTTTTGAATATTTGTTTTTTACTAGAGATCAGAGGAGGAGTGAGCAGAACTGCTAATCCATCCAGTGTACTACAAATATTGTAAGAAGAGACAATTCTCCCAGTAAGGAGACTGAAAGCTAAAAATATAAGGCAGAGGCTGAAGGGCAGCCAAAGGCACAGGGTGATATTCCATGTCTGTGATCACACAGCTGGCCTGTGCCCAGGGCCTGTTCTCTGTCCCCACAGCACTGCTTCAATACATCCCAGAGCACAACATTACACATGAAAAAAGCCTCTAGAGGTCATGGGGGGGAAAGGGTTGCATGGAATGATGTCTTTCACTGTCCTAAGTTAACATGAAGCCAAAGTTCAACATCAGTGCAAGGGCACAGCTGGCAGAATCTGCTGCTAAATGGCTGCTCCCACCAGCACCAACTGAGGACTGAGGGAACCAGCAGTGGGAGTGGATTAAGAGCAGTCTCCAGTTGGATCAGAAAGCTGTTTTACAGAAACCATTGCACAAATCAGGAGTGAGCCTTAGGAGAGATCCAAGGAAAAGCACCAGCCCTTCCTGAACTGGACACACAGAGCTGGGAAGGGGCTTTGTACTACCCCAAAGTTCCCCAAGTGCTTCTAGTCTGAACACAAGGAGATGTAAAAAACAGAAATATATTCTGCATAATATGACACAGTCTTTCTGTCTTCCACACTTAACAAAACTTAAACAATACAAAAAACAATACAAACAAACATACCTTAACTGAAGAACCTTGGTGGGAAAGTCAAGGGCAAATTAAGTCCTCTCAAAAGTTTCTGCAACTATCAAAGATACCCAGAGGTTGAAAATACATGAGAGACTCTCAATGTGTACTGTGAGTTTCAGAAAAAAGTCCAAAATATGTTGTTCAAGTCATTTCTTCAAAGTTAGGATCAAAAATGAAGCAGCCCAAAAAAAAAAAAAAACCAACCAAAAAACCCAAACCAGAACATCAAAGTACAAGTAACAGAATTGATTCCCTGTGCCAGGGCTAGCACCTAGCATGTACGTACTTGAACATAACAAGATTTATTCCTATCCATGGACTACACAATGTATTTATGTTTGCAATTGATGTATTGCACAATGTAATGAATAGCAAAGTAATAACAGAGAATAAAACAGTTTCCTTGGCACCAGGTTCTGGATAGTACTAATCTGCAAATAACACATGACTCATTGGCAATTCCCTTTCATATGCCAATTTAAAGGGAATGATATAGAAGTTCATCACATTCTGCCCATACAGACATCTACATCCTGTTCAGATAACCAGTTTTTATAGGTGTTGGCTGTGAGGTGTATGGTCTACTAACCAAAGTCCTGAACCAAAGATTATTAACCAAAAGCAGTTAGCAGGGAAGGATGAGCATGGCATAAGTAAAACCATATCTTTAGGCCATTACATCTAAGAAAAACAGTCATCACATAAAAGCAGACTATAACCTTTAGGTGAATTAACAGCTGCCTGTTTTACAGGTGGGAGAGAATTAATTTTTTCCAAAAAGAAGGTGGCAGGCAATTTGTTTTGGAAAGGCTGAATGCCCTCAGTGTTAAGATCCTAAGACTTAAGCTACCACCATGGGTTGTTTCAAGAACAGCACAAGACATTCCAACACATCACAGGAAGATTCCTGGCCTCCATGACATTCAATCAAGAAATGATTCTGTACTGAGCCTTGCTTTTCATTACTCTTTGTAAGAACAACACAAGGAGTAGGTATTTAGCACAGGGGAGGCAGGTGGTAGATGCAACATGCTTCCAGACATGCCTAGTTAATTACAGATGTGGAATCATACTCAATTGTAGTGTAAGCCAAATAGATTCCAGGTTTTTTTAATTACTTGTTGCTATATTAATGTTACTTCTATATTGGTTAGAAAAGCTGTGACTCAGAAAAGAGACACCACAAGAATGACAAATATTTCAAATTGCAAAGAAACACACTGGTCTTTCCTGTTGCAGATCCACCAAGTGGTAAGGTGGTGAAAATAAAAGGGAATCTTAGAGCAGATAATATAATATTCTACTTAACTCATGCATGTTATTAAATACCTATTAAGACATGAGTAGCAGAGAATCTTGTGGGGGGCAAAGCTGATGAAGTCAGATCTGCGGTGCAAGTGGTTCAGGAAGACCAGACCTGAACCACTTGCTGAGAACTGGAGTGAGTAAATCTCCACTGGCTCTGCATGGCTGATTGCTGTGTCCACAGGTGGGTGCTTAGCAAAGGGTGCATCACACCCACAGCTCACCACACACATGCCAGGCTGCACCTCTGGCTTGGCTCAGGATAAGGTGTCTACACAGCCATGCACACACTGAAGAAGCTCCTGTATCCCCCTCTCTGGTCTGCCCTAAGAGCAGATCCTCCCCTGCTTTGTGCACACTTGGCCTCCCATCTTATTTCTTTTTTTCTCATTCACTTATCTGGTTGCATTTCTTTTGCCTTTTGATGTTTTTCAAAATCAAATGAATGCTATGCAAAAGCTGTGTTAGTGCAATGTCCACCCAGCAAGGTCAGGAAGATGGCAAAAGCTATCTGGCATACAAGGATGAGGGAGAACTGCAAACAACAGCAGTTATGTCAGACACTTTGGGAAGCATAGCCAAAGGCAGGGTCAGAGAGACCAGAACAGTTAAAATCACTCAAGTCCTATCCTGAGCACTGCAGTAAAGCTCAAGAAATACTCATGTAAATCATTCCAAATCTCAGGAGACTGAAAATGTATTTCAATTTTCCCTTGCATTGTGTAAGAAAAGGATTTTCACCTGAGTAGCAGATATTTCTATAGAAGACTTTTGACCACAAAACACTGTCTGTATCTCTTAAAGGTATCTCTCATTTTAGGGCAGAAATAAAAGCAGGATGCAGAGGCTGAGCATTCTTCCGATCCCTATCAGCTGCTTAGCTACTTAGAAACTCATTAACTTCCAAAAGAGACCTTGGCCCTAATTAGTACCTGGACTGATCAGCCTGCCCCTTTCTCCTTTACCTCTGCCTCTCAGAGCCTTCTATAATGATTGAAGGAAACCACACTTCTTTTGTATGATTTTAAAAATGGTATTTTTTGAGCTGTCAGGATCTGCACACAACTGTTGTATTCAGTTCTGTCTTGGAGCTTACCAGACCACTCCAGAATTCTCCAGCTTGCTTTGGCAGCCTAGTTCTTCATCCATATGTGTATCACTCTTAAATCCCTCACTAAACCAGGCTCTGTCATTTCCTTTCCTTGGCCTTTCATGCAACAGAATCTGTTTTAACTGTGATTGAAGTATCACCAAGACCATTCAATCAACTGTAATGTTGGTGCTAATCCTGCAATCTTTTTAACACTATCAATAAGAGGGAAATGAATAAAAAATGGACTAATTCCATCTTCCAAAATTATAATGTATTGTGCATGTAGATATGTACCCTCCATCGCAGTGACAAAAAGAACTTATAAATATAATAGAAAAACAAGAGGACTCCTCACTTTAATTTCTGTCTAAATGGATGCAGTTAACACTCTCAAGTTCAGTAAGTATGAGCACTAAAAGATGAACTGTAAAAAAGCAAAATGAGAAAAGTTACAATTGCAAAGCGTAATCACAGTCTTACTTGGGATCTTATGCAGTTTAATGTCTCTGGCCAGTACATGCAAATTATTTTTTCTTTCTTGAATTTCTTCCAGTTTCTCAGAAATATATTTCACATTCATCATGTCTGTAGAAAATAATAAAGGCTGCCATGCCCTGAAACTGGTCGTTTTGGATGACTGGACATGGGGTCCTCTGGTGCACAGCCACAGGTGCACTCACAGTCCTCTTCCCAAGAAACTGTGAGAGTCCTTATCCACCAAAATTAGAGGAAGCAGTGTCCTTGCACATGGACTATCAAAATAGTCAGTACAAGGGCTATAAGGTAGTAATACTACCCTAACAACCCTCTAATTAATATAAGTAATGCAAATGTTACTTAAAGACTCTTATCTTATTGTAGCTATGCACACAGTGTTACAGGAAGGCAAATTGAAGCTATCGTAATTCATTGTCATAATTATATATTAATGATAACCCTAGATTTCTTTTTCCAAAACAATGTTTGGAAAACATCATCACTACAGCAACAGAAATTCCATCAAGAGTGAGGATAGTAAGCTCCTGAAGGATATCCTACTAGTAGCAATTAAATTATATTAAATTAAATTGCAATCAAAAGATTTCTCAGCCTGGTAAAAATAATAAAATATTTCAACAGAACAAGATGCCATTCCACACAAGGAATTTCTTAACATTATATCTAAGAGAGCCATAAAGCTAGGAGTCCATTTAAAATAACAGTCAGTGACCTGTTAAAAATGTTCTTGTTCTGGCATCCTTACCTTGAGAAGTCACATATTTACCAAGCTCGAGCCAAAGGTATGGTCAAACCACTGATTAAATATTTCCTGAATTCTACTGCTGTTTTCCTTAGGATTCCCTATATATATGTACCCTGATCACATTTGCCTATTTTCTGCTTCTTTACATTCTCATACACAAATTTCCAGTTTTGTATTCACTTTGTATTAACAAGTCCTTTGTATTCAAACACAATTTTATGCACACACTCAGGCATTTTCAATTTCTTAAACAGCAATCTTTAAAAAGAAACACACTAAATAAGTGTGTTTTTCCTAAGTAAAAATTTCAGTCTATATTACTTTTGGGAGAAAAGGCTTCTGCTTCAGAGAATTCTGTGACAGAGAAAACTTTTCCAAACAAGAAGCGCTTTCAGATTTGTAAGCACAGCTGATCAAATACCAGACTTTCAATCCTGAAGAGCACTGCAGTATTTCCACATTCATTCTCTATAGAATTTGGTTGAAAATTTGAAATAATGAATTATGTGGAAATATGGATATTTCCTAAAGATATACTTTCCTGATGGGATGGAGCATTATCTCCTTACCAGTTCTCATTTTTAAATAACTTAAGAGCAACAGACCCTTTTCAGAGTGAACACTGCTTTTCTAAATTGCCCTCTCTGCTAATATTCTCAGGGCAATAATTCTAACCTGCCCTCAGTGGTGCTGGAGGCTCCTATACTTCTAGGATAAAGACCAATCTGAGGAATGCATGGTGGGCTCAACAGCCTCGTTGTAAAGTAGTGTCACTGCAGACAAAGTAGCTTCATTGGAAAAGGTACTTGGGGAAAGATACGAGTTAATTTTTAAAAGGCTTTTGTGCATGAAATTCAAAATTCAATAGATATATTTGGCAAATATAGAGGAAGAAGCTTTTCCAGTGCTAATAATAGTGGGGAAAAGTCCATCAGTTTTGCAATCCTGAAAATAACTAGATTTAGATTCTGAACTAACTTTTTAAAAAAAAAATATGAGTTAGGCATCTAAATCTCTTAGATCAATTTTTAAAAGGTATTTAGGTGCCAAGCCCCCTAGACTTAAGATATTTGCTCAGAAACAGGAAGTTTTACAGAGAATATCACATAATTAAAAAAAAAAAGAAAAAAAAGCATACTGGCCAAGCAGAAAATTCACAATAGTCAAGCACTTAAATAAATCATCAGCATGATTGATCTCAGTGACCTTTAATCCCAATGGCTCTTTTCCGAAGCCATCCAGGACACTCTGTCCAGTATGTTACCTCTAAAAGATAATAACCATTGTAGATAAGATGGCTATATACAGCACTTAGATACAAATATCAGGGCTTGTCCCCTCACCTGAGCTACATTGCCCACTAGTCAGGATGCCCCCAACTTTGGCATGGACAGGCAAATAAGAGATAAGAGAACCAGAGGAACTGCTCCTCCTGTGTGCAAAATGAGAGGAAAGGGCAGTCCACACCTCAGAGAAGGCAGGGGCAGGTTCCCTTTGCACAGTGAGCTTCAGAAACCTCCCTGAGGAAGGCAGAGAAATGAAATATCAAGGTACAGTTTCCTTCTTCATGCTTTGAGCTCCTGGGGCCAGGCTGTACTTGGCCTTCTCACTTCACTTCAAGAGACTGTGGTTAGACTGAGATTAAAGGGTCCAGGCTGGCTGTGACTGTGCAGTAACATAGGAAACACAAGAACCTTTATTTCCTTCTCTTTGGGTAGCCATGATTAAAATAGGTTTAAAAAGTGCAAACCCATGCATGTATAACCTGAGATCACAGCAACAGCCTGCTGCCAAGGAATCATGTTAGCTGACCACCACTGTCTGCCCAACACCAACTCCTGCCTGCAGAGCCATTTCTGGCCAATGTCATACTGCTGGTGAGAGGAGCAGAGGTGAGAAAGCCAGCAGGAAACCACCATGGAAACCCTGCACAAAGTGAAGGACTGTTGGAAGAAAGATTTACACAACTGAAATTTCACACACAAGAATATTTAAGTAGCATGGGCAAAGTCATGAAGGAATTGATGGAGCAGCAGTGTTTGCTGAGCTCAGTGGAAGGGGTAACTGCACAGAGAGGTGGTGGGACAGGAAATGTGGAAGGAGGTGAGAAAGTGAGAATACCAGAAGGTGACATTACATAGTAACACCTTCAGACATTGTGGGTTTAGTGGCATATTAGACAGACCATAAGGGTTGCAACTACATGAGGAAAATGAAGACTGGGAAGTGGAGAAATTAGCTGGTATAGGAATTCACAAAGCTGACTGAAAGGCTTGAGGTCACCCTGCAGCTGGGGATATCAGCTGAGTTGGGTCCTGACAGGAGGTGCAGAAGGAAAGGAATATATGGCATTTGTTGTCCTAGAGAGGAACATCTTTCCAAACTACTTGCTCCTAGCCACAAGATTAAGGCTTGGAAGAGAAGTAAAAAATGTTTGGATGATTGAACTTATTTCACTCACATCTGCTATTCCTCAGTGATGTAGGCTTTGATCTATTCTATTTTTACTTATCTGTTAATAAATTATCTACATTGTTACTTAATGAATGTATTGACAAAGATACAAGGAAATTATGTTTGCCCTCATATCATTTCTTACTTGCCATATTGAAACAGCAACAGCAAATAATAATTAATACAGATAATGAAAATAATCAGAACAGGCCAAGGAAGGTTCCAAAAGATGGGGCACCATTCAGAGGAGGGTGAGATGTCTTCACCAGATTTCATGAGTCACATTGCCCTTCCGTGCCACATGTTTCTGTTTATAGTACATCACTAACACCATCTCCTGGCCAGTTGGTGTCTGGACTAAAATCTTTATAAAGGTCTCAGAGAGCCTGAAATTAACAGTATTGCAAACATAGAAAATACCATTGTTGCCATATTTCCTCTACATTCATATCCACTGATTTCACCTATGCCAAAATAATACCATACCCACCCCCAGAATTAGATGTAGAGAGTGGGCATTCCAACTATGGTTTTTCTCCCAAGGGGTTTCCAGGAAGCTGTATCAGAATACTCTCAAATCAGCTTACATTTTCAGAACTGACTAATGATTTGGGTACAGTTTGTTTTAGAGCCCACTGAGAAAAACCAAAACTGACCTTAAGAAAAAGCCTGTGAAAACAGACCCTTTGCCAGGGTTTCAAGTTCAGCACTTTAAGCCTTACACACTTTCTGAAACATCAATAATGTATCTTCCCAACCTATTGCTCTGTTGCTGTGTTCAGTATTCCCTGTTCTTTTTATTTATTTTTTTTTTAAGATATCAAGATCATCCAGAGATGCAAAGAGTAACTCTTCAACTTCATGTGCTTTTGGTATATCTAAGCAGTCAATAGATCAAGGTCTGTCTATTTACTGAATTTATCCAGCTGTTTTCAAGCATTTAAAACAAGGATTTGACATCTTCTTGATCTTTGAAAATCTTACATATCTGTAGATACCCAGTATAGCATGTAAAGGCATTACCTTGGAGATTGCTCAGGGTTTATTACTCCTATATATCAATTGGTTCAAACACCTTTCATTTCAAAATCACTGAAGAACTGACTCACAGCTCAAGGAGCTTTGGCTTTCAAGATCATATTTCCAGAAAAGAAATCATCAGAATCAGTAACTTGAATTTTTGCCTTTAAATTCATTCAGGAACATAAGGTCAACTTCTAATTTTAGCTAATCTCAGAATAAACAAACAACAGCACAGCTTCCTGCGTCATTAACAGCATAATCAATCTGGGGTCTTGAGCACAGTCAGTCCTGGAGGATTGAGTACTTGGAGCTGTAGTGGGTTACTGAGGACAACAGCTCTATGAATCCCTTGGAAGGTAATCAGATAATTGTATTCCTGAGGGATTTTCATAAAAGGGAACTACAGTGTCATACTCTCTGGAATAGCTTGTAGGAAATACTACATGAATGTCATTGGTATCATAATTGCAAACATTTTTCAGAGGGCCACAATGCTCTGTTCAGCCAGCTTAGATCAAAACGATGGTTTTCTGCAGACTATGTATTTCCTCCAATTACATTACTGTAAGCTGCATCAGAAGAGAGAAACTGTCATTTTAAAAGCTAGCAAATAGTACTTTTGCCCAGGATGGTTGAATTGATTTTGAGTGATCAATACAACAGCAGCTACAGCTCAGCAGAAGAAAACACAAAGGTCTCAGCTTTCTCAAACCTGGCAATCAGAGGGAGCACATGAAAATCCCTAAAGAGTTGTACATGGGCAGTACGACAGCCACCTCTTGCATTTAGTGTTTGAGTTAATTCTATAATAAATAATTAAAAGTAATAATAATATAAAATTAATAATAATTAAAATTAATAATCCAGCCAATTAAAAAAGTAAGATCTGGATTTTATTTAGTATTGGTTGAGTCATAATGCAACAAGGAAATGAAAACCCAACTGAGTTCTTGAAACCTTTATATCAATTGTTCTGCTCCATTCCACTGCATGAAGCTGTTACATTCCTCTGCTACTATGAAACATTGTGAATGGAAAGAACCATCTCAGTGGGTGTCATCAACGCACCAACAGTGTGTTGGTGCAGTTTGAAGAAAACAATACCCTTTAACTGATCTGAAAATTGGTCTGTTATCTGTGGCAAGTCTTAGAAAGTGACCTTTTTGGAGGCAGAATGCTAAAGAATGTGTCTTGGCTAAGTGAGAAGCTTTATTATGTTATCAGAAGAGGTATAGCCACAGAGACACTCAACTGGTAATCCATTGTGAGTCACCAAATCATTGTCAAAAAGCCATAAAGGCCAGTGGGAATGGTAAACTGACAAGCAAGGGGGAGTTTACTACCTTAGGTGGCAAAAGAGCCTCTGAGATGCGAGTCCTCTGCTCCAGAAGACATGGCCTGGCACTCCAAACAATCGTTCCACAGCTCCCCAGAAAGCTTTTCTCATTCACAGACAAACCCATCCAGAGTTTGCTTGGACACTTCCTGCTCCAAACTGCTTACTCTTTCAGTGGCAAAGGAGAGGTAAGAGCAGGATGGGCAGCTCAAGTGCCCTACACTGGGCTTTGCCATTCTGTGGCTCAGTTCCATTATCTGCAAAACAGAGATAATGGTACTAAGATTGTGATAAGCATTATTATGATCAGTTTACAAGCACAGCACCAGCTAATTAATGCAGCTAAGTTTGATACATGTAGCTCTAAGAGCCACATAACTCTCTACAACAAACAGATCTCTTTCACAGCAAAAGAGACTGTCTCCAAGGATGATGCTATCAGACTGCTGAAAAATCACAAACCTTCCAAAATGAGGACAACACTGGTATAATGGATACAGTGTGCTAAGAAAAGTAGGTCTAAGAATGAACTAGCAGGATTATGTAGCTTGGGAAACCAAAACTGATTTTAATCAGCAGCTGCCACTGATAGAAGTGCAAAGGTTTGTGTTTGATTTGAGACTGCAGCACTACAGATACTGAAAGCTTATTTCATAGGGAAAACAAATGGATCTTAACTCTTCAAAGCATATGAATTTATGGTGCATTCCTATCTGGATCCCACAAAGCAGGTTTATAATTCAGCTGGATCAGACCATGGGGAAATGAAGCTGGAGAAGGGCTCTGTAGCTCAGGTAAGGGTAGAGGTGTTGAAGAGGGAGCAGGAGCACTCCAGGCTCCCAGGGCAATACAGATTGCAAGTCTGAGGAAAGGTTTCCTGGCTTGGGAATATGAGGCACTTCCAAGCTACGTGGCAATCAAGTCCTTTACTGTAATTCAGCATTCCTTCTGCCTCTGAAATTCCTTTATCAGTTTGCCCCTTCGTTTGTCTTTGCTTTGTTTTTTTTCTTCCTTAACCATATTTTTAAAATGAGCAGTATACATTTAGAATCAGTTTCTCAGCAGTCAATTGGAATTGCCAGTGAGGGACCCCAGAGAATAAATTTGCCTTTAGTATACTTTTTATGTTTCACTGCACTACAGTCCTGTTTTTGTCAGGTTTTTGGTAGCAAAGCAGGCTGGGTGAGCAGCATTATTTATGTCCAACATACATGGCCAGGAATCAGGCAGAAGATCAGACATGTGCTGCAGATTCTTTTAAAGTTGTGGTGACATACCCCAAACCAAACGGAGAAACATCATATTTCAGCAACCTTCCCAGCACCAGTGGGACAATGCCCAGAAAAGAGAGCATTAATGGAGCAAGAAGAGAATGGTCACTGTGTCAGAGCCAGCTGCCAAACTGAGAAGATTAAACTAATGAATGACACAAAGAGTCCATTCTTCCTTTTTTCTCACCTTCATCTTAAAATCCTCCCCCACACTGAGGTGAGATCCTCACCCACACTGCCAAGAGATCAAGACCTGTTGTTGAGATAACAAGAACTAAAAGGTTTACAAGATGTTATACAGGATGGCATGATTGAGATCCAAAAAAGCACTTATGTACCTCAGAAGCCATTTAGGCCACATTCAGGTGATTACAGAATGCTATTCCACGGCAATAACAGGCCATTATAAAATACTTAATCCCTGTGTTCTCAACAGAAAATCCCTGCAGTTCTGCTCTGACACATAGCAGATGGAACAGCAGCTCTGGACACAGTGGAGCCCAGCAGCCACAGCCACACCCTCTTCAAAGAACAGCTGGAGCACACTGGTGGTCAGAGCCCTCGCCCAGGATTACAGGAGACTCAGATGCAATTGTTGCTTGTTGAGATCAAAGCTATCTTTCCCCAGAAGTGCTCCAGCTTCTGCCTGGAAGCTGTCCTTGGGCACGCAGTGAGTAATGGGAGGGTGCTGGAGCAGGCTCAGGCATGTGTGCTGCTGAGTTTGCAGGGCTGCTCAGGCACCCAAGGCAAGCAAAAATGAATGTCAAGCCAACCAGAGCAGTGTGTCTGGCTGGTCTCCACTCAGATGCCCACACATAGACATCCAGTGGCATTTAAAATGTCCTTGACTATCCTGCCTGGCTTCCAGTTCTCACTCCAAAAGTGCCTGAGTGTCCCAGAGGTCCTGTGTCACAGGATGTCTTGGGCACCTTACAGATATCTTGACCACCTTGAATGATGGTCATACAAAGAGTAAATTACAACACCTGTTAATGCAATACGTGCCTCATTTAGACAAATTAATTAAATACATGGCAAGTTTAGGCATCTCCAACTGGAGGCAGTCCAAGGACAAGTGATGTCTCACGTGACTGGTGTAAGTCATCAGTTCTGGTCTCGCATGACCAGTTTTACATGTCTCACACATTCATTAAATCAAGCTCCAAATTCTTATCCTTCATAACTAGCTAGCTCCAAGACATCCCCTAAAAAATTATAACAAATAAAGTACTTACCCACACAAAGGCTTCAAGGAAACTCAGCTGGAAACTGATGTTCTGTTCCAGCAGTAGCAAAGTACAAAACAGGCAGGACTTTGCTGGAGAAGCATCCAAAGAACATTAAATATTCTGGCAAAGCTAAACAGCAATAGGATCAGGCATTCAAATGAACATGAAATAATTATTTACTTGAAAATTAAATTATTATTTACTTCAGCCACAATTTTGTGTTCAGCAAGATTTGCTGTTGTAAATATCTGTCTTGAACAGCAGAATTATCAAGGGAGTGCTTCTTCAGCCGGGAGACTGTCCTCTTTCACACCCCAGGAGTGTCTCACCAAGCAGCACTGTCTCACCCATCTCATGGCTGCAGGTGATTGCTAAAAAATTATGATTCAGTGTTGCGTAGGTACACAGAGAGCTAAGTCTAGAGCAGAAGACTGTCTCTTCTGGTGGCCTGAACATCCATCTCTGGTTTTTATGTGACTCTTCCACAATGACTATTTCCTCTGATTTCCCCTTCTTCTGATAGGTCTTGTGCAGTTACTGAAGAATATCAGCCACTTGGGGACTGGGGTGCAGGAGATCTGTGGGTCCCAGGCTCTCTGTTCATACATGCATTGTTCTATAATCTGCTCATGAGGCTAAAACATTCATACAATAGAACCATAGAATCATTTAGGTTGGAAAAAGATCTTTAAGTCCAACTGTCCTAACTGCCAAGTCCACCACTAACCATGTCCTTTAGTGCCACGTCTGCACATACCTCCAGGGATGGTGACACAGTCATGTGCTGAAGTGAGTGACCAACCACGTGCCATGAGTAATAAATTACTGGAAAGATATTTACACTGCAAAAGGCAAAACAATCCTAAATCCATAAGATATTTATGACTTGAGGGAGTAAGTCTACAAAGCACAGCTCAATCAGGCTTCAGGAAAATTTGATTGTACCAACACAGTGCTGCACTTCCAAGAGGATCCACTCACTCAGATCAGGCCAAACATAAATACAGTTGCTATGCTTCCAGACCCAGCATGGATGTCTCTATGCCTCTGGGATAAATACACCCCTTATCTCAGACAAAACTGAGTATGTCAGGTTTTGGTGTGTGGAAACACCATCATTTATACATTGCAGCCTCTAGATGAGTGTCAGCTGATCTGCCTTGCCCTGGAATCAGCTGCCTGTCTACATTATCCCAAAAGTCCTTCCACAGAGCTAAGGGACTCTTCAGGTTTATTGTTTTGTCCAAAACCAATGAAAATTGGATGTTGCAATATCCCTTGCAGGTTCAAACAGCAGAACCTCATTTGCTTCATGTAAGAGCCAGACAGCTGATACTCACACAGCTTTCCATCACAATGTGAAGAACAAGGCTGGAGACACAAACTGCCCTTGTAGGTGAAATTCAGAATAAGGCCTTCATTTGCTCTTGGTTGAAATCTTTACAAATACTTAGGTTGCTGAGATTATTCAATGGTCTTGGAAAGACTCAGAGAACTGCAACAATCCTCAATGGTCTGCTTTGCAAGTTAATGGCTTTCCTTTTTCTGTGTGTGCACTTACTGAGAGAAACCTAACCCTTCTCCAAGCCTTCACCTTTGATCAGTGCAGGTATCAAATGCTGGTTGGCTTAGGTACATTTTGTGCTTGCTTCTCATGCAAATGCAAACTACTGTACACCAGCTGGCACCACTGCCAAATTAATTTCATGGTTTTCATTCTGTTTTCTACCTTTTGCCTAAAAGGAGTATTATGTACATGGAGATAAGTTTTCTGTGAGAAGATAGTGAGAGATTTATTTTCTCTTACAGATTATGGGATTGGATCCATTTTGGAGTAATTCCACTGAAACCTGTAGTATTATACCAATGATAATTTAATTAGAGTATTTGCTAAAAATCATCAGTAAAAAGCTAATCTGTGTTTCAAGAGCTTTGTTAATGTTACGGTGAGGTGGACCACTTACATAATTTTTAGCAAGGCATTTAGACTATGCCTAATTAAGGTTAGCCAAATATGCTCCAAATCAGCCCTGTGTGGGCAGGCCTCATAGGCCAAGTCCAACCCCAGCACTTAATCTGATTCTTTGAGTTTGAAGAATTAGCTTGTACACAGCCATGAGTCCGTTCTCATGCCCAAAGTCACAAGGTTTCTTCTGCAAGCCTCCCCTTGTTTCTGGGCTATAGATTCTTGACAACAGGGTTGATCATAAAGTCTCACCAGAAACCCTGGTTTCTTCTTCCAGACCAATACACAGAGAAAGACAAAAAATGAGTGCATGCTGACACAGTGTATATTTAGATTTAGCCTTAGGAAATCAGAATTAAGCCTGAATCCCTGCAGGGTTTGGGGTGAGGCTATAAAACAGACACCTGGAGTTAAATCTTCCTTGCTTTAAGATTTCTGATGAGGATAATCTCCAGTTAGAGAGATCACACCAAATGATTGATGAGCTTTGGTTCTTGTTCAGTGGATTATTCTTTAATTCAATTAAAATAACAACAAACCCTGGACAGAGGATTTCATCCATGTGTCCATCTTTAAGGAGTCTCATTTAAATCAGAACAGTAAGAGCAACTCCTTACAAATCTTCAATCTTGGTTCAGACTTGATACTTGAAATTAAGCACCAACATGCTTCTCAACGTTTGTTTAGGGCTTTGGATCAGCTTGCCAGAAGAAGTCACCCTGATGACTTAATTCTTCATGTCACTGCAGACTCACCTGCACGCAACCATCACCAAGCAGAAAATCCTGCCAGCTAGCCAAGACTTTCATAGGCAACTTCATGAATGATGGTCATACAAAGAGTAAATTTGTTCCAGTCTTCTGTGCAATGGTAAATTTTACACAATCTGTAGTTTAATATTTAATACATATTACAAAGTATTACATGCATTTAGTATTATGTACTATTATTATGTAGTATAATGCTAAGGCTTATGGAAGAGCCTACCTAAACTCAGATTACCTGCCTGTGAGCTTTTAGAAAAAAGTAAGTAAAAAAACTAACCCCAAAGGTAGTATATGATCTGTTGCCATTACTTTTGTCCACTTGTATGGCACAAAAGCCTGACATTCTCAATAAGCCATGTAAGACAAACAGATAATTCCTATAAATATATTTTCACTGAATTCTAGCAGGCAGTTGTAGCTTCACCTTTCTAAAAATTCTACATTTTCCTAATAAACTCACAAACCAAAAAATGTTGTACCTTCAGCAGGTTTCTGTTCACTTGTTTGCAGGATCTGTAAAAAAGCACTGTAGAAAGATTTGTAAAAGTCAAATAGCAGCAATACAGACCCATCTAGGGGAAGAGAACTGCTTTTCTATAACTCTTTTTTTTTTCCTCTCACACTGGACAATACTGGCAGGTTGAGATTTAACCAGAGATGGGCTCCTTTTACAAGATTGCTTATATAAAGCGAAGATAACACCAGCTGGGTTCATTTGACAGAGGACATCTTGGAAAGAGCTGACAGCGCTGCTTTTGGAATAAGACTGGAATGAAAATCTGAAATAATTAGCTCCTTCCTGTCTTGTAGGTATAACCCTTAATTTCTTATAAAATGCATAGAATTATATTTAGAAGGAATTGTCACTGATATGTACTTTAAGACCCTTTTATAAATATATATTTTTAAATAGAGGCTGAATGAAAATGTTGAAATTGATTGGTTTTGTTAGAACTACTGAATTGGAATGATTTTTTTTTTCCATAAATTATATTTCTTACTTCTGACTTAGTCTGCTTAGTGATGTGTGTACGAGGGCTCATACTGAAGAGTGTCTTCTATAAAGGGAAAATATGAGAACTGCAGTTGCAATCCCACAGGCTGTATATGTTTCTCCCCTGTGGGAAACAGCTTTCAGGTTTGAGGCCTGAAATGTAAATGTAAATAACTTCTATGGATGTTTTCCTAGAAACTCAACTTTTAGCAGCAAAGAAGAAAATGCATAATTCACCAAAACTGAGCTACATTAAGTTAAGATTATATACATCAGAATACCCATCACCACAGAGAATAGTTTCAGCACTAAATTTTAAGCACATTATATATGTTCTTGTGTCATATTTCTTCTAGTAATTTCTATTCCTTCTTTTTTTCAAATCCCACTGTTTCAGTTTCATTTGGTTATATTAATACTTTAGATTTAGACTCTTTGCAAGAAATCAAACTAGAATAATTAAAAGCCACCACTAAACTGAAATAGTAAAATTGTCACAGTAGTGACCCAGTCATAGCAATGGTCTTTGAAAGATTTACCCTGTAGTTGCAATTACATTGAGTGACAGGATATCAGTAATATTAATTTTTTCTCTCTGCAAAAATGACATTTTAACAGTAGCTACTACAAGTTCAGGACTGCAGACAAGGCATTGTTTTTATTTCCACTTTTAAAGACATTTTCAGCTTTTATTTCCTGTGTCCTCAGATCATTGCAAGAAATGGTGACTCTTGCTATTTATCTCCTGGTCATCTTGGCTCGAGCTCTTGCGGGGCCTTGCAGCCCAAATAAAGCAGGTAAAATAACCTAAGTCTCCTAAGATCTTCTCCTATACATTAAGTTGCCAAAGGGTTTTTTCATTCAAAATCAAAAGTTCTTCCTTCAGAAAGTTAAACTGTGGATTCTGTAGAGCTAATCCTTACATTTATTTTATTGATCTGCTTTGAGCTAGGACAGTAAAGAATGTACCATTCAAGTCCTAACCCCACAAAGAGTTAGGCATATAGTTAACTCTGTGCAATAACCATAGTGTAAGAAAGTTAATCACAAAAGCATAAAATAGCAAAGGGAACAAAAACAATTAGAATTTTTCTGTAATAGTACAGGCTAGATGCAGCAGATCTTTGCTTCCCAAACTGGGCTTTAGTCCCACGGACTACAGTCAGATTGCCAGTGGTGATTGAATGTGTTGGGCTGAACTCCTGAATCAAACAGTTATATTAAAGCAAGAAAAATACAAAAATCATTGACAGTAAGGCTCTAATTGCACCCTGATTACTGCCTAGAAACTGAAGTGATCCGGTGCCAGACAGACCTCTAATGTAGATTTCACTACAATTACAAAATGTGCTCTAGAAACGTGTTGGAATATGCCTCAATTTAGGGTTTGCTTTTTAGTGCATGACTGCTGTCAGATTACTGTCAGTCATTTCATGGTATATCTAAAGTATTTGGCCCTCTAGCCATTTATTTCAGTACTTTTATTTGCACAATCAGTTTCTCTTAACTACAGGAATTTTCATAGCTCTAAAGTTGCCAGTTATAAATCTGAGCATTAACACAAGCAGAATCAGCTTGCATGTGCTGAACGTTTGCTAATCAGAAAAAAGTGAGTTGTTAAGGTTGAAAGTTGACTTTCCCAGATTATTCCCTAGCAGATATGGAAAGGCTGCAAAATGAGGCTTTTAGCATAAAAAATGAGAGTGGCAAGGGCTTTAAAAGAAGTAACTGAATAATTCCAGTGAGGGTGTCTTTTTTCTCACTGTAGTAATCAGAAGTCTTTCTCAATTTTCAGGTCACTAATGGTTAGTCAGTATTTGCCCTTAAAATTTCCATCAGACATTCAAATTAGCTCTGCCTGTGAAAAATATCCAATTCTGCTATCATGAAGCAATCAGTCTGTCTGTTATGATGTTCAGCATTCATGTGTGTATTAGCAATCACCATGTTTGGAAACACACAGCACTGCTGTTAACAGGGCTGGGAGTTTGGGTCATTTACGATTGTTGTTAGCAGGCTTAGGTTCTTCAGTTCATTTTTAGATCTTGGGTTTTGACTTGACAATTGGAAAAATTCAGTTTATGCTGGCACCACAGTGCCAGTCCCAGAAGAGACAAGGTGGAGTATCTATTGTGGCCAATATCTATACACCAGTACAAAACAGTGCAGATCCACAAAGCCTACCAAACAACCTCACCAATTTTATTTTTACAGAGTCAGTGGTGGTACAGAAGCCAGCTTTGCAGCATAAGTTAATGAGACATTTTCAGTCCAGTCCTTTTTTACTTCAGGTTTCTCAGCAGTGTCTCTGCTTTTCAATCAGCTATTCCAGAAAGATAAAAAATTTATTTTGTATTGATTAGAAGGCAAGGCCAAAGAGGACAGCTTTTAACAAGCTAAAGGTCCATTTTGTGTAGCAAAAAGCTGCTCTCCTTAGGGGACCTTCCAGCACACACCCCTGTTCACAGAAGGTTAAGCCCAATTGAAAGTAAGTGGGTGGACCCACCTTTTTGAAAGGAAATTACCACTGAATAACTCTAGGTGTATCATTTTCTTTCCAGATGTAATTCTGGTATACTGCTATCCTAAAACCATCATTACCAGAATTCCAGAGTGTCCTTATGGATGGGAGGTTAATCAGCTGGCACTTGGAGGCATTTGCTACAATGGGATCCACGATTCAGGATATTACCAATTCACAATTCCAGACCTGTCACCTAAAAACAAATCATACTGTGGCACACAATCAGAGGTAAGACTATGAAGGTCAGCATTTCTGACTCAGGAAATGGCTGCACTCTTGGACTTGAGAGAGTCCTATCCTCTTCAGCTTGAAGTAAGCTTTAGGTACCCATGGAAGAAGGAGGCAAACTGCAGTATCAAGGAGAAGGAAGAATCACACAGCTGCTTTGCAGCTCCAGGCAAAGTACTCACAGGCTTAGTGATATCAGTCTGCTGTTCACTTGCATGTGTATTACACAGAACTTGTATGTTTAGTAAGGCATACGAATAGGCAGCACAGCATATAAAGAGTGACCAAACTGGGTTTCCTTGGGGAGGCTGTTTTGGCACCAGAGTCTTCATGTTTCAAAGTACATTCCTGATGCCTCAAAGACTCAGTACTGCCCACATTTCTCTGTGTCACCATTCACAGTTCAAGAATCCCGTGTATCACTTCTATAACTCCATCGTCTCCAATGACTCCTCAGTGATTGTGAAGAGCCAGCCTGTGAATTACTCATTCACCTGCACATACAATGCCAACTACCTGGTGAACCAGGCTGCCTTTGACCAAAGGTACATCCTCTTCTGGGAGTGTGTCTCACCCTGTCCTCATCACCATGCCTCACTCATGCAGAATTTTGTCCTGTCCCCAGGGTGGCCACTGTCCATGTGAAGAACGGGAGCTCCGGCTCATTTGAAAGCCAACTGTCCCTCAACTTCTACTCTGTAAGTGCTCTTTGCCACTCACACCTTCACCTTTACCTTACAAAGGCTTCAGCCAAAGAGCTGGAAAAAGCAGGGCTGCTGCTCCTGACTTTCATGTGTCATGGAGCACATTACTAGCCTGGAACAGACAATTGCAGTGGGATTGGCAGGGATTCTTCTTTCTGCTGATTAACAGGGATATACTTGAAGTGAACAGAGCCAACACATGACAACTGTTCTTTTAATCCCTCAAAATCAGACAGACTTTTCTGCTGAGAGGTACATTTCAAACCTGCTGACAGGTTTTATAAGAAAAATCAAAACTTGTTTGTAGTCCCACTGCAAGAGCAGCATGAATCTGCACATACTCCTGGCCTTTATAGACACAGCTCCTTGCATTTCTCTTGCAGCTTTCTCCCTGGTCCTCTCACCTGGCAGGTATTTAATGTACCCCACGGATCTTTAGGATCTTTAGGTTGGAATTTTGTTGCCAACAAAATACTGTCCCTTGATAATCAGGCAGATCTTTTGAAGCATCCCTCTCCTCTCTGCTGCTCCACTGCACTGCTGGAGCAGCCAGCTCCTAATCCTGGAATCTTTTCTCCGCAAAAGCACAGTCAAAAGCACCAAAACAGCCTCTCTATTTTAGCACAGCTAGAAGAACCACAACTAGGAACATACTGTGTTAAAATTATAGGCCAGGTAAAAGGAGTATTTTCTACTAGGTAAACCAATGCTAGGACTAAACCTGATATTCTTTGTATAATTCTGGTGCTAGCTTTGTTACCATCTTACCCAACAAGAAGCACTGGGATTTAAGGTAGGCATTCTAGTGTATTTGTAACAAAAACTTTTCACCTGAGCACCACACTGCTCTGTGTTCAGCAGGCTGGCTTTCTTCTAGTGATTTCTGCTTGTCTGCATCCCTTTTATCCAACATGTGGCCATGTCCCAACTCCATTCCCATTCTATACACTCAACTCCACTCTCTCACTCCCACCAGCTTTCCCCACCACCAGAAGCAGCAGCAGCAAGCTTGCCTCGAGCTTGCTATTGCAAGCATGCAAGACATGCTACAACCCAAACAGCATCAAGTTCTGTCACTGATCGTCATTGTATGCCAAATACTAACAAAAATATTTTTAAATGTCATCTTGGGTTTGCAATAGTCCTACTACCAGTGCAGAGTTTGGAGGTTGTAAGTTATAAGAACCCAGATTTCTGGGGTCAATCTCCAGTGGTGTCTGAAATAGAATCATGCCTTGCTTTGCATGTTATGAGTAATGTATGATGCCTTTTTCTTTGTCTTTCGAAGAATGCCAAGTTCTCAAGTATAAAGGAAGCTCCTTTTGTTGTTGAAACATCAGAAATTGGTTCTGACATATTTGCTGGAGTGGAAGCCAAGGGCTTAAGTGACAGGTAGGCAAGGGAAGGAGGAATGAGTAATAAATAAATTGGCAATTGGGACATTCCTTGCTAATCTGGGGTTTGGATCTCCGCAGGTTTAAAGTTGTTCTCAACAACTGCTGGGCAACTCCCTCCTCAGAGTATTTCTACCAGATCCACTGGCCTTTGATCACCAAGGGGTAGGTGCTGGTGGGACCCAGGGGAGCACCTCTACTCAGCCCAGCCCTGAGGATGACTGGGAAGCAGGTTGTGAGGTATAAGGGAGCAAAGGAAAAGCTGGCCCACAGCAGGGCAAATGCTTCCATCAGACTATCACCTCAGGAGATGTTTCACTGAAGCCACGGGGGCTCTGACACTGCTTCTCCACACAAAACACAGGTGTGCCACAGACTACTCCATCCTTGTGCACGAGAACGGGAAAACGAACAGGGCCACGTTCCAGTTCAACGCCTTCCGCTTCCGCAACATCCCCAAGCTGTCCAAGGTGTGGCTGCACTGCGAGACGCACGTCTGCGACAGCGAGAAGTTCTCCTGCCCCGTGGTAAGACCTCCCTGCTGGAGAAACACACAGTGCCACGTTCAGACAGAGGATGGCCAGCCCTTCCCCAGGGTGTGCCAGGTGTAGAGCCAGCGCCAGGGCTCTCAGCAGATGGAGGCACGGCACCGTGTGAGCCCGAGTGGCCCAGCTGTGCACCCCGACCCCTGGCATGCCACAGGCAACGTTGGGAAACGTGTTTAAACGTATTGAGAAATAAGGTAGCCATTGAAAAACTCAGCTCCTGTTGCTATCCCTACAGTCCTGTCTGGCAAACAGCTGCAGTTATACACAAGCCTGGAAAAAAGGAGAAAGTTGAGCTTTTTCCATTTTACCAAGTATCTTGGTGCTAAGAGCAGCCTGGGGGCAGTGGGAGAACCTGTCTCAAAGCTCCCAGTCCCCCTTCCCAAAGAAAGTCCTCTCTGCCATGCTGCAGTAAGTTACTGCTCTTGCAGACATCCTACTCTGCATAAACTACATAAATAATCTCTGGAGCAGGGACTGAGGTAGAAGAGTGGATTCCTTTATCCTTAGATAGGAGTGTGGTGAGGGTTCTATACAGGCACATAATTTAACATGGGCAGGTGCCCATAAAACAGTCTTTAAAGACTTCTCTCTCCACCCTTCACCAAGTCAGAGCTTTGCCATTCTTTCTCTCATGCAATGAAATCAAATTTTATTTAACCTGAAATTAAAGCCCAAAATACTCCTTGGCCAACATGCTGTCATTTCAACAACAAATGTTTCTTGCTGGAGAAGAGAAAGCATCACTCCTGGTGAGGTCAATTTTTCTTTCTAGCTCCTTTCTCAGTCCTGAAGCAAATTAAGGCAGCCCTTTGTATTATACAGCCTCAGTGCTAAGCAGGGGGAACTGACTTGTGCAAAATTTGCATGTTTGACAAAAACACATTGTTAGAAATTCTAAGTTTCAAAGGCAAGAGAAAAAACTCTTAGATTTTGTTGTTTATTTTTCAAGATTTCTTTAACCTTTTTATCCAGCCACAGATCAGAGTTAAAAGAAAACACAAACCCATTATTTCGTATGTGCCCCTCTGGCAGAACTGTCAAACACCTACATCATCCTTTCAGGCACTGTGTGGAATTCCCACTTCACCCTCCAGTGCTGGATAATTGATCGATCAGGCAACATCCCTCGAGTCCACTTCCCACTGAAAAATGCAGCTGGTGGTCTCGTGCAATTAAGGTTGAACCAAGCTGGTGGTCTGTGCTTACAAGCAACCCATAACCAGAATTACCACATGCTGAGTTTGTAATAAAAATGCCCACAGCTGGGGATCTGCAAAGGTCAGGACATGCACAAGGACCTTTAATCTGCAGAGCACTGGCTCCAATACAGACCTTGTCAGCTGTGACAGGCATCATTAGTTCTGGACATGAGCTGATCTATATGGAATGGACTTGGTGCTTCCTGTTTCCACCCAATGGGCAACCATTATCATCAGCAATAAACAACCCCAGAAACCTTCACAGAGGTCAGGGGTTAAATAGATGGAGCTCAATTTCCCCCTTCTTGACAGGAGTTTTCTTTAAGGCAGGGTGGGAAAGGCAGCCCACCAAAATCTTCAGAAAATGAACTGTGAAGACTCTCCTTAAATCTCTCCTGCACTAAAACCCCCAATAATTACAGGCAGAAAAAAAAAATGTCCCTGGAAAATATGCAGCAATTTCCTTGGTTGGAAACATAAGAATCATGCCTGGATTTTTTTGTATAATTTTAAATTCTTTTGGTACACATGGCTTTCTCTCTGCTCTCTTGAGACATGTGACAAACGCAGGCAGCGCGCGGAGCAGACCGGAGGTGTTTTGGTGGCGGAGATCACCGTGCGCAGTAAGTGGCCGGGTTCACGGGTGCTTCTCCCTTTGGGAAGCAATGAAGCTGGCAGCATAAGAGCAAGCAGAGGGAGCCAAAGCCCCCTGCCTGACCCCTTTCCTCTGGAGCAGCAGGAGTCTAGAACAGAAGCTGCTCCCCTCTAACTCTGGCAGAAGAGTTCAGTGAAATTCTCTTCACTTGCCAAGTGAGTCAAGGCGCCCCTTTGGCATTTATGATAAATGGCCAAACCACTGACACACCGAGCTGGCAGTGAAAGCTCTGCTCACCTGCCTGTGACCTCAGCAGCAGCTCAGACACGCTCTGACAGGTTGCACGGGAGTGGGAGAGAGTTCAGGAGCAGCAGGAAAGTTTTTCTTTACACTGTGGGTCCGTACTTGAGCATATCCACAACACCTTCACATGTGTGATGCTTTGTGCCTGTCCCTCCTGACACACTGGCAGCACTGCCACCGGCCTTCCCCACTGCAGAACAACTGTTTCCTCCAACTGCTGCCTCCTGCCGGCACCGGGGATTTCTCTCTGAGCTGGTTCATCTTTTGAAACAAGTCCTTGGAACAAACAGTGTTTTCCCTACAGCCCTTTATACTATTTTATTAACTGTATCTGCACCAATCTGAAAGCCAATTTAAAATTATGAATACACGTAAAGAAGAATTATTACAATCCATTATGTTGCACCAGTAAACCCCCGTTGATGTTAGAAGGCAAAAGAACTGAGGGTCTTTCTATAACTTCAAACAGTAAATGCAAGAGGAAGAAATACTCAGAATTTCAAAATGTGACAAATGTTTTCTGTTCTGCTTTTACAAAGCACACTGGTGCACTTTGCCCTATTTTAAACATCATCCTGATGTAATCTTTTTCCTCCTCTTTTATACAGGCAAAGGTTTATCCAGATTTTACACACTTTCAGGTAAACAGCAAAGTATGACAATGAAAGTATCAATCCCAAAGATGGATTTTGAGTGTCTTTGTCAACATAAAATCTATAGCTCAAAGAAAAAACCTGGAATACTAGTAAATTTGACAGAAGAGTGAACATTTCAAAATCAGATTTTATTTCCCAGGGTTACATACTTTGTTTTCCTTTTTTTGGTACATCCCTCACACCAGACAGTAAAATCATAGCAATAACTTCCAGTACTGAACAGTGCTTTCTCTAATTGTCACACCCTCTTCCCAAAAAGGAACAATCATGTTTTACTCAGTTAACAGGGGTGTCTGAAAGCATTTCTGATTGGAAAGGCTTTGAAACACACCTTTCAAAGTCTATTTGTTAACATTTGATATGTTGACAGAGCCATATGTTGACAGATTAGGGCATGCAGTTTTATTGAACAGGGTGGGAAGAGAAGGTGAAAGGGAGCTGACAGGGAAGTACTCACATATAGCCTGTGTTTCCCTTGCAGATATCATCTTCCACCTACTTTTCGTGATTGGATTTTGTGCTGTGTTATTATAAAATGCAGCCCAGCTGTACTTCATAACTTTCCCTGATCCTGTTTGGACCTGGACTTCTTTACTAAAGATGTTTATTTTACAGAGGAAAAAGGAAAGCCACAAAATATCCTTGTGCACCATTTAACCAGATAAATAAAACATTCCATGAGCTTTGTGCCTCAAATACTGGAAAATCCCAAAGCAGATTTGCTTCTCCCAAGTCTCTGCTGGCATTTTGAACTAGTGAAAACTTTTGGGTTATGTATTCTGCCAGTGCCTCCTTTTAAAAAACTGTGATAGCAACAGGACTTGTTTCTAAAGAGAATATAGAGATGTGCAAACTCAGCATTTTTCAATGCCAGATTTACCTTCAGGGTCGCCCTTCCCTGGCAGTCTCAGTGTGGTACCAAACTCTCCTCCAGGCCTGGTCTTGCGAAGTCCCAGTTTGTTCTGTGAAAAAAAACCCAATCTAACACGTCAAGCATGGGAGGAAAGGGTGCTTTTCATAAAGCAGTAATTAGAAGGTGCTCAGAGTTAATTACCTGGCATTTCTTTCCTGATTCTCAGTGTTGTCAGTATTGATTGGTTGGATTAAGTAGAGCACACTGTAGGAGTAGGATGTCTTGCTGACTGGACAGACTCAGTGCTGGATGGTTACATGGTGTGGGCACATATTGAGCACATCTGAGGTTGGAAAACAAGCTAATGAGCTTTACACTTCCTTGAAAACATAGCCAGTGGCAGACACAGCAGGGTCCAGGTGTTAGGCCTGTACCTGAGTTACAACAGCAAGACAAAAGCACTGGAAAGAGAAATCATGATTTATAAAAAGCAGGACGTATCAGGACATGAAACAATTCCCCAACAAGCATATCAGTAGGTTTCTTACTTCCATTAGTTACTAGAACAATATTGAAAAAAATCCTTGAAATTGTCAGAAGCATCCTTAGAACTTTTCCATGAAACTTCTAGGATCCTAAATGTGAAAGAGGGAAGAATGACTACAGTTGTTTCACTTCCAATTAATGAACACGGTGGGTGTACCTGTGTTTGCACATACTGAAGCATAAGCACACGACAGAATTTTTACTATTGTTTGTAGAGAGGGAGCCTCCTGAATAATTCTGCGAAGGATTTTCAGCTTCCTGATCTTGGTAAAAGCTCATTGTAATGAGATAATGCAGAGCTAGAACACGCATCCATTACACCCCAGCGGTAAAATAAGCACGTTTCAGTCCATATCCACGGGCTCCTTTCACTCCTCCAGGTGCGGTCTCAGCCCGTGGGTGTTGCTGAGCTGCGGAGGGTGCGGACAGCGGGCGCCGTTCTGCCCGGCGCACAGCAGAGGGCGCTGCCGGAACAGCGCTGCCCCCGGGCCCGCGGGGCTCCGGGACAGCCCCGGCTCCGGGACAGCCCCGGCTCCGGGACAGCTCCTGCTCCGGAACAGCCCCGGCTCCGGGACAGCCCCGGCTCCGGAACAGCCCCGGCTCCGGGACAGCCCCGGCTCCGGGACAGCCCCGGCTCCGGAACAGCCCCGGCTCCGAGACAGCCCCGGCTCCGGGACAGCCCCGGCTCCGGAACAGCCCCGGCTCCGAGACAGCCCCGGCTCCGGGACAGCCCCGGCTCCGGAACAGCCCCGGCTCCGAGACAGCCCCGGCTCCGGGACAGCCCCGGCTCCGGAACAGCCCCGGCTCCGAGACAGCCCCGGCTCCGGGACAGCCCCGGCTCCGGAACAGCCCCGGCTCCGAGACAGCCCCGGCTCCGGGNGGACAGCTCCTGCTCCGGAACAGCCCCGGCTCCGGGACCGCCCCGGCTCCGAGACAGCCCCGGCTCCGGGACAGCTCCTGCTCCGGAACAGCCCCGGCTCCGGGACAGCCCCGGCTCCGAGACAGCCCCGGCTCCGGGACAGCCCCGGCTCCGGGACAGCCCCGGCTCCGGGACAGCTCCTGCTCCGGGACAGCCCCGGCTCGGGACAGCGCCGAGCTGCGTCGTGTCTGATGCTCCACAGGACATTCTGACCCGAGATAATCGCCCTGCAGGTTCTTCGCTGCATTACCTCCCTTTCCTCTGCCTTCCTCCCACTGACAACCCCGCGTTTCAGCACCTGCCAAGCGGCTTTACCTCTTCAAATTATTTTCCTTCCCCAAAGTCTGTTTCTTTTGCCTTGCTTTTACAACTTGCACTGCACTCCTATCGCGGCTATTGTGTGCAGAAAGCCTCGAACCCAGTTTCCTCGGCAGGTTGATTAATTCCTTTCTAGTTATGCAAGAAGTGTGGCTTTGGAACCAAGCTTGCAGGATTTCAGCAGCTGTGAAGTGCGCCGGTGAATTCCCAGGCCGCCTCCCGCCGGCCGTGGGATGGAGCCTGTGGCACACAATCTCCTGCCCGTGTTCCCGTACTGAGCGGGGCTCAGGCAGCTCCTGCCTGCTCCGCTCTGGATCACTGTCTCCCTACAGTCCAGAAACGGTTTATTGCCAAAAACAATCAAAACACAGCTGAAAAACAGCTGCCAGAGGTGACTGTGGAATGGTCTATCTGCTGGAGAAGGCAGCAACACATGAACAGGTTTCAGCTCCAGAAGTACTGCTCCTTAAGAAAGCAAAAGTTGTCCATCCTAAATAGTTTGCATTAAAAATATCCACTTTCTTTTTTCCTAATGCGCATATGGCTCATCACTACTTATTCTACTAAACAATATTTATGTTGCCTGTATTAGAAAAATGCAATGATTGCTAAAGGTTTTAGCACAAGATGAAGTCTGATAGACTTCATGGTTTTGGATGGACTTTTCCAGTCCATCCAAATGGACTGGAAAATGATGGATCTTTTCCAGTCAGGGCATGAAGATGCTTGCCTTGATCTGTGCATCTGAAAGCCAAACACAAGTCTGGCCATGGAAACATAGGGACAGGAAGGTTATTTAGAGAGGACGCAGATAATCTGTTTAGAACCAAACATTTGTCTCCACAAGGATTCTGGTTGGGTTTTGTCCCAGTTCTTCCTTCCATTTGGATGAACTCTAATGAGACATTAATTTTGCATGCTTTCCTTCCCACAGTTTGGCACTGCAATGCTGAAGCACAAGGTCACAGAGGTCATGACAAAGTAGGAGAGAAATGAACACACACAGGCGTCAAGATGATAACAACACAGGTTGCAGCACAATGTTGCCAATACAGTGACACACTTTACACAATATTTTGTTCATTAAATAGAGGTTCACTTCTCACTTGCGAATGGTAAACAGCATTAACTTGGGTGGCCTTTATTTGACAGCCACTGCAGATGCAAATAACAATTCAGAAGAGGTCCAACAAAAACTGCCAATGAAAGAATGAGTCAAATCTAACACCAAATGAGCAAGCATGCCACAATGCAAGCTTTTCCATCGTGGACAATCTATCCTTAGTATTCCCAAACAAGCAGTGCTGTTGGCACTGTGATTCCTGTCCTGCCACCCCATGTCCAATAGTGAAGAAGGAGCAGGTACTGAGACTGTGGAGTCAGAATTAATTGTGGTCAATCATTAACGCCTCATATCCTGTGCTGGGATCTCACGATTTCAAATGCAAACTTTAGAAGGAAGCCTCAGTAGGTGTTTACTGGGGGTCATGCACATGATCCTGCTGCAGAGATGCCAGGCTGGGTCTGACCTGACATGGCCACCTTGTGCAACCCCTGCTAGGGCAGCCCTGCAAGGAGTGAAGCACATCAGGGCTGAAAGCCTTTCTCTAGGGGGATCTCAGCTCTGTTTTTGCACACTGAGGTAAACACTGCATGTGCTGCCAGAATTGGCAATACATTACACAATATAAATACAGGCAATGTCCCAGATCCAGATGCCATGTATAGAAACTCCCCAGTGTTAATCCTTATTTAAATACCAACTCTTTATTCTGTAAATCCACGACATTTTGTTTAAATGTCCAAATCAGGGACAAGGAAAAACTCTATCTCAGAACAGTATTGTGACTCACTACATACAAAACACATCACAGAAGTACATGGTCTGTATTAGGAGTGAACCTCTCACTCTGTACTGAAGATCAAGTCTTTTCAAGTTAATGCCATCCAAAGCTTACAGGTGCAGAAGAAAAAAAAAAACTATTGATTGATTGGACCCCATGGCCCTTTCATGTAGCATATCACTGCAGCCCTACAAAGGTCAAGTTTAGTGGCTTCAGAGAAGTAAAGAGTAATTCTTTCAGCCTGGCAGTCAGGCACACAAGGCTGAGAAAAGTGTCCTGAGCTCTATCTGAAGCCACGTTGCACTGAGAAGCAGAGACCAGCCCTGCTTTCCAATACAATTTTCTTCACTTTGTGAAGGGAAAACCTAGAACATATGTCTTTAAAAACAATTATCTTAGATATGCTCTGGTTCTAATAGATATTGGAGACTAATAGGTATATTGGAACCTATTAGTATAAGGTTCTAAGAGAAATATTGTGAGATTCCATGGTATGAAGCCCACCTGCAATGCAAACTGCTGCTCTGGTGTGAAACCAGTCTCCAGCCTTCCCAGATTGCTTCTTGCCAGCCTGTGCCTCCTCCTCCGCTAAATTTTCTCTGCATGTGGTCTTATCTACATTAACATACTCCTCCCACAGACCATCTCTCTCTGAGAATTTACACACTGTGACACAAAGCATCCACTGGAAGAGGTCCTACCCTATTGCTCTTCTGCTTACACTCACCTGCTCCTAATGGAAAAATAACACCGGCATTTTTCTTCTGGGAGCAAGCACATCAACATGCCTCAGACACAGACATTCAGGATGTATATTAAATTAACTTTATCTAAAAAGACAATCCACAAGAGGTAGCACAGACTTGTCAGTAACATGGCCCTGAAATGTGTTTTGAGAGGATTTTGCAGGTTTAAATTTCATTCTGCTTTTCCATAAGCACATTCTGCAAAGTGCAAATGATGAAGTAAGGCATGACAGGAAGTGGGGCATGTAGATCCTACAGCTTGGAGAGCACTAAAGCTGAGGCCTAATGCTAAAGCAAAGGTCCAATGCTAAAACAGACATCTTATCACTGTGAAATGTTTGCCCAGCACTATAAATTTACATGGTGATTAATCAGCACTGATAAGAACATTCTGAGCACTTCTCACTGTCTCCATGCCCAACACTTCTGTGCTAGCACCTTACAGTGAATACTTCAAAGTACTCTAAAACCAGTAACTGATTTATCTGGAAGATTTCATCTACCCTTTACAAACTGAGAAAAACTGACATGTAAAGAATGTCATGAGCAGGTCATGGCAGGGGATCATATCAAATTTGCATTCCAGTAGAACAACTGGAGCAACAGAATATTAATCAAGAAAACATAGGTAGATTGATCTGATACTTCTGAGAATGAGTTGTGATTTGAGAAAACTTGCAAATTTTGCATTTATTTTATCTGTATTGGAAAGAGAAAATCCATATATACAGAAAATGAATACAATACATTTAAGGGTTCTGATACGCAATTTATTATGTACCTGGTGACACACAGTAACAAATCACAAGTATCCACAGCTAACATAAAATAAAACTCAAAGGTTAATAACCTGGGAGGAAGCTCACATCAACATTTTTTTCCCCACACTTGTGCTAGGTGTGCCACTGTGCCTCAGTGGGTGGCAGTCCTTACCTTCCATTGTACCTGGACCCTCACCCCCCGTCACAGCCAGACCTGGGCTGTTCACTTGGGTGAAGGCCAACAAGTCAGCTTCTGCCTGGGTACAGGGCCTGTCTCTAAAGGAATCACAGCACTCAGGAATTTCACAGACATAACAGATATTTCTTCAGTGTTGTTGATCCCACTGGGCATGGGTAGGCTGCACAAGAGGAAAATTTCCTGTTTGTAAAGCTTCACAGGCTTTCTGCAAGAGCTAGTAAGAAATATAAATCATCCTCTAAACAGCTAACAGTAAGGACAGAGTCCACACAGATTTGGAAACACTATTGTCTTTGGGAACCACATATAACCTTAAAAACAGACTGCCTTTGACCAAGTGTTTACACTTGTATATTAGCCATAACTAACTAGGCAGCATTTATTTACTGTTAAACCCCAAATATGCACCTCAGGTGAACTTCCAGCTAATGCAGCAGAGGTCCTGTCAGAGAATGTTTATAAAGTACTTGTGCTACTCATTGCAGAGGGGACACAGTTTTGACAGAAGTGTCAGAGAAGGACATTGTCCAGCTTTACTGTCTGACCATGCCAAAACACAGTGATATTTCAGTCAGAAGACAAAAAAAAAAAAAANAAGTGCTCTAAAAGATGGTCACAAGAAGATTGCCTTTTATTTTGTGACAGAAAATAAAAATGCAAAAGTTATTCTGTAGTGCAACTCTGAATTGTTTTATCATCTTCAATAATCCAAATTCCCACTGACTTATTTTTTTCTTGTAGGTCAGTTTGGATTTATTGGTCTCCCACAGATTTCAGTTGTTTGCATATTTTATAGTACTATGTAATGCATTCCTTACCATGATAGCTTCAGAAGGATTTTCACACAGCATCTGTTAAGCTGCAGAAAAAGCTACAATTATGTGTTTTTCCCAAATCTTTAACTAACATATATTTGTCTAATTTCCTCTATCAAAACATGGCTGATCTTTATAATACTGGAATACCTAGATCAAACAAAAAATTTCAGTGTTTTTGGTCTGACATTCATACTAAAAGGGACCATCTTGAAACTGAGGAGCTTGCAGGAGAGTTAAAGGACGCAACAGACGACAGTGATCCAAATCAGAGGACAGAATTAACTAAACAGGATCATGTGTTACCTAAGAAACTATTAGGCAATCAACAAAAATAATTTTTTTTCCCTATGATGTATGTCTATATCAAGATTTATATCGAGGGGATGACAAGTTTTGCTTTCAAGTCTCTGATTAAAAAAAGAAAATAATTTGACTCGGGAAAAGGTCAGTAAGGAATGAAAAAAAGTAATTGAGCAAACAAAAATGTTGCAAGATGAAAGTGGTTCCACTCTTCCACAGAAGCTCATCGTGCTCTTTGCACCAGCCCTGTGCAGCACAGAGAACTGCTAATCACTCCCTGCCACCTGAGAGGAGCCCAGCGAGGCAGACAGGAGCAGAAACAGCTGCATTGGCTGCTCTTGGACAGTCTCTAGCTGGGCTCCATTGAAAGGGTATTAAACACAACAGCAAGGTCTCTCCAAGAGACTTTTTTAGAGAATAACAATCTGTGCAGCAATAGGCAACTGCTCAAGCTTCTGGCCATGTTAACTGGGGAAGAACTGAGAGGGATTTCCCCCAAACTCTGGTAAAAGTCCATGGCACTGGCAGTCACGTAAATGCATTGTCTTAAGATGACTAGGAACAACAATCACAAGGGCTCTGGATTAAAAGATAATTGACTTCAATCTTAAACTCCCTGTTAAGTCTGGCAGTGCACCTCCATTAGAAATGCTTTGATGTCTGACAAGCATGTGGAAATTCTCCTGTCAAAGTGAATTCACTGAGAAAGTCCTTTGGTGAATAATTTCAATTTAATGGGAAAAATCAATTTCAGACTGAAATTCTTTACCATGTTGATCTATAGTAAATCTGTACCATTTGCTATGGATCCTTGAAGCCACACTGGAAGTGATTTTGAAATTCCAGTGATCAGAAAAAAATACCAATAATCGATTAGACAACTAGAGGGTAGACAGCATCCCATTAAAACAGTGTTTTCAGGTTTGTAAGGTTGTGAGTAGGCTGGGTAAATCACTGAGGTGAATGCACTGCATAAAAACAAGTTATTATTATGTGAGGGTGTAGCTGTCAGAGTATAAAAGATGGTTGAGTAAGCAGATGGAATAGCAAAAAGCAGGAAGCTAACAACAGTGCTAAGGAGATTACAGAAACAACAACTGATATTCTACTGAAAGAGGTAAGTGACTTAAGGCAAAAAAATAACCTAAAGAAAAAAAATTGAGAAAAAGTTGCTTGCTTTATCCCTTTCTTGGGCAAAGGTGCTTAGCTGAAGTTAAAAACTCCCTGTTGCCACAGAGTTAAGACTTCAGTGATATTGTTCATTTCCTCTGCTCTCTCATGTGTCATAATGCATGTTTTGATCTTTCATAGTAAGCTCATTAAAAGATGCTAGGAGATTTTTAGGGTTTTATTTGTGAGGAGTATCCTCTCTAGAATATCTAGTTCCATTTACCAGTCTTGACTAACAGCTACTGTGTGATCACTTGCTTGTGTGTTTGCACTTTTGGGGAGGAGAGAAGAAATGGGATGGAGATAGGAGAAATAAAAATTCTAAATTTTTAACTTCTATGACAACTATTTGATACATAGAAATATGTGAGATAATGAATCAATGTATACTGGTATGTATTTTTGAAGAGATTGTGGAATTACTGCAAGACTGGAAGAAAGCAAATAGCACTTCTACCCACAAGATAAAAAGGAGGATCCCAGCAACAGCATGGATGCTATTTTTTCAAATAATGAAGTAGTACTACGGAATATGAAGTACCCCAGTGACTACACAGAGCTAAGTGAAGCCATCAACTCTAGTGCCTGGATATACCTCCTTAGAAAAGGGGTTGTTTTTTTCCTCTATTTTTTTTTTTTTTTAAACAAACAGATTGCAAAATTTGGAGATGAGAATTCAAATGAGATTAAATCCATCTGGGTGTTACAGAAGTGTTTCCTAATGTGTCTTCTTGCAAAAACTTAAGTTAAAAAATTAAGAACACCAGTGTGCACCACTTTTGAATGAAATAGAAAAGAAGTGAAGGAAAGGAAAGAAAGACTCATCATTTCCAGCACTCGTCAGAATCTCCAGAGCCTTGGGTTGACCTCCAGCTCTGTTGGGAGGCTGAAGTCAAGCTTCTTCTACAGTAGCTCCTGCTCTGTGGGAATATGGGACCCTTTCCTTACGTTTGGTCAACAAGATGGGTTCGGGATTGTATTACTCTAATATGGAATAATTACTGATATTACTTACACCAAAGGTTTTACAACAATATGTGGGTGTATAAAATGAAGTGTGGCACGTGACAGCACCTCGGGAGGAAGTCTTGCAATGATCTGCACTCCACACCATGGGCTGAAACATGAGAAGGCTCAGGATGTCAGCAGCCAGAAGAGGACAACAGAGGGTGTTACCACAGAACAAGTCTTTTTTGTGGAGTGTATGCACAGCATATGGAGCAGATACTGCTTACTATATTCAAGCAGTTTTTAGTATTTACAAAGTGACTGAACAGTTTAGCACTCTTCAAGTGTTCCTCTGCTGTTCAGAATCAGCTGCCTAAAGTTCATATAATTAATGATCCATTTCTCACTGATGATGCTGATTTGACATTTATAGTATTTACAGCATTTACTGCATGCTCCTGCTAACAGAGAGACAGATTTCCTTATGTGCTATAGACATGAGCCCAGCTTAAATGCCATAATTTCCTCAAAGAAGGTTTGAAGTTGGATGTTACCAGTTATAAACAGAAATGTGGCATTGCAGGAATATTTTCTAGCATTTGCATTACATATCTCTACCAGGAAGCACCTTCTTTGGACTGCTACAGAGTGAGTCAAAATGCTGTGACTGCAGTCATAGCAAATTCATCTAAAGCTGTGGGCAGACTGCCAGAGAAGCTCAAAGCACAGTTTTGGGGCAAACTATTCCATGGTGGGTGTTGTGTTTGAAAGGCTGAGAAATGAGCAGGCTGTGTGCCAAAGAAGAGGAAACACTCAGGAGCTCCACACAGCCTCAAGTACAGTAACATCCCATGGTACAGAGATTAATCCTGGCAGTGATGCCTCAGGCTTAAAAGGTACTGAAGGCAGCATGAGCCAGTGCCTGAAGTGCCACCCCAGGATGTACAAGACTGGGGCTAAAAATGTAGTCTGTTTTTGACTAGATAAAGTATTTTTCAAGGCTGGTATCAACTGCAGCAAATCATATTGCAAAACACCCAAGCCCAGCTGGAAATTAAGTGAAGATATTGTGCTTCAGCATTTCAGAAAAAAATAATGCAATTATGTTCAGCTAAAACTGTCCTCTTGCTTTTTAAATTTTGAAAGATGCTCAAAGCAAAATAGGGTTCAGCTTTCTGAGACTGCTAAGACCAAATAAAACTCCTTCCCAAATAGCTCTGAGGTCTTCTAGAAAGTACTTTGGGAAACAGCCTAAACAGAAATCAGCTACTCATAAGAGAAAATGATAGAGCTGACTGCAAAAAAAGCTGACTCAAGAGTTTAGTACAGCTGAAGAGCACTACTTGCCTGGGTTTGCTGTTAAGTGCTTACCCTTCTGTCATTTGTTATAATTACCAAACAAGCTCCCTTCTCTCCCATTTCCTAACAGAAAGTACCAACTTCCCAGCAGAAGGAATATGCTCTCAGATCTGGCAGAGGCACAAAGCAATCTGTATCAAAGGAAGTTCTCACCACAAGCGCATGAGAAGTCACAGGAAAACTGTGTTAACACTGTGTTAACTTACACAAAAGACTTACAGAGAGGCAGCAATTTTCAATCTCCTCCCCATGCCCAATTTCATAGCTTGCTGTCACAAAGCAACTACAGTTGCTGTCATTTTAGCAACTACTGGCAGGAGCATGGGGTTATCACAAGAATTACAGAAATTTTTACTGAGGGGAAAAGTGAGATGCATGCAGTGCAGTAACCTGTGAGCTCAGAGGCAGGAGAAACAATGCCAGAGGGTACAAAGCCCCTCACAAAATCCTCCTGGCTCCTCAGAGCAATAGTCTTACACCAAAGCACTCCTCCAGAAAAGCCTGGAAATGGAACATACCATCTATGGGAAAGTAGCAGTCAAACTGCGTTTTACCTAAGAAGACAGATGCAAGTCTGAGTCAAAAATTAGACAAAGCCTTCTCTCATGCCAACATTTCCCACTGAAATTGGGGAGACATTGGTCCAAACACTGTTCTCAAATACCTGAACCCCAGAATCATAGGACTTGGAGGGTGAAGCAGACAAACCACAGAAACAGATACTCCAGCTCAGCCTTTGAGCAACCTGGTCCAAAAGGGATGAAACATTCTCCTGCTGAACCTGACAGATGAAGGCATCAGAAGACTCCCTGGCATTGCAAACACAACCAGCATAAACAAAAGCTGGGCTAAAGTTACCTAAGGACCATTGGTTGGAAATGGCTGCTGACAGCAACCTGGGGAGCTGAGCCCAGCTTCTGGCTGCCATGTGGGTAGGAAGCATTCCGAGGTGCTTGAGATGCCCAAACAAACTCCAAGGTGTCTGGCACATTAACCAAAGCATTGGCAAGGTTCACCAGAGCAAAAGCTATTGCAGCACTGCTGGGTAGGAGTGGCACTGAAGGGCACAATGAGATGTGCTGTCACCAAGTGGCAGCACAGCCATACCTCAGACTCTATACTTTCCTCTAATTCCATTTTGTATTCTGCTGGCTCTGACTTCTTTATGTGTCACCAGATATTAATTAAATACTCTTAATTAATCAGAGCATTTTGGTTAATTGTTTCAATGGCATCCTGAGTTTGGACTCAATATATATTGCAACCCAGGGTAGGTCAGATTTTACAGCTTATCATATATTGTTTATCACACTTCAGCTGCAAGGAAAACAACCAGGTCTATGTGATACAGTAAAAGAGTAATTGAGGATGAGGCAAGTACCACTAGCAGCAAAGTGCAAGATTGCCTCAGGGGTAGTGGTGTTCATCTCTCTCCATCTAAACCAGAAGTAACATTCTGTATTATACAGCACAGGTAGAAATTCTCTTCCTGGACAGAAAAGCACACACTTCTGCTGCCATCCTAACCCAAGAGAAACCCCCGTTCTTGTTACATATTTATTGCAGATCCTTGCTGTCCAAAGCAAATCTGGGAAACATGCTAGACACATGACAAGTCACACTGAACACAATGGAAATTCAACAAAATGTCTGTACTTAAGTGCTCACCATAACACATCTGATTAGTGATTTGTCATGACTTCCTACAGTACCTTTTGACAATCATATCTGCTGTAGCTCAACTAAAAAGCATCAGATTCATCCCTTTTGCAAGTCTATTGCAGTGACTGCAGAGGAAATGCCTTAGAAGGACATTGGAGCATTTACAACCCCATACATCACACACTGATTCTGAATCATACTGTACTGAATCAGGTATGCAAAGTCATGTCCTCACCTTGCTCCAAATCCTTACTAAACATGACTCAGGGGTTACAGTTTAGCCACAGGAAGTACTGATTTCCTGAATTTGAATATCACTACCTTTTTTCCTCAATGTAGTCTCCTGAACTGATATATACAACTATGTATTTTTTTGTCAAACAATTGGCTTTTTCAGAGTCAGTAGCTTCACTTGGCAGAAAATTGAATTTGAAATTCTTTATCTGTACAACCCTGAAAACCCACATGTGCTATTGAAACTACCTCAAACACAGTCTCTGCATTTCTGAACCTATTTTTAGGCATCAAAATAAGAGTGCTTTAATCATTACATAAGCAACTTTAACAAGAGAGGCTTAATTAAAATCTAAATTTTCAGTTTAAAGCAATGCTTCTTTTTGTGATCTTGGATGACAACGACCTCAAAAACCTTCAAAAATTTAGCTCCAGTGGTCTGTTTACACAGATTTCTAAGGAAATACATATGTGGAAATTAAAGACCATGCCAGTACTGCAGCATAATTCACTGATTTTTTAAATCTATCTATCTAATGAAAACCAGAGAATAAAATCATGAAAGCATTGGACACCTCATCTCACAATGTCTTGAACTTCTTATATTTACCCTGGTCTTTTACTGGGGCAAAGCTGACTCAGTCAAGGCTTGAGCTGAAGCACAGATCAAGGGAAAAGATTTCAGAAATTACAGGCATTCTGCATTGTTTCTATAACAATCTATAAGTAGAAGATCTGCCATATTTTAAAGGCTGAACCTCTATTGGTTTATAATTATTGGTAATCAACATCAATGGCATTACCTCTGCCAATAAAAAAAAAGTCCCTGTATTAGAGAATTTCTAAATTAGAGATGGAGCTCAAGGCTCCTCAGAATATCAGAAAAAGAGCTAAACTCCAAGGCTTATCCTTTCCATTAAGCACAGGTGGACAGATGAGGTCTAACACACAACACACAGAGGACTGTAACAGACATCTTAACAAACCATTGTATTTACCACTGCAACATCAAAAGCTTGTTATCTTAAAAACAAAAATAGGAGTTCAGTTGTTTCAATAAGAATTTAATCACCTAATGAAATTACAGCACTGACTACACTTAGAAGCAGGCCAACTGGTCTTTAAACTTTCCTCATCTAAATATTACACAGGTATTGCTCACTTTGAACATCAGCTTTTTCCTTTTATTAGTATGAAAATCCAAAGTCTAAAGTCACTAGGAAAGATTTGCTCCATCTTCCTACTTCCAGTTTGAATGGTCAATGGTCAAAGTCTCTGTTCATAAAGTTTCATGTCTGCTTATGCTGCCCACATTTTATCCTGGTAGCAGGGGAGGCTAAGTACAGCAAAATGTTCAAGTAAATGTGTAAGTGGAATAAAAGAACTGGACTTTGAAAACTACTGAGCTAATGATCAGTTTTTGGATTATCTATGCATTTTATCGGATTGAACAGAAGAGATCAATGCCAAATATTTGTGTCAGAGCTCAGAAGAATTAGTCTTCTGAGCACAAGTTCTGATCCCAAATAGACCAATGTAAATACACTCTATAACATATTGAAAAGTTTCCAGTCAAATCAGTAGAATTATCTGTCAGTTGTTATGCTTAGAGTCAGTAGGTCAACACAGAAATCGGATGCTTTTTTTTCCCTGGAAGGTAGAGAGTACCAGTTCATACTTGTATGTATTTAACACCTACAGTTATCTCAACATTCTTTATGTCTGGTTTTAAAACCATAGGCACTTACAGGCACACACACCACTCAACTTTGCATGAAGAGAGGAGAATGCAAGATTGTCAATGGTAACATGGAAGCAGCAAATCCACTCAGATTCTTCAATTTTATGCAGCAGCCACATCCTGCAACAAAAGTAATGTGCAGCTGTTCTTGGGCACTATGGAGCAACTGCAAATACACATGCAGCCTCCTTCATTGTTAAAACAGTTCAATGACACATCTATGCCTTTCACACAAATGTTTTAACACAGTAAAAATTACTTATAATATCCTGGCACCAAATTTTACTAGGTCAGAGCAACTATTTAGGCTGAAGGGTTAGAGTTTATTTCATGTTTATCATTCAACAGCCTATTGCATTTGAGTAGATTTCACAAGACCAATAAAAAAAAGGCTTCTTATATGGTACCTAGAAGTGATTAAACTCCAGCTTTGTGTAGTAATGACCTTTAGCTCCACTCTTTCACAGCTCAGACTGGTTGCACAACCTCAGTAAGAATAACTTTTAAGCAGCATTCAGGGATATCCTACAGTTGTATGTTCATTGGCAGGTATCTAAAATACACCTCTGAATCCTGCATTCAGTAATGGAGCTCAAGCAAGACTGGAAGATACACTCTTTTAATTTCTTTTGCTCCCTTTTGGTCCCTTTCTTCATTATTCAAGAGTCAAGTGAATTGCACAAGGGGCAAATGATTACATTTGAAAGATGTGTTAATCTGAACAGTGATACTTCAGATCAGCACAGAAAATGGATCTAAACAAAGAAGGGAAACTATTGAGCTTTCTGTCACCTGTAAAAAAAAAATATCAAAAGAAAAATCATATTCTTACCATGTTGAAAACCCCATGCATGCAGATAGTCCCATCAAAAAGTAATAGTTTGAATAAATATTGAGCCATAACCTGCTCAGACTTCAAAAAATGACTAGCCTGATAAAATTCATGGAACCCCTGCTAACCTACAGAGAATTCATCATGGCACTTGTCATCCATTTTCTTAATAATTAAGTCTTGAGGGGAAAAATTACTACCTTTCATTACCTGAATATTTTTTTCCAATCTTATGAAAAGAAACCCAATGTTTGTGGGTCTGCCTTCAGCTCCTCATTTTCAGAACTGGGACATAGGTGCAAACAAGCTGAAAAAAGTTACCCACTACCAGCAGTTCAGCAGGACATCTGACCAAGAGCCTCCCCTGCCAGACTCAAGGACGACACACTCACTGTTCCAAGTGGCTCAGTTCACAGCTCTTAACAGTGAACTAATCAATAGTTTTAATTCATTAGGAAGAAACTGTATAGGTGAAAGGTGATAAAACACCAAAACTTGGATTAATTTGCTGTTCAAATAAGGTAAAATGCCATGTACTTTATGTACCAGAGAGAAAGGGTGGAGAAGGAAAAGCAGTTACAGCTTTATTCATACAGCTCAGGTAATTGGCTTTGTTCCCTTCTCAAGTGACTCTGCTACGCTTCCCCGCCTTCCTCCCCCACCCCCACTGGTTTATAAAACACATCTAGGAGCCAAAACCACAGATGGTGTCAGTCACTCCAGCTCTTTTGAGATGATGATGCAATATCCACTTAGTTTGAACAGGGACCTGCCCAACTACTAATTATTAGTATCTGTTGCATACCTTGTAAAAACCTTGAACCTACTGCTTTGTTTCCCATATGCAAGATGCACCATAGACAGAAGCCAGGAGACTTCAACATTGGTGTCACCTCCTTGCATCAAGTTTGGAAAACCCTCCTATCTTTTTTTTTCATCCTCCTTAAACTGGCGTTTTCTAAAACCTAAGAGGAGGTTGCAACCAGGTCTAGGATGCTGTATTGGCACAGGTACTTCCACTTTTATTCATATCCACTGATACAGGCAGGTTCCCTTACACCAATTAAGAATTCTTAAGGTCTTGAGTGAAAAGTGTTACTATTAGTTTACTCTTCAGATATCATACAGGAGTAGAATTCCAGCACCACACAAACACCTACATCAACAAAAGCTTTATTATCTTGATCAGTCACAGAATCACAGAATATTCTGAGTTGGAAGAGATCCACAAGGATCCACTCGATCCACAAGGATCGAGTCCAACTCCTTACCCTGCACAGAACCATTCCCAAAAGTCACACCATGTGCCTGAGAGCATTGTCCAAACATTGTTTGAACTATGTGAGGACTGACCACCTCCCTGGGGAGCCTGTTCCAGTGCCCAAACTTCACCCCCTGGGTGAAGAATCTTTTTCTAATATCCAAAATAAACCTTTGCTGACACAGCTTCCATTCCCTCGGGTCCTGTCACTGGTCACCACAGAGAAGAGCTGCCTGCCTCTCCTCTCCCAGTCATGAGGAAGCTCTCCTTCTCAGTCTCCTCTTCTCCAGCCTGAACAAACCAAATTCCCTCAGCAGCTCCTCATACAGCTTCCCCTCAAGGCCCTTCACCATTTTTGTTACCCTCCTTTGGATGCTCTCTAATAACTGAGTGCTGAAAGGACTTTTCTATTTAACCCCATCTCCTGGATCATGTGTGGAAAATGTCTTCCAAAGATCATATCCACAGCCTTTGGAAGCAAAGCCAGAAAGCTCCATGCTAGCCCAGCCTGCATACCCCACTTCACACCTGTCTTTCTCAAGCAGCATTAAGCACAGGCACTCTCTTATTCCCATTTCAGAGACAGAGGAAAGCAAAAAAAAACCAAACCAAAACCACAGTTGTTTAAATCAACACCAAAAATCTCTCACAAAACAGGCTTGGCCTACTTGGCAGTTGAGCAAGTGCACTAACCTTTGCACAGTGTCAGAAGGGAAGGTGCACCATGGCGAGATAACCAGCCCCCTGCACATCCCAACGGCGCTGACCCCAAAGGAGTGGCTGCTTCACAGACCCCTGGAGCTGCAAGGGAAACCTGTGCCCCAACAGCTGGATGTGTTAAGGGCAGAACTCTACACAACCCATCTGGTGAAAAACACTGGAATATGTTTGCTTGCTCAAAGTGCAATCTAAGAGGCACCTTTTCTCAACGAAGCAAGAATTATTCAATGCCCCTGCACACCTGGAGTAAATGAGAGCCCTATGAAAAACCCAGGGCTGCAGCTTTCACAGGGCTGGGGTTAGTTTTCACAATGCGCTGCTCTCTTCTAACGCTGTTGTGCAAGACTTGTATGTTTAACATTTCTAACCAGCCAAAATTGCTCTTTATATTTGATCAGGAATAATTTTTTTTTTTTACCTTTGAACCTGTTGCAAGGCAGGTTCAAAGGTTACCTGGGTGCAGTGTCGCCTGTTTATTAAAGCCACACTCTGATGATTCGGGGCTTAGTCCTGCCACGGGAGCTGGGGAAGCACCACTGGAGCTGGGGAAGAACCAACCCTAGAACACCCCTTGGGAGTTGTAAAGCAGCAAAGGAAGCAAGCTGTAGCAGCCCCTCCACCCTCCTCCAGCACTGAAGGAAGGTAAGCAAATCCCTTCTAGTCAGAGCCCGTGTTTCCCAAGTACTGGGCTTCCTGCTCCTGCAGAGAAGTACTGTAAGTGGGATAATAACCTCAATTTTCTGCAATACCTGGATCCAATGCACCCTTCTTATCACCCTGTGCTGTTAAAGGCAACAGCTGCGTGTTTGGCTGAATGTTATTAAAGAAGCAAGTCTGGGCCCACGGGTGGCACAGGGAAATCACAGCTTGAATGAGAGCAGCCACCTGAACACTCTCTGTTGCTATAGACTGGCTGGAAGTAGAAACCTGTCTGCAGTCCAGGCTGAAGCCAGTTTCTTATCAATTTGTTAGTTATGCCTATTTAAAGATACAGTGCACAAAGTAGCAGTGCCAGGCTCCCATTCAGACTAATGTTTAAACCAGGTTCCAAAAATATAAGAATATTTGTTTCCACAGCATCACAAGCAGTAAAAGTTTGCAATATGCTAGATCATTTATATGCAGAAGCTTATTGGCAACATTTAATACAATAGAATCTAGCTTAATCCCTAACTAAGAACATAGGAGCTGGCTATAATGCCTTCTGTAATGGTTTAAAAGCCCCTATCATAGGGTATGGCACACCAGGCTGCTGCCATTGCCTTGGTACAACTGCTTGTTCTAGCTATACAGATGGAGCCTTCTCCAAGCTCTTGCTTGTGCACAGAGAGGATGGTGGAGACAAAGATCAACCTGAAATCAAGCTGCAAGCAAGAGAACTGGAAAAAACCATGCTGCTCTTCCAAGTCCTAAGCCCATCTCTTATCCATACCTCCTTTCCTGAGGAACCCACTTGTGCTCTGAGAAGATCGTTTATGTTCCAGTGCAGTTATTCTGCTTTACAAAGCTGGACATGGCCCTTGAAAACCAGAACAGAGCAATAAAGAATTATTATGTTTATAGCATTAAGAAAACAAACTGGAATTCAAAAATCATTCAAATAAAGTGAGCTCATACCTCCCACACACTGCTAAAATTTAAATCCAAGTTTTGAAGGGACAACAGAGAAAATGGTACATGGAGCCAATGATTTCCTTTCATTTATTTGCATCCTCTGCTATTTGCTATATGTAGAATGGTTCTTTTGGCACCTTTGGGTAACAAAGCTCATGTTGTGTCATGACCTCAAGGTTTGTTACAAAAGCTCACTTGATTCATCCTCTATGCAAAACTTTTTTGACAGTGACAACAGAAAGGAAACAACCCGAACTCCCCATATGCATAAGCTACCTACTGCTCATCTTAAGTCACTAATGGGTATGATGGATGCAGGTGTAAATTTTATATACATGTACAAAGAGAAGCAAAGACTAAGATTCATAACTCTGCTTTGTTTTTTGACAGAAAATTACTAGCAAAAAAAGATCTGTGCCTTTCAAAAACCTGGAGATTATTCAGATAATTTATGAAAAATTAAAAGCCTCAATATTTGCATGTCACTTGTTATGTGTATCGAGGAAGAGTGTCATCTGTATTCCAGTTTATGAGCATTGAACAGGAATGATCATTAAGGAGAAGCTTTCCTATGTGCATCCTTTAATTCAATATGTGTTGAAGCTGAGACATCCACAGAGCCCAGGCAATAGAGTGTAGCCTCACCAGCTCACAGAGCTCTGTGTCACATTCTGGGCTCCTGGCAGGCCAGGTAGGACTGTGCTGTGGGCATGTTCTCCCACCCTGCAGCAAAGTGAATGCACCTGAGATACACAGCACTGCTATCCAACAGCTGTCCAATGACATGGCTAACTCACTGCTTTTTCTCTTGCTCCTGGAAAAATAAGAGCTCGAGGCCAAATATCTGAAGGGGGAAAATGCTAAGAAGCACACAGAGAGGTGATAAGGGACCTGGCTGGACTGGGAGCCTGGCCTTGTCTCCTTTCTATAAGCACAAATGCCCCCTGACAGGCACTATTAAAGCTGAAGATCCTAGCTTCTCTGAAATGCCACAGGAACAGGTCTGGGAAGGCAAAGCCAAAGGCTGAGGAGTTTCATGAAGAAAAAGCTATTTCTTTTTCATGCTCAGCTTAGAGGAAAATCAGTGAATCAACCCTCAGTTTCCCTAAAAGATACCTACGTGGCTAAATAATGCCACATCTACATGTAAGTTAGCTCTACCTGAATAGTATAAAGGTTACAGCAGCAATAAAAATATAATTGCAATTAGTAGGGGTTACGTGTTTTAGCAAGCCAAGGTCCAGTACAGGTTGTATTTTGGATGCAACATGCAAGTACATACATTCCATCTCAGCTTTATGGTTTGTCTAGCTAAGCAGATTATTCTGAAATCATGCAGCATAGGAAAACTGTCAGATGGGAAAACTCCTAAGAGGAGAAAACAATTCTAAAATGTTAAGGCAATAAAGAAGAGAGATAGGTGAAGTTACTGTCTTCCCATCCTTCCAAACCTACTGCAAAATTCCAGTTATATTAGACAAGCATTGAAGAGAAAAAGGAAAACTGCAACAGATATAAACTTTTAAACAAAGAAATGAAACTGTGAAATCATAAAAAAAAAGTCCCTGTCATAGCAGAAAAGAAAACTGAAGCTTGAAACATGATTCACTGTCACCTGGTACAAATAATTGCACCTATGTATGTCTATAAGAGAACAGAAAGAACTAGGTAGATTTTGGAGGGAAAAAAAAAAAAAGGAAAAGACCCAACAACAGCGACAAGAAGCCTAACACCAAAACCAAATAAAACAAAAGTATCAGCAGAAATCCAGCCCACCAGCAAGTCCATTGCAGCATATGAGAAATGCTGTAGTCAAAACACTTTGTTGGTATTACACGCTACAGAGCTCTGCTCACCTTAACATATATGCAGCCATAGAGAGAAAATTGCTACTGTTGAGAATACAGCTTTATACATAGAGAAGATAATAGCAAACAGCTTAGAAAGAATAAACTATAAATATAATTTCAAAATGTTTTGGTTTACTTTTCATTTAGATCTACTTCAAGCTGTTTTCATTAACAAACAAGAAAGCTCAATGACTTCCTCTTGTGTGGGCGGATTTTTTTTTTGTTTGTTTTATTTTTTTTAATCACTCCCGTTCCCCCATGCAAGTTCCTCCCCTTTAAATCTCCCCTCCCAATGTGCTTTTCTGCTTGCTGATTTATTTAAACTGGGGACAAGAAACTGGCTGTAGTTTTTAACATGAGTGTTACCTAAGTGGTGTTGGCTTTGTACTGTGCTAAGGCTCCCTTTTACTTAAGGAGAAGAGGTTGGTTTCCTACCCTATATTCAAAATGGTAGGTGCCTTTACCCACTAGTTCTCATCTCTATACGTGCTCTGCCATATTTTCTGTGTAAGTAATGAAGTTCTACTGTATTTGTTTTATTGCTCATGAGTTTGCTTGTTGTTACTCACATGGGCTTTACTAAATCCAGCGTTCAAGTGCAGTGATTAGATGCAGGGTTGAAGATAATGAGTTTTCTAGGAGATTTCCTAGGAAATGTCTGGTAGTGTGCTATCAGTTGAATGTGGACCTTGGGCTGAGTTAAGTTCAGATATGTGTTTTTTCTTTGTTCTTCATAATTGAAGTGGTGTGGTAATATGAAGTACTGGACATTAATATCTAGAAACTTTAGGTGCTACGTTTTCTCTGTGTGGCTAAGGTGCCTGATGATAATATTCTAATTTTCTTAGGAGTTCTATGTGAATTTTCAAGTCAAGCTTTAGTCCTTGCTCTTAATACCATGCCCTATCATTAGAGAAAACTTCCTATTAATATAGTTTTGATGCATGAATGTTTTGCAAGAAGTAAACCTGTATTATCCAATAAGATAAACACTAACAGAACTTGCTATACGGACTGTATTTTAAATTCTTAAAAACTTCAAAGGGTCAGTTGTGCATGTTTCTGAGTAGGTAGTTTCAAGGAGAAAATCTGATATAAAGACTATATGAAAGCTTTGCTTTTCAATTTATCTGAGAAAATAACTTTTAGTACTAAGTAGTGTCATGATGTTCTTGCACTTCCAATAGACAGACAGTAATATCCAGCACAGTAAAATTCCTTATTAAGAAAATGGCCTTTCTGTTTAAATATACTGAAAGCTTGAATTCAATAGGTTTCATCAGCAAGGCTCAGAAACCACAGTGTTCTGCTTCCTGAAAGCAAGTTACTGAGGCCTCGTCCTTTCCCACCCTCTAGCAGAGTGTTTCTCAGCTAAGATCAAAGGGTGCTTGAACTGTTTAGCTCTGACTCTCTGAAGAGGTACTCTAAAAGCAAAGCCTCACTGAAGCATATCCTGGGCTTAATGCAGGTTACTGAGCATTTTGCTTTGTTTTTTGCATGGCGCTGCTCCGAAGTCACTGCTGAGCTTTTGTGCTTTAACTTCTCTCTGGATGCTCCGAGTTAGATGTTCCTAAACATAAGACTTCAGCTGCATCAAGGAGGAATATGTAATACAAAGTTTCCAAGGAGTAAGAACTGGCAAAGTGGCTCACATCTGCAGGACGACACCAGGCAAGAGCTGCACTGTGTAAGCAAATGGAAAGAGTGAGTTAGTGATGGTTAAGTAACTAATTAGTGTAGGTGGCTGTACTCCACTTTTCCTGCTTGTAAACAGTCAGTGTTACCTTACTAATGCTGAGAAAAAAAGATGTCATGATCACACTGAAAGCCTAGGCAAACTTGATACAAAGTTCATAACTCCCGAAGACATTCTCCCAGGCGGTGCAGACTGTTGCTTCCAAAATTGTGCAATTATCAGAGGTTGCTTTGTTGTCCATAATGAACTCTTGCAATGGAGATGACACTGATTTTTCTTCATATTTATGTACTCAAAAGTACAAAGATCAGCCACTTTCCAGTGGAGAGAATCTCCTCATGTGGAGAGCATAGAGAATAACTTTATTTCCTTCTAGGTAATAAAGGAATAGCTGTAAAGGGGGAGGTACAGTAGAAATGAGAATGTGTACTCCTGAACTCAAGGCTGTAAATGGTATCACTGTAATCTCTTCTGATAAAAACTAAGGCTTTGACTCTGGAGCTTAGTGCATTTTATCCCTGACCATTGATCAGGGCAGACAACCTAAGTACACTTTCAACTGTCCAGCATCTTATTGCACAAGAAGCTTAACAGGTGGTTTGAGCCATCCTGTGCATTTTGTATCCCTGGGAGTTGAGCCTTCAGAACTCGGGGGTTTCAGACACTCCACCTCTGACCCCTCTGATGTTTAGAAAGGCAACTGGTACTCAGACTTACCCTGCAGTGGAAGCTGGTGTCTGTCCAAAATGCTCTGTTTTTTTCTTGTTCTGCACTGAGTTTTCACTAAGTTGGTATAGATCAGGTATTATGTATGCACGGGGCACTTGGATTTGTGGGTTGAACTGTGGTTGTAGCTGTTCCACAGCACAGATCTAGGCTGCAGCTGTTCTCTTACCATGGACAGGAAGGTCTATTGAGTACAGATTCCTGTCCTCTCTGTCCTGGCTTTTCTGCTTTGAGGGCAGCAGGATTAAGTGGCATTTGGATGGCACCAGAGGTGTTAAATTAGCAGCTACTTGGATTGACAAATAGTTACAGTAAAAACTCTAGGCATAGGAAACAACTGTCCTAATTCTGGGAATTGAGACAAATTGCTGATAATCTCTTGCCACAGCTTGAATAACACACCCTATGGGCTTTGACAGAAGAGACTAAAGCCCATATGTGGAAACACTGTTGGAAAGTAAAAGAAAACACTGTCACTATTCTATTAATAAAGTAAGGAATTTGAAAATAGTTTTTCAGATAAGAAAAGCATTTTGTTTTGTATTACTTAGATCTGTGTTTTTGTGCAGCTGTGCTTTTTTGTACACAACACTAGCCTCTCTGTCTTTACAGGGTGTATATGCAAAGTCCTGCATATGTAGTCTCAGTTAGGTCTGTAAGTGGGCTAATAAGACAGTTACTAAAAACACCCATCAAACTCTGGAAGCTAATGAGCATATAATACTTCCCAGAGTTTAGAGAAACTTGTCAACAGGTCTTTCTTTAAATCAAAAATTCATTCAAATATAACTGAAAATCATCCTTGACTAGCTATAGGGATGCTGGGTGGGGTACAATGGGATTAGACTACTGCCTGATCTTTCTCTCTTTCTCTCTTTCTTTCCTTTTTTTTTTATGCAAGAGAATTGTGGAATCAATTCAGAACCTGAAGGCAAAGGTTTTGCTGAATTAAATGATCATTTCTGGATTAGGTGTTCTCTCTGGACTTTGAGTTCTTTGCTCCAGGCAAAAAAAATCATATCCTTCAGGACTTGATATTCAGTCCTCCTAGATGTGTTGGTACAGACTGCTTTGCATGTGGGTCAGTGAGAACAGGAAAATACCCTGATGGAAAATTTTTCAGTGACTTGTCCACTGCTGCATGGAGCATTTGGGGTTACTGGGTACTTTGATCCTTATCACAAAAAGGTCAGACAAGTGTTTTCAGGAAATTTTCTGTCAAATATGTCCACGTAACAGACAGTAGCTATTTGTGACAACTGCTCTGATCTGTCTGACCTAGTCAGTGTTAATAGTAAGCCATAAAAATAAGTTAAAGAAGAAGACTTGGTGCCATAAATAAGATAGTTTTGTTTCTTACCTCTAGCATGAAACTCTAAAAACAACCAATCATTCATGGTTTCTGGGAAATCACCTTAAAAGTACTATTAAAATAAGCAGATGAGAGCACACTTCAGCCAATAAAACTGGTGCAGCTGTACAGGCCTATGGTCTCTCTGGTTACCTGCATATAGCTCTATTCTCTCACTGCTGATTGAAAAATTTCATGACCAGGAAAGAGTCATGTGAAATGCACTGAGTGAAAATTCCTTTTGGCCACCTGGGCAGGGAAAAAGATTGGAAAAGTGCCCAAATTGATTGCTAATAATCAATATTGAGGGGAGTTTTAACATGAGTATCCTGGCATCCCTCTAAAAAGGTGTGAGAATAGATGTGTCAGTCTAGAAAGCTTCCAATATACAAAAGGTCCAAATGTGATTTGCTCTGTCACTTGGATTTTGTAATGGGCTATGAGCTACAGGAATAAAGTTTGTATATCCAACCTTTCATGATGGAGAATGGAGATGCCTCTACCTAACTGCCTCAGTGCTCATGCTATAAAAAACTGTCTTGCTCACATTAATGAAAGAGGAACTATAAACCACAAACCATATGCAGTTTAATCACTGCAGAAAGCTGGTTGCTAACTGCTCCATTAATGGCCCAGATATATATAGTGTCAAGAGCAGCTGATTACCAAATTCACTTTATTAATAATCTTCAATTTTCCAAACCAAGCAGTTCCAAACCTAAACTGCTAAGTAGCTTTGTCCTGAATGTAAACTTGATCAGCAGACATGGCTCAATTGATAAAGGCCCTAAGGAAGGGTGGGGAGATGGGTGATATGCTGTGCTACAAACAGGTTTGTGTTCCCATAGGTTTAGTATGCCCAGTGACTGGAATTGCCCATCAATAGAGAGTCCCAAGGGCAGTTCCTGCCTTTCTGGCTGTAGCACAATCCTTTTGGACTCTTAGTACATGAAGCCAAGGTCAGGAGTTTGAAAGGCACGTGGCAACTAAGGTTTGGAGTAGAAAAGAGGACTAGGGAGTTGGTATTTCTCAGATATGTAGGTGATGTGCATCTGGCAGCTTGGACTTGCTGAAAAGCCTCTGAGGTAGCCTTTCTTATCCAGATGCTGAGCAGGCAAAGCATGCCTTTTTTACCAGAGAACACATCAGGATTGCTGCTTAGCACTGCCACTGGAAACTACAAAACTGTAAAACAGATATGGGTAATCTAAATGATCAGTCTGGGCTCAGGGACCCAAATTCTGACTTCAGGTCCTGCCTGAACTACTGGTTTGTAAAATACTTTCAACTTCATTAGAATTATAGTTAAAGGATAATGGGAACTTATTGCATCAGCACTCCTGGTATTCTTCTTGTACAGGGATTTAGTGGATAGGAGACATATTATCTACTGATAGGGTTCCTTTGATACTGTATGAAGGACTTTGAAAGAGTGTTGTTATTCATCTTGCAAAGTGTGAGGTGGTGTGTCCTGCACAGATATTCAGACACTAGCAAATACAAGTTGCTGAGATCTGAGTTGATTCAGACAGAAAGCAGTCTTTTCTCTTGGCAATTCAATCTTAAAACACAGCAGAACCTTTTGGAGATAGAAGTGCTTGTTTCTAAGGAGGAAAGCTCAGGTCTCTGTGTCTTATAAGAAAGTCTGCATTGTCAGATTTTGCTTCCCTGCCCTTGATGGAAGATAGCTTGGGGAATACAAGCAACAGAATTGTTTCTGTATTTCCCAGTTAGACTTCCATTGCACACATTGACTTCCAGGTCACTACTTCCTAGTGGAAAGCAACTTTCACAGTTTTGATTTGGGCTGGTTTTTTTGGCTGACCACACTGTCACTCTCTGAAATATTTGTCTAGCATGACCAGTAAAAGCAGATGACAATGAATATACTGTTTGTCCTGCAGACATATCAAACATGTAATTTATCAATACCCTTCCTATTTCAGCAAAACCAGTTCCTATTGAACACTTACAATATTGAGAAACGCTCTTACTTCCACAATTCACATCATTGAACCACAGGCATTTTTTGGTTATACTTGGGGAGATAGATTTTGGAAATTATGTACTGGTTTCCTCCAGGCAGACTTTTTTACTTAAGGATGGAAAGAATCTGTTCCTTGTCTGACTGCATCGGGCTTCAGCTTTTTGTGGAGGTGGATGCAGCATAGATTAAGATTTATGGGGACAGGTGACTTAAGATCTCTTAAGAAGCTTAAAACATTGCATAAGTGTGCTTCACTATTGTACCAGGACTCTCCAGGGGCAAACTGCTGAAATGATTTGCAGCATTGTTTAACAAGCTACTTAAGTAACCATGGCTCATAGGTAATTAAACCTTCTAACTCAAGTCTACTAAACCTCCTGTTTGTTTCAGGTTCAACTCTGGCTCCACTGATCCAGCACAATGATCTGGATACTTCAAGTATTGTTCTCACCGCTCCCAACACCAGCATTGATCAGTCTCATTGCATTTGGAGCTGTCATCTTCCTGTGGGTGATAAGCAGGCCTAAACCCCTTTTACCTCCTGTTGACTTGAACAAGCAGTCAATAGGAATTGAGGTAATGCTTTCTCTGCTTGTGGGCACGGTCTGTTTTGGAGCTTAATCTGAATACTGATCCATTCTGACTCTGGGTGTCAGTGGAAACTCTCCTGTCCAATGTGCACAGCCTTCTCTCCCAGGTGTGCAACTCAAGAGCATGGTGGGGAGATGGGAAGTCTTAAGATGCTAAGATGAGAAACAGCAGCTTGTTCCAACCAAGGTTAGGTGGGATTTTTACCAGATGGCTTTGGCTGTCACTGACTTTTTCCTGTATTTTCAATGCACTGCATCAGCTTTGAAACTGGTGCTAGACTTCATGTAATAAGGCAAGTGGTAGCACTCAGTCAAAGCCTCTCAATAAATTGTAACTCAGTGTTAAGGTGGGCCATCTAGAAAATTCCTCTGCATGTGACTGAGTGGATCAAAATCAGGAAGGGAAAAGACTTCCCTAACAATGCAATGCTATTGAAGTGCTTTAAAGGGGATTAAGGAGAGAATGGCTGAGAAACAAATGACCTTTAATCTGTTCTGCACTGTTTCATAACCATGCTCTGTTCCTAGGGAGGAGCCCGAAGAGGTGCACTCTTGACAGATAATAACCTGCTTTCTTATTACTTTGAAGATGCTAAAACTCTGTATGAAGTTTTCCAGAGAGGAGTGAATATTTCTGGTAAGCTTTGCATCTGGTAGTTAGTACTTGTCCATCACAAGTAAACAAATTTTTTCCAAGATCCTTTTCTTTATGTCTTGGCTGTGGTAATAATGCAGGCTGGCAGAAGCTCTTCTAGCTTTCTGTGGGGTGGAGAGACAAGTGGCCACATTTCTCCCTGTCCCAATTTACCACTAGTCTTATTTGGCAGACTGGGCAGGAACAAATACTGGAAGCTGAAGATGGTACAGTTCAGTCAAGAGTCAGCAGATACAAAGCATGAGAGGAACTGGGGGGGAACATCTCTCCTTTGTCTTATTATGTGAGTTTTCCTGTGAAATTACTGCCTGTTTACAACAGATATGAATTTGTGCACGTCACTTCTCAAGTCCTATGCATGGAAATATGTGATGGTTTGCAAGATATTTCAACCTCACATGGGTTGTGCAGTGGAAAAAAAACCACCAGATCTTAGAAGTATTGCTTGTAAGGATAAAGCTAACAGTCTTACAATCCTGGTTTGGGCAAAGTGCTTTAACTATGGACACTGACCTGCTCTCCATGCAGTTACCTGAATGTCTGACAGAAAACATTTCCCACTTCAAATGTTTCTCTTGTAGTGTTATGCAACTTCAGTACTGAGCTTTGAAATTGCTTTTCTGAACTCTTTCATTAGAAAATGGTGACTGTCTAGGCTACAGGAAACCCAAGCAACCTTATCAGTGGCTGACATATAAACAGGTGAGTATTGAAAAAGACAGGTGAATTAATTTGAGATACTGCCTTGTAACACTAAAGTGGGGGAATAACTGTCTTGCAGGTTTCGGACAGAACTAAATACCTGGGATCAGGGCTTCTGCAAAAAGGATGCCAACCATCATCAAGCCAGTTTATTGGCATTTTTGCTCAGAATAGGCCAGAGGTAAGCAACAAATTGTGTATTCTTTCCCACACTATTCTGACACCTTGAGGTGAGAGCAGAGTCTGTATTTAAATAGCTTCAGGCCACATGAGGAACAATCACAACTTTTTCCTTCCAATTCCCTTTTTACTGACTGAGCACATACCATTCCAAGCATGTAATACAATGACCCCTCACAAGTCTTATTTTCATGGACATGCTTCTTCCATAGCCCCCCACTGCCATGTGCATGGGCTAGTCCAGCTGTATGAAGCTGTAGGCAATCCTGTCTTGAGGGCTCCTAGTTTTCCTTAGTTGTGCTGTTTTCTCTTTTCAGTGGGTCATTTCAGAGTATGCCTGCTACACCTACTCAATGGTTGCTGTTCCACTCTATGACACTCTGGGACCAGAGGCCATTGTATATATCGTTAACAAAGGTAAATATTGACTTCCACTCTTTCATAAGGATTTTTCTAGGAAACTTTGTTTTGGGAGGGCTAAGTTCAAGGGAATTTGCAAAAATCAGAGTATTTTAACCTTACTGCTCTTATAGACACTTAATTTCTTAGTGAAGCAGCTTTGCAGGGCATATGGTTCAATGCCTAGAAGAATCCAGTGGGCTTCCTATGTCTCCTAGTGTCTTGATTGCAAGACCACTGAAGGATCTGCTAGATCCTGTGGATCATTCTGCAATCAGAGTGCTCAACTATTTGCTATTTGAGATTTTGCAATCTTGAACTCCCACACTGCCAAACAATCAGACAATGCAGACAGACTTGTATGTCAATTAAGACCAGATGTGTGTGTCTGTCTGATTTAAAGTTGTAGAATGAAAAGAGTGGAGGCCCATCTTGACTGTGAGCAAAGATATTTCTCTTCAGCCTCTCAGCATTTGCCCGCACTTTATATTGCCAGAATATCAGGCTTGCCCAATCAGTTGAGTATGGTAGGAGGAACTTTCTTAGCCCTGTAAGCCAGCCACTGAATCCCTATGAACAAATGCAAATGGCACCAAACCAATGTTATGTTCTAAAAGTAGGTGCTGCTGAGCTGTCACTGGCCTCATGTCTTCTAAACAGACTTGTGATAATTTCTTTCCTGTAGCTGACATAAGCGTGGTGATCTGTGACACGCCTGCGAAGGCAGAGGTCTTGCTTAAGAACTGTGAGGACAAAAAGACCCCACATCTGAAGATTATTGTTCTCATGGATCTCTTTGATAAAGAGCTCAAGGACAGAGGAGCTAAAGTGGGAATTGAAATTCTATCACTGCAGGAGGTTGAGGTAGGTGGCTAAAGGCTTCTGTAATACTTTTTCAGCTAAACATCTTGATCTTCTGTGGCAGCAATGACACTTTAATGTAAGCATTACCCAGTTGTCATGCCTGTACCTGACATCTTGATCAGCAGTCATTTTGAAACTTGATATCTTTAGCTAAACAGAGTTGCAGAGTTCAAACCGTTGACTAAAGTTGTGCCCACGTGTTGTGAACAGCCAAGACTTGCTTAGCCTAATTCATGACCTTGTTGTAACGGGATTTATTGGGCTTCTAAGCTGGCAGTTGAGTCTAATTGGAACTGTAAGTGCAATTACTGGCTGCTTAGACATCCCAATACTAGGCTTAAGCTTGCATACATGTAAAGAGATGTGGCCTACATCAAATAAAAGGAAACCTCTCCACTCAGGACTTCCAAATTCCTTAAGTAGTTCTGATCACTTTCCACACATTCAAATGTGTCCTTTCCATGCTTGGAGCAGACAGTTTTTCAGAGTTATGTGTTATGGATTCAGGAAGAGGTTTCTGTTTGAATGAGACAGAGTATCAAGAGGCAAAGTAGTAAAACAGATGTTGCATTTGAAATGCAATTACCTATTCACCTATTGTACATATCTGTTAAGCTATGGTTTTTTTCTAACACAGGAGCTGGGAAGAAACAACATCAGAGAACCAGTTGTAAGTATCTCTGTGGAACAGCTAAAGACTTGTAAAACTAGTCTCTGGAAAGACCTCTTGCTATGCTGCTAGTAGAGGAGGCTGGCAGATTTTTTTTGTGAACCAGAATTCCTGATTCATCAGTTAGGAATTACAGATAACATAATGTAATGACAGATAACCATCATAATCCTCACACTGACTTTATGTGGCTTTTTCTCTCTAGCCTCCTAAGCCTGAAGATCTTTCTGTTGTGTGTTTTACAAGTGGAACCACAGGTAAGTATTTATAGTGATGCTTCCCCACTGAAAGACCCTCCCCATGCAGCTTCCCTGCACAAAAGTAAAGAAATCCTAAGAATATGGTAGTAAACCAGTAAATTATAGCAATGTCAAACTGCTCTTGCTATTTTACTTGGGATACTGTCACTACAAGTCAAGTGCACTACAATAACATTTCTTAGAACTGGGGGCAAGAAAAGCCAAATTCATGTTGTCTTACCCTACGAAAAATGCAGCCTATGCATGTTGTCTTACCCTATGAAAAATGCAGCCTATGCAGCATATAAAATCTTGTTTCAGCATTCTCTATGCTACTCCCAATTGCTCTGCTGTTTCAGTATCCATCTCTTTTATGTAATATCCATAGTTGAAAGCACTCAGGATGAGGCATATTTGTGATCTCTTATGACAGTAATTGCTAGGACTGAGCCTAGTACTGAGATAGTTCAAACTGACCCAAACAAGACATGGGGAACTGCCAGCAAAAGCAGTCAGAGCCAGAGCTCACCTTGCTTGATCTCTCCAAAGGTAACCCTAAAGGAGCCATGCTGACACATCAGAATGTTGTTTCAAATGCTGCTGGCTTCCTTAGATGCACAGAGGTAAGCTACTCTCCAGGATATGTGCCTCAGTCATGAAACCAGCTTTAATGTAGGCATTTTCTGTAAACCATTCACTCTCAGAAACTGATGCTTTCCTAAGTGCCCCTTTTTCAATGAGACAATACTACTGCAAGAAACTTCGTTTGAATTGAATAAGAACTTCTACAGAAATTATTCTAGAATGAGTCAGTCCTAAATAACAAGAGTACTAAACCATCTATTTCAAGTCTTGCCAAAACATAAAACTAATTTTGATTTAGTGTGGCTGAGTGACAGCTGCAAATCTTGAGGAAGTGATTGATGAGCCTGAGCCTGAGTTGCTTCAGTCATTGGAAGTGTCTGTCTCAAAGTACTCAAATCGATCCAAATTTTATTTACTTTCTACTTAAAAGTAACTCAAGCAGGCATAGAAAATGCTAACCTAATTCTACTTTCTTTCCCTCTAGAACACAATTGAGTGTACAAGTTCAGATGTTGCCATTTCCTATCTTCCTTTGGCTCACATGTTTGAGAGAGTTGTACAGGTATGTACAGATATATATATCTGAGCTTTTATAAATCAAATTATAATAAAAGACGTTAGCAATCTGTATGTCCTCAAAACCTATTCACACAATAACTTTCCTTATTTTGTAATAACTGGGCACTGGAAATCATGCTGCTTTTTACAGACTAATAATTATGGCTAGTGAAGCTAGGAATTCTGCTTGACTAAGGTTAGTCTGGTCAATTTTTAGGCTGTGATATACAGCTGTGGAGCAAAAGTAGGCTTCTTCCAAGGAGATATCAAGCTGATAACAGATGACATGAAAACCTTGAAGCCAACGCTATTTCCAGTTGTACCAAGACTGCTCAATAGAATATATGACAAGGTATGTGAGCAATTTAGATAAGTTTTTTTTGTGTTCATATATCCAAACAAACATACAAATACAAAATAATATTGAATATGTCATAACATCACCACTAGTTAATTACCCCTTAGCAAGAAGAATTTTTTAGAATCCTTTCTGAGGAGATGGAAAGAGTTCTGGGAGCAGAAGAACAGCATATCCAGTCATGACTGGGCTAAGTGTGCTGCTGTTAAGAGACAAAAACTTTGTTTACTTTTGTAATGCAGATGAATCAAGTGCAAAGCTAACGGGATCCCTGTTCCTCAAAGCTATGGTTGTAGCGTTTCAGCAGTAACACGAATTAGTATTGCCTTTTGGGGCATCTCCTAGATAGTGCAGTGGTGAATACAGGCCCTAGAACATCAAAGTAAGATTTGGTGCCTCTTAACAAGGCAAGAATGAGATGTACAGATGTGAGTTAAACCCAAGAGTCACTGGTACTTTTCCTTGCAGATCCAGAGTGGTGCAAACACCCCAGTAAAGAGTTTCCTGTTAAAATTTGCTGTGTTTATGAAGCTGGCTGAAATAAAACAGGGCATCATTCGAAATGACAGCATTTGGGACAAGCTAGTCTTCAAACAAGTTCAGGTGAGTTATCCCAAGTGTAAGGGAGCTAAGCAATGAAATACTGGAGGATCTGATGGCTTCTTTTTCACTTGTAGGAAACCATGGGTGGAAGAGTGCGTATCATGGTGACAGGTGCAGCCCCTATATCTCCCTCTGTCCTGACATTTCTTAGAGCAGCATTAGGTTGTCAGGTAAGCTGAGTTTGCTTTTAAAGTAAGCCCTGTTTGACTATGCACAAATGAGTGACCAGTGATATAGCTGGGGTCCAGCTCAGCTTGCTCCTGGGGAAAATGCTGTCAGTCTTGGACATTTTCAGACTGCTTCATCTGAGTTAACTGTAACAGGAAAAAAAATTCTGCAGGGCTCACTTTAAACTACCTTACCCCTTGGTAGTACCCCTAGGTACGCTACCTTTGGTAGCGTAGTAAACTACGCTACCAAAAAACTATGCTGCAGGCTCTGAGAAGAGGAATAGAGCAGCAGAAGTAGGAACATGCAGCACTCAAAGTCAGGCAGCTGCCTCTGAGTTTTGTGGCTTATTCTGACAGTAAATGAGCTCCCAGTGTAGCACATTTGAGAACAGAAAATGAGGTGACCGAAGCACAATTTGGATAAAAGGTGAACTTTAACATCTAGTTACACCAATAAGATCAAGATATCTTAAAGGCAAAGGTTGTTTTGGCTTCCTTCCTAAGAAAGCTTGAGCAGGGGCACAGTTGAAACTGAGGCCTTTCACACCAAGGACTTGATGTTCAAGCAATACTCATCCTTTCTCACACAGATCTTTGAAGCTTATGGCCAGACTGAATGCTCAGCTGGATCCACTTTCTCAATGCCTGGAGACTGGACAACAGGTATGGGAGCTGAGACTTGTGAAGTCTCCCAGAGCTGTCCACATAAAGGGGCACACAAGCCTAGGTGCTCTAATGCTTTTAGTTTAATGAAAATTAAATCATGGGTACTCAAAGTGATTCTTGGTAGCAACAGTCACCTGCCTGTTTAATAGGTACTAAAATTCCTGACTCAACCAGATGAGGAACCCTGGTGTAAAGTGTCATAGGTCAGTTTAGACTTTGTCCCAGAATATAGGAAAGGAATAGAGAGAGCTGAGCAAACTGGATAGGGACTTCCCAAATGGCCTTGTCTCCTAAATGACATGTTTTACTCAAAAATATTAGACATGATACTTGACTATTTTCCTAAAGGACCTTGAAGATTTAGCTTTTATCTCAGCAGTACTGGATATTCTAAATTCCGACTCAAGTCACCATCATTGTGAACACAGTAACTGCAGAGCATAATGGGGATGAAATGCAAATGAATACCAGGATCTATAAGAAGGGCTCCTGAGGAGGCACAGTGGGTGGTGTGGTTGATTACACCAATAATGCTCTAAGCATCGAGACTTACCTGCTATTTGTCCTATATTAACTGTCTGAAAATGGCACTGCAACAACTTGCTTGAACATTTGACATCAGACTCCTTTAAACAATACTGGTTCTTGTTAAAGCAGTGACCAAACCCAGTAAGTATCTGCTATCACTGCAGCCTTTTTTGTTGGGTTTTTTTTTTTTTTCCTCTTAGGCCATGTTGGAGCCCCTCTGGCTTGTAATATCATAAAACTAGATGATGTGGAAGAAATGAGCTACTTCTCTTCTAACAATGAAGGCGAGGTAGGTACCATCTCCTGTGCATGTCAGGAAATACTGAAATGTAAGACTTGGTGACTAACAGTGTTCTCTACTTGCTATAGGTCTGCATTAAAGGACCAAATGTGTTCAAGGGTTATCTGAAAGACCCTGAGAAGACAGCAGAAGCAATTGATAAAGATGGCTGGCTCCACACTGGAGACATAGGGAAATGGTTGCCAGTGAGTAGTTGCTTAATACAAACCATCTCTTGCATGTGAATTCCTGTTACTTCACTATTCCATCTCTAAAGATGGAATTCTAAGATAAAAGTCTCTACACAGTAGACTCACTAGGTAACTCCAGGCAAAGCTCCAAAGACCAATTAGGTTACAAGACATCAAACAACACTGGTTAGGCCCATAGTTAAGACTACTCTTCACTGTAGTGAAGAATAGTACAATACAACAAGGAATACCACAAGGTGTCTTGGTTTCTGTCAGAGGAGAATAAAGGAGTTGTCTAATCATGTCCTGAGCTGGAGAAATTACACAAACCCTTCTCTCTGCAGAAAGCAAAGATCAGTACGTGGTTTGTAGACTAGTTCCAGATGTACATTTCATACAACAAAACAAAGCCTGTTTATCTTCTCTTATATAAGCAAGACAGTGACTTGGAACTAACGACTTCTGCTTTTAACTTCTAGAATGGAACGCTGAAGATCATTGATAGGAAAAAGAATATATTTAAACTTGCACAAGGAGAATACATTGCTCCAGAGAAGATAGAAAATGTCTATATCAGAAGTGCTCCTGTAGCCCAGGTCTTTGTACATGGTGAAAGTCTGAGGGTAAGTGATGTTAGGAGTGAGTATCCTGCAAGATTTCCTTCCACAACAAGTTCTGGATGATCAGGGCACAAATGTATGCATGTACAAAAGTCCTTGAACAAAATCTGGTTCTAAGAGAGCCATGTATATTGGAAGATGTTCTCAGACCTATAGACTTCCCAAGTGACAACTGGCATTATTGCAAGCTGGGTAGAGGCTGATTACATACTTGTGTGGGATTAGTATGTCAGGTCAGCTCTGTGCAGTTTAAACTAACAGAATATCCCCCCTGCAATAAGCAGGGATACCTTCAACTAGATTAGATTGTTTAGAACCCCATTCAGCCTGACCTTTAATGTTTCTAGGGATGGGGCATCTGCCACCTCTCTGGGAAACTTCTGCCATTGTCCCACCACCCTCACACTTTCAAACAATTCTTTGTATTTAATATAAATTTGCTATCTTATAGTTTAAAACCATCACCTCTTGTCTTATTACCACAAGCCCTACTAAAAATTTGTTCCCATCTTTCTTGCAAGCTCCCTTTTAGTTTTGAAAGGCCACAGAAAAGTCTTCCTGGAGCCTCTCTTCTTCAGGCTGAACAACTTCAATTCTGTCAGCCTTTCTGCTGACAGAAGTGTTTCTCCATTCCTTTGCCACAGAGGTGTTACCTATGCTAGCAGAGGCTGATCTTCAATCTGTAAACTAGCCAAAATTGCTGGATCATTCAGCACACATAATAAACTGTGTTGGTACTTCAATTACTGCTGTCACAACTCCCAGTGACTTGGAAATCCTCATAGCTGCCTTTGAAACTCTGAAAATGCATGGAGATGAACATGTGACTTCTCACAGCAACACTGCCCACAAGGAAGCTCACAAAGACATTTTTAGTATGCCTTATCTTGGTCTCAGCCTGACTATTTCCACTTGTTTTCAGTCTTTTCTAATAGGTATAGTGGTCCCTGATGCTGAGATGCTTCCAGAATTTGCAGCAAAACTGGGACTAAAAGGTTCCTTCGAAGAGCTCTGCAAAAACCCTGTGAGTGGCTTTGTGTTTAGTGGGTTAGAGACAGAATTTAATTCTAAGTCCAATCCTACATTGCTCTGACTTTGTTTTATCCACCTCTTTTCAGTAATTTGAACTGGTTTAATGCTGGGTGAGTCATGCAAGCAGCCTTACAGCAAAAACTGGAACTGAGTATAGGTGTCTCTTGTTTCAAGGGCTATTGCTGCTTCTTTTCCTGAGAAGATAGACATGACTTTGTAGTAGCCTTAATATGAGAAATCTTGAATGTTGAAATATGTATTCCTGCCATCCTCAGTTCTCCCTGACTGGGCAAATGGTTATGGTTTTGAGCTGCAATTACAGAATGACAGCTTTACTCACTCTGCTTCTGCTGTGTTTCTTCTAGGCAGTGAAGAAAGCTATTTTAGATGATATGATCAGACTGGGGAGAGAGGCTGGCCTTAAATCCTTTGAACAAGTGAGTACTTTCAAATCCTGCTTGTCACTAGCACCTGTATTGCTAGCACAGTGGCTGGGAAGTCTGCCTGTGCCAGGGGGGGCCCTGAGGCAGCTGCCCCAGACACCTGACTGAAGCAGTCAGTGAAACATTGGCTGCCTGTTCCTACACCAGGAGACCAGGGGCTGTGAAGGGCAACAGAAGCAATTGGCAAGAGATGGAGGGGAGGTTCAAAACAGCCTCTAGGGTCTGTTCTGGAATTCTACCCTCTTGCTATGTCAGCCAAAAAAACAGTTTAGTTACTGGATCTCCTGGAATTTGTGCCCAAGGAAGCTGGGAAGAACTGTTGTTTGCCTTCTAATTATGCATCATGCACTAAATTGTTTTCTTTTAATAGGTTAAAGACCTGTACATCCACACAGAGCTGTTTTCTGTAGAAAATGGACTCTTGACACCAACACTGAAGGCAAAGCGAGGAGACCTTGTTAAATTCTTCCAGAAGGAGATTGAGGCCCTCTATTCATCCACTCAGGAATAAATGGCCAGTTTAATTTAAACTGCATGGAGTAGTTAAATCTGTGACACTACATGGCCTATGGTGAAGACAGGCTTGAGTGGAGGGGAACGGGAACTTAAATTTGTTTCTAGTACCTGAGAAAAATGACTTGTGGATGAAGATGGCTGTAGCATAACTGACAACTAGCAGTATTAACATCCTGTGGGACTGAGCATCAACTGTCTAGGCAACTTTCATCTTTCTTGGACTGTGACTGAAATAACATGCAAGAACCTCAGCCTTTAAAAGACAGCTGTATGCACTTCTCACTGTCACAAGCAAATCTTGTTTTCCTGCTGAAACTACGAACTCCACTGTGACCTGCTGTGGATTGATCAGACTGAACTCAGTATGAATTTATGCTAACATCTGTTTAGCAAACACAGAAGTGAATTTCCTGTTCCTAGTCCTGGACCACACAGGACAAGCTGTTTCTAATGAAAATGAGTAATCATTTGCAAAATACACTTGTCTACAGCAAACACAGTCCATTCTTTAGGAGGCACTGGATCAGTTTTTGCACATTTTCAAATGAAATGGCAGTGTTAAAGACTTTACACTTAGGAATTTGAGCCTAATAAGTGTAAAACTTCAGCTGTCAATCCTAAGGATATAGGATGCAATAAATTGAGACTGCACAATCAAACTAAAGCCTGTGTGAATTACTCGTGGCTCTGCTGCAACCACATTGTCAGCTGCCTGGCTCTGTATGGCTGCAGCCAGAGCACAACTACTGCAGAACATGAACTTGTTCCCTGTGCTGCCACTGGTCAGCCACAGCTCCAGCCATCAGGCAGTAATATAGCGTAGTCCAGATTTGCTCCTGTAGTCTAGTTGCTCCTCCACCCAACCTTCTTATCCTTGTCTTCAGCTTAGGCTGAGGTGAAACAATGAATTTACCACATGAAATAAGATGTGAGATTTTCTTGTGTTAAGCTGCTGCTTTAGAAAATGATTTAAGCAAGATGAAAACTTTCTTATGTCTTCCACCAGTCTGTGCTGTCTCTCCTGAGAGCTCCTCCCTGTTCCTGCAGTAGTCAGCTCTAGCAGTTCAAAAGGCAGTGCTAACAAGGATGCAACATGGAGAAGGTGTATTTATAGCTTTCCTAGGCCAATTTTCTTTGTCTGCAGACAAGAATTGTCTTCCCTGTTTTGTTCAGACAGCTGTGGTTTTTCCACTCCCTCTTCAATGCTCTTGCTCAGAAAAGTGAAATGAAAGCAAGATTTATCAAAAGATCCTCCCCCCCACCTCCTTGCTGCTAGGCAGCTCTAGCTTTGACTAGTAAAAACAACTGACCCTATTCTGTTTCTAGTCTGGGCCCAAAGACCTTGACATCTTAGGGTAACCATTGTCACTTACTGTGTGACTTACACAATGTCAGAAATGCGAGGCTACAAAGGCTTCTAAGTCTCTGAAACTGCATGTAACGATGCTGCTTATCTTTCCTATGCTTTCCTTAAAGCAATGTGACTTGAAAGCTTAATCTTTTTCCACAGGGGAGGGAAAAAAAAAAACACCAACAAAAAAAACCAGGGAAGAAACATATCCCAGAACTGCTTTTGGACACAAAAGTGAGCAAGTTAGTTGGCGAGAGTAAATCCAGTGCAACTTAGATCTGCAGAAACTCGAGGCTGAATCCTGTGATGCCACCTGCTGCAGTGCCTGGAAAGTACTTCTGTTGATACAATAAACAGTGATGGCTCCCTGCACAGATATGCTTGGAGGGTGAATGGCACTGCTTTAACAATAAAACATATATAGCAACTCAAGAGTAAATTGGTCTTATATATTGGTCTCTTGTGTGGACTTCAACCTCACTAATTGATTTTCAAAACCTCTCAACCCGGCTGACACGTAACTCTGTGCTATGAGAACAAAAGCACCTGCTGCATTTTGGAGGCATTTAAAAAGCCTTGAGCTGGTACAAGTTACTCAAATTTAAGGTCTTCCTTCTAATAATCCATACTAGATGCTTTAAGAAGGCTAATCATTAGTAGCAAAATTCACAAAAATTTTTGTTCTTGGATACTGCTTTCTTTCACTCTAAAATGGATCTTCGGTACTGGCTCAGATTTCAGAGGGAACAGACAGTGCCAGATGTAACAGGTGCCATTAAAAGCACAAAATATTCCTATTGCAACAACTGAAACCTTTTTAACCTTGAAAAGCAACTTACAAAGTTAAATGTTTACTTCCCAGTCAGTTCACACTCCCATGCCTATAAATTAGTTCTTCTAGGTCTAAGAACAATTAAACCCACAAGTGAATATGAACGTATCATTTATTTGAGGTGGACAATTCACATCATTAAAAGTCACAGGTAACAAATTTTATCTGGAATTTGAATCAGGTTTATTTTCAGGGGCAGCTTCAGAGAAATACAAAAGAGAAGCAGCACGCATAATGACCAGATGCGGCTGAGGAAAAAACCTAAAATCTTAATGCTCAGAATGCAATTTAAACAGAAAAAAACAATCCTGACTTGTGATGAAAAAGATGCATTTTGAAGACAATCCTCTGAATGGCTTCTTCAATTATTTATTGTTTAAAAAGTATGCAAACCATGGCACAGGCATATACAACCCTTTCAGCTGTGAGGAAAAGAAAACCTCATCCTAACATATTCATTGCATAAGTCTAAAGTAATATACAGAAAATTTCAAGTAAAGGATTGTGATCTGAAGTAAAAATTCCATTTCATATTTAAAAAAATTAGAAGGCTATTTGCTTTTCTTCTCTCCATGCACTGGTTGATCCGTTTCAGAGTCATACTGGTATTTTTCCACACACTTCCTAGGGAACCAGCCTCGTTCTCTTATTCCACCTTAAGACACGAAAAGTTGTATTAACTTAGAACAAAACACGGCCCACTACTGAGGAAAAACAAAGGACTGGAAGAGACATCAAGCACTTACCTAAGTTATTTTCTTCTACAAGACAGAACATCTAAGTCATTTCTAACATCATTGCCTGCAGATGCACGGATTTTCTCCTAAACTACCTAAAATGTTTTCAGACATCTCCAAAGTTCTGTAGTGCTCTACCTTCCTTGAGAAAATTCATCTTTATACCCTATCTGAATGTTTCCGTCTGTAAATCAGGTTTATAGCTCCTTTTTCTACACAGCAGGGGCACAGGAAGCAGATGAACTTATCTACCACAGACTTTCACAGAGCTGATGACTATTCGTAGATACAAATAGGCCATTTCCTACTCCTCTCCAAGTAAACTATCCCAATTCATTTGGCTTTTCCTTTTAAGTCACATTTTCTATTATTCTAATTATTCTCATTTTTCTGTTTTCCTCTTGACCCTTTACAGTTGGATCTTCCTCTTTCTTGAGGTGCAGTAACTGCTTTTATTTGTAGCAGTATTACAGCAGAGTTTCTGCCAATGTTGAGGAGGATGGAAGGTTTACTTCAGCATCTGGGATGCTGTATGCTTTTTCTTCTCTGAAAGTGTTGACTCATCTTAAGATTATTATTTAGAAAAGAAAAAAGAGTCTTTTTTCCACAGAAGAACTGCCACTTAATCATTCATTTTTCCATCTTGCTGTAGTGCAACTTTTTATTCCTGCTTATTTATAGCATCTTGCTATACATTCCTAACAAAACTCATCCTATTTCTGAAGACTAGACTGATCCAGCCTCTCAGGGTTCACCAACTCCTCCATCCACACCACATTTTAGCTGATTTAAAAAACCCAACATTCAATAGAGGAGGTATGCCCTGCTAATCTTCACAATAAGCAATGCAATACAAAGTATTGCCATGTTCATTTGTATCTGATGTTTGAAGGAGTTTATTGCAGTGAGCTGCCAGGGCACTTCCAGCCCATGAAGGTTTCAGACCTCCCACGAAGAACATGGACTCTTTCAGTGTAGTGACTGCTGGCAGCCTCACTTGTGCAAATATGAAATGCACATGCAATTTACAATTGCTTGGAAGAAATAACAGAATTCAACATACCCTTTGGCAGGTAAAATTTTAGTTCAGTCCAAAGCCAAGAGGTCTGAAGTGAAAAATGTAAAAACTTCAATGCAGTGGCTGCGATGCTGACCCTCTGCAGACCAGCAGGAGTCTTTAATATCTTCAACACCCACAGTTAGTTTTGTAAATGCATATTAAAATCTCTAGAAATTATTCCAAAGAAAGACATAATGTCTCCTAGCTTTTAAGATATGCAAAGATTAATCTCTGTACTTATACAGGGTATGTAGGTAGGAAGCCCGGATGTGTTTAAGACAGACCACCATTTAAATATCAAAGAAATGCATCATCCTTAAGATCTTTATAGTCTAAAAGTCTAACTTTTTCTTAGAATATGAAGTGTCCCCCTTCCCACTCAACTTTCAATAAAAACTAAATGAGTGTTCTGTCAGTCTGACAGAGTGAATTAATGTTTATCAAAACTGGGAAGTCTATTAGATGTAAAGAATAAAAACTGTGGAGTGTGGAGAGAAGCTAGTGCCAGTAATGTTATCATTCTACATTTTCAGAAGTGAACATATAATATTGGCCACATTTCTAGATAGCTGTAAAATTGATTTGCAATTTTCAACTGTGAAAAAGTGAAATTAACTGCTCCATACCATCAGCAGCTGAGATGAGAATCTTCTCACCATACATCCAGTGTCTGGGGAAGGAAGCATAATAGGTAATTAGATGCCAGAACTCAACTCAGTATTTCTTTTAACCAAATATAAAGGTGTGGAGCCACTAACTTTAAGCCTCTGGTGGCTAAAATCAGATCTCCTTTACTCAGTGCAATTCTAGGTTCTTCAGTGCATGGTGTTGTGAAGAATGTTTTAACACCTTTAGTCACAGGGCAGCAGACACCACTGTAATCTTCTATGGCTCGATACCGCACCTACAGGTTGGAACAGAACACAGCAATTTGTTATTTGAAGGAGTTATGGCCTTGCTGATAAGTTTCACACTAAAAAAATCAATTCAAGCATACCACAGATTTAAACATAATGACAGCAGCTGTCAAAGGGACTCTAAATTCTAAATTACTGCTTAACAATGAAGCACAGTCCTCTTTATTATCATAAATTTCTTCCCATATGGAAACTAAGATGCAAATGCAAAGGCTAAATGCCAAGATTAACTAAGCAGATTGCTGTATATTGTTTGTGTCGCTTAATTACATTTATTTATACTGCTATTTCAAAGTAATTTTAGACTGAACTTCAACAAATACTTACACTTCTTACTCGCTTGTCTGCTTTCTGTTTCAGTTGCTCTATCTATAAATGATTATAAATAGAAATTTAGGCAGCATTCAACACAAAATGAAGCCAGGTATTGAAATCATTCAACAAACACAGGAAGTACCATTAGCAGTTTGAAGCACTCACCAAAGTGTAACTTTTTAGTGCATTAAAAATGGGAGAACATTTAACAGAACTCCTGTACACATATTTCAAGCCTGCCTATTTTAGTTATTAAAAAAGCTGGTCTACTGTTTCAAAGGAAAGCAGACAACTGGATAGTGGGGAGAATCAGCTTGAGATACCACTGAAGACCAGTTACCGTCAAACTGTATTGGTGACATCCATCTCTAACAGGCCAGTCCAGGCCATCTCCCTCAGGAATCCCAGACCATGTAAACACTTGCCTGAAGTTCTTCCATTTACTTCCCATATCATAGGGGAAGATAAAGGTCTCACCCGTTTGGTAGTACTGGATTCTGTCTTTGGCCTAGAAAATAATTAAGAAATGCAGTAAGTGAAAACAGCCTACAAACTGCAGTCAAGCAGCAAATGTTAAGAAGGCTGGGTCATAAGCCCTGTATGGGCCCATGGGACCTAAAGGCAAATATTTTCAGGCAAGAGCAGTGAACTCCTGCAATATCAACTCAGGCTTTAAAAACTACTTAAACCAATCATGGCATTCAGAAAGATGTCTGGTTTGGGTGTCCCCATCCCTGTCCCTCCCCATTTACTCTTTTAACAACAGAGTCCACTGACTACACTGACAATTCCCTCCACACTCCGATCTTACTTTACTGCTTTTTTTAGGGACCAATGCCTGACTTTTTCTCAGTTACATACAAAAGCTTCCCCAGCTCAGAATCCTTTGACTAATGATCATGAATATGACTCAACATTGGTAGTGCCAATTCCTCCTCTAAGAATGCACACACAGGCATGATCCGAGTCGCCCACATTCCATTGTCACCAGCCGTACATTCTCACAGCTCTGATGACATCTAGTGGAGCAGTGTTCTCTTTGTTGCAGTAACAGAACACAGAGCAGTGTTCTCTTTGGTACAATAATGCCATTTTTAAAAATATTTATGTATTACAATCCATGCTCAGCTTTCAAAAGGGACATATTAGCAGCCTGTGTTTTACAGTAAAAAAAATTAACCTATTATTCCAAATTCTACAATATAGTGATAACAGGGATTTCTTTCACTTATGTTCCATTATGCCATTATTTAAAGGTGTAACAGGACTTGGATGCAGCCATATCCCATGCAAAGAGCTGACATTGCAATACTTTAAGTACTTATACACAGTCAAGGTTCTCATGCTAGTTTGGCACACAAAATAAAAGAAAGACAACAAGACATAAATGAAATGTTTGTGGACTTACACAAAAACTAACCAGGTAGAACCAAACTAATTTCTAAATACTGAGTCAGTTTTGCTTCCTCTAAACTTAGCTTCTGTTGCTTGCCTATATTGCTTCTGCAAAATCTTGTGAAAACCCCTATAAAGATAAGGAAATCCAAGAGAAATTTAAAGGACAGAAGACTAGGTATTTTCTAGTACTTCTTTAAAATCAAGGAAAATCCTCCCTTACAATGCAAAGTAAGAAAAGGGTAAAACCATGAGTCAAAAGACACCACTTTGAATGGTATCTTTTGGGTCAGCATGGGTGGACAATTAAAGGTACAGGCAGATGTACCCACATATTTCAAGTAGATAAGTGAAGTCTTTTCAAAACAAATATTCTATGTTCAACGAACTCCTCCTCCAAAAAAGAAAAATCTATGCAATGACATAATTTCTCATTTCTTTCAGTGAATTTCAGAGACGGTAAGGGAAAAGCTTGCTGTAGGTGTTAGGTCAGTAGTGAATTGAAGTAACATCTTTGGTTTTAACCCAGAGGTGAAACAAAAAATTATAAATATGGAAAATAGACTCTATAACAGTACAAGAATACTGTAATATAAGCATACCTTTTCTTCAATCCAGGATTCGATTGAAGTTTTATTTGTCAAAATTACTTTCATCTGAAATAAAAGTGTTAGGTGAAATTAGAATTTATTTTCTGCAGGAATCTATACAAACAAAGCTTCATTTAACAAACTGAATTTGTTTTAAATAACAAAGCAACTTTTATAGACTTAACTGAAACATTTGTTAGAAGCTAACCCTCAGCAGAGATACATGCTCTAGAATTAAACAATTAAGACAGTAACACACAGTATTGCACTTTATGCTTAAAATGTGTCTTTTTGTTTCCTTCCAAAGATCTCCAACATTTTAAGAAATATATCAGGCATATTTACACCAATTTGCAGGGACAGGGCAAGTATTTTGCCTTTTTCAGGGAGTTTATAAAATCCATCTCATGTTTTCTTACTTCATTAGATTTTCACATCCAAGTCCTCCCATGAAAAATTATGCAAAAAACCCAAAATCATGGTAACAGAAAAACTGGGACAAAGCTACATAAATCCCTGGAAAACTTATACAACAACATATGCTCTGAACAACTGTTCTTATCTCAATCCTGAATTCTGTTTCTGCTCCACAAGCATGCAAAACTTACAGCTTTTAACTTCTTTTTAACAGAGCCATAGACTCACCTGGATAATAAACAGCATACCAACAGCAATAGTTGTTCCTAATGCCAGTCCTAAGGCAAATAAAGATGCAGCAAATGCAGACAGTCCAAAGGGAATAATGGGACGAGGGTCTCTTTTGGCTGCACTCATGTCAATCTTCACAGAACTCCACCCAAAAGATATCTGCAAAGAAGAAAATCCCATTCAGCTCTAGAACTTTCCAACTGCTGAAACAAAGCAAGTTATCCCTAAGAAATCTGGCTCTGAAAGTAAGTGTCCAACATCTGACAGAGATGAAGCAGAGTAACCAAAAAAAATACTCAAAAGACTTATCTTCAGAAGTTTGTTGCTAAATGGAAAATGAAACCACAATCACCATCTTGCAAGCTCCACAGGCCCAAAAATCAGCAGAAAAATCTGGACTCTGGTATGTTAAAAACTCACATTGATCAGTGTCAGATGGACAATGCTTGCATAGAACAGTCCCCGTTTTCCATGGAAATACTGCAGGTTTTCTCTGAAAGCTTTGCAGACAGCAATTCTCAACATTATCACTCTACAAACACAACTCAGCTGCTACAAATACAACTTCACCTGTTACACTCAGCTGATGTTATCAAGCTCTTCACTGCAACCACAAAGGCTGAAATCAAAGCTTATAATCTTAACCATGGATCTGACATAAGGGGTGTATTCTGGAACAAGCTTTGCTCACTGTTGAAGTTTTCCAGTTAAAAGACCCACAGTTAACATATTTATTTTTAGTCCCAAAAATATAACTTTTTTTTTCCCTTGGAGAAATAGACACAATTCTAAAAAAGTGGCCAGTAAAATAAAACAAATAGGATCTAACTTGTGTGTTGGAAATAAATAGCAGCTGTTTTCTGTGCCAGCCAAAACACAGCCTGTGTCTCTCTCTACATAAAGTGCTACTCAGAAACTGTCTTCAGTCACTGTAAAGCAATAGGAAACTCCCTGTGATTATGAGAAGCAACAGGGGAAAAAAGAAAAAAAAGGAATGAAAGTAGAAACAACTTCCTCTGAATCCTCCTCCATTCACATACATACATCCTACAGGTACACAGCAGAACTAGGAGTGCATGTGGAAAGAATAACAAGGAATTCCACCTGCTTCTTCTCAGAAAACCAAATTCTCTTGTACTTCCAGAGATAAATTATGCACCTGACTTAAATAATATTTTACGCATTTAGTTATGTTTTCTTACTCTGTTGTAAAGCTGAGTGTACATTGTCATAATAAATATGAAAGAAGCGTGAATGCATCCCAGTGGAGCTAAGAGGAGAAACAGAGTGAAAGATGCATGATTCTGGTATCCACAACAGTTGTTGATCCAAGGACAGTGGTGATCCATCTTCATCACACATCTGTGAATAATAAATATTGATTAATATAAAGGACATGTATGATGTTTCTCAAAAAACTCAAAGGATGGCTGATTTTCTACTTCTCAACCTCCATTCTTTCATTTGAACCCACCAATTTCTGACAGATCAACAAAGTAGTTTCTTTTTAGTTGCTATTCAAAATTATATTTCCATGTTGTAGAATTCAAAAAAGCAAATAAAAAGTGCTTCCAAGTCCTATCCTCCCCAGTTATCTGTCCTCCCCTTTCCTCACACTAACTAGTTGCTACTAAACACCATTGTACAGAGCCTGGAGACAGAGCCATAGAACAGGACCTGTAAGAACTATGATCATAATAATTAAGCACTACTGTTAATGCCAATTTTTTAAAAAACAGAATAGCAGGAAAATAAAGGAAATATCACATTCCCTTGTAGGGAAGAGTATCTATTACTTGTAGAAGAATATTTAAAGAAAGATATACAGACAGAAGTGTGATAGTGACTCTTTCTTTTCAGTGGTAAACCCTCTGAAAGCTTTCTCAATTACTATGTATCGACCTCACACCATTGAAAATCCTTCTCAAAATACATTTAATAAGTGTAAACACCCTAGAGACACTCTTGTATTCAATATAAAGCTGGCTATTTTGGTGTAGCTTACAGATCCAAAAAACCCCACCCGATTAAAGATTTGTTCACATTCCAAATTACATTGACAGGTGTAGAAATCTACGTGACCACCTAAGTGATCAGTCCTCAGTGTAAAGACTGTCACTCAAGGCAAAGAGTCATTAATTTTAAATGTGAGGATGATGTAGCCAAATTACAGCACTGCTCTGGAGTTTCAGTTTCTGCTTCCTAAGGAAAACACTGACTGCACGTCTTGGGTTTACAGAAATAACAAATCAACACGTATGTTGCAATAACCTTTCACCACATTCTCTTAAGAGTCCTTCAGAGGACAACCTGCCTGGACAGCAGACAGCTGAAGTGCCTTGATTTTTTCAAGATGCATTAAATTCTAGTGACAGCTATTTATAATAAAGTATCCTTTGTATCAGGACAAGTGTGCTGGAAGATAAAAAGGTGCAAACTTCTTAAGTTGACCCAAAAGGTTTATTACTTCACTTAACATGCCAAATCCCCTCAAAAACCCACTTTGGTGAAGAGTAAAAAAAACAGTCCAAAATTTCCACTCAAATCAACATTTAATTCTCATTTGGAAAGATGACAGAATAGATATTTCTACTCTCTAAGCAGGTCAATGTTTGGACTCAGAAGTTAAAAAGAATTTCAGATGATTTTTAGGTATTTACACAGACTCAGATCCCTGAAGCAGGACTGCATTGTTTTGTTAGTACCATCAAGAAGTTCTTTATCAAACTATAAAGAAAATGTTAAAGACAGTAATTTTTCTAAACTAAAACACAGCAAAACTGTATAGATATACAACTAGAAAGTGGAAATACTTGAAAGGGCTGTAGTGCTCATATGGAAGCTTTTTAAAAAACTACAATGCAAGTACTGGAAGCACAAATTATGGTAATAGCCCATCATTAGATTTGAAGCTGCTCTAATATGGACTTCAAAGAGTTGTAGAGAGAAACAGTACCTGTTACACTTCCGACAGTGGTGTGAACGGGGTGCCTTGTAAGACTGACACACTTTACAGTATTGGAGATACATGCAATCCTGAGATTTTTCCTTTAAACAGAAGAATAGGAGTGTTAGATGTATACACAACTCTGCTGGCAATGCTTCTCTTGGCATTTTCCTAACCTAAGCACCTTTGCTTTCTTCTGACAGGGTGTGTTTCATACTCCAACCCTATTTAACGGTAGGCGTCAAGGAGAGGAAAAAACAAAATTAAATAATCTCCTAGCTAATCTCTTGGCTATCAACACAGCCATCTCCCACTGTTGAAAGTGCTGGTTGCTAAAAGAAATAAACAGTTCTTCTGTCAGGAAGAGCAACTGTACAAGCAGGGTTTCATAGTGAAGTTCTGAGAGTAAAAGTCAGCATGTTACCATTCTAATTAAAAAAAAAATCTTGAGCATATTTTCTCTCCATTTTATACCACAAACCACTCTAAGCTTACTACACCACTGGTAAACACTCTTGTTCAACTCTCTCACAATCTCTTTTACACACACACACCCCAACTACACCAAGATGAGAGACAGACACACTTGTAGACAGCAAGCAGTGGCCAAAATCTTGCACTTAGAAAATGGAGTACCCAGTTGTCCTGCTAAGATGATTATCAGGATCCTCTTCTGTCTAGACTCTGTCCTGAGTAATATTCCACAATTAGAAAGGTGACCAGCACTAAACTCTGTATCACACCACTGGAACACAAACTCTGGGCAGCTGCCTTGAGATACTGAACCTGTATCATTCTTGACTACAGCTCTTCCAAGAGATTACTGAAGCACAGGAAATGCAAATTTCTATCTTGCACTGTGTTAAGCAGAAGGTAACCACATAATTTCCTGGCTTGCATAAAATAAAAAAGAAATTTTCTAAATTAATTACTTCTAACTGTTCCTGCTAGCAGCAAAATCTCCAACAGGTGTCTGCAAGAGCATGCAGATAACCTTGAGGCTCTCATTCCCAGCTAACAGTGCTCCTTTCCTGCTGCTTTGCTTTGAGAAGCCCCTAACAAGGTAAAACACAGCAACTGCTGCCAGCCAAGCAGTGTTACCAGACCCCTGACAGCAGAGGGAGGGGATGGAGAAGGGCAACAGGACAGAACAGACCCTTGGAGAAGTAGATAAAGGATGTAACAGGCAAGCAGGAAGCTGGCTCAGCTCTGCAAGGCTGACAAAGCAGGAGTCATGGAAATCAACAGTGCAGTGCTTACTCAAGAAACTGTTTCTTTTAAGGCAGCACGGAGCTTTTCCTTTTCATAAAGCTCGGATAAAGCTGTCGTGGAATTCCTAGTTGTTTTCAAAGCCACAAACTTTTCTGGTATGTGGAGATGGGAGCATAGATAATATCTAGATTTTATGAGTATATTCAAGCTTCCAAAGTCAGAAGAATAAAAGTCAAATGACTAAAACAGGGGTCAAGGAACGACCACCTGAAATATTACAACACTAGGCACTGAAAACCACCAAAGGAGACCCCAAAAGGCCACATAAGGGCTTCCCATAAGGAATGTGACAATGTGAAGTAAAGCACTACATATACATCACATATACATTAAGTAAGTCGGGGATAGCTAATGAATGTGTAATCAGTGCGGGTGATAAAAACTCTGTTTACCCAGCGCTCGGCACGCTCGATTAGACGAAGGATATTTGAAGTGTCCAACGTGCTGCTTTCTAATACCAAAACTGTGTTAGAAAGTTTCTGCCTATCCGATTTCGGTATCAGGAGCAAGCTGGGTTGTACTGGAAACTCTGGAAGCGGCAGGAGCAAAGCGGGGAGAGGCAAAAGAAAGATTTCGGAACGAGATAAGGAAGAAGGAGTGGCCTGAGGGCGTGCAGCGTTCTTGGGGCTCAGAGGAGAAACGGGGGCATCGAAAGACACCCGATTTCGTGTCCTGACCGCGGGGACGGCCGGCCCGGCCTCAGGGCTGCCCGCGGGTCCCCCGCGAGGCCCCGGGACGAGGCGGTCGCAAGGCAGCGCTTACCGGCGTCCACCCCAGCGGGACGTACCCGGGGCCCACGAACATGGCGCTGAAGTAGTTGTAGAGGATCATGACGGTCCAGTTGAGCAGCATCACGAAGTTGACGCTCCCCCCGGCCGTGTCCAGGGGCCAGTACCAGAGCGCGGCGTCGGCCATGGCGGTGGCGGAGCACACGGCCACCACGGCCAGCGCCACCGCCGGGCCCCAGTGGCACAGGCGCCGCGCCCGCTGCAGCGCGCCCGGCCCCACCATCGCCGCTACCGCCGTCCGACCGCTGCCGCCCCGCCGCCGCCGTGCATGGCTCCCGCCGGCTGCCGAGGGAGAGGGCGGGAAGGGAAAAGGGAAGGGAGCGGGAAGGGGAGGGAGGGNGGGCGCGAGGGGCTGCGGGGCGGGAGTGACCCGTCGCTGCCGCCTCTCCTCGGTGCCTGCGGTGCAGCGCGATCCAAGACCGCCCAGGAGTCGTCGGGACGGCCGAGAGGGGCTGGGCCGTGCCGGTTAAATCACCTGAGTTTCGCCGGAACGTGTGGCGAGGCGCCCGGGGGCGGGGTGGGGGACGGGTTTTGGTGTGGCAGAACACGGAAGCGCCGCGGTCCGGAGCGGCGCCCCCGGCAGCGCCATCGCCGCGATGTCCTCCGACTTCGAGAGCTACGAGCAGGACTTCGCCGTGCTCACGGCAGAGATCACGGGCCGCATCGGGAAGGTGCCGAAGCTCGTAGGAGGTGAGCGGCTGCTCTCCGCCCCCGCGGCCCTCGCTCCGCAGGCCCGGCCGGCTCGTCTGTAAGAGCCGCTGCAGCTCCCGGCGATGGGCGCGCAGGGCGGGGGTCGGAGGTGCCCCCGCGGTTTTAGCGAGGTCTCAGCCTTCCCTCACCCGAATGTGTCTCCTCGCTCCTTGCGCAGCGCAGTCAGCTCCCTGCCCCGGGTCTGTCCCGGCAGCGAGTTGTCTCTTGAGATGTGTTAGGAGTACTCTGACGGAATATTTGTTTGCTGGTCACCTGTAAGGATCGGCTCGCCCCTTCTGCCCGGCTCTGGGGCGAAGTTAAGCCAGTGCACCTGGAGGGCTGAGCAGAGCTGGTGGGGGTGGTTCCTGTACCAGCATTGCTGCTGAATCCTCTTTATTGTGATCATGCTACAACATCACTAAGAGACATCAAGTGTTTTTCCTGTGGCACAGACAGGTTTTGTGCATGACTTAATCTGAATCAGTATTTTTGCTGCATACTCTTCATGCATTTGATTTGGATAATTGACTGTGGTGACTCACATGCAGAAGCAGATTCAAAGAAGTGAGTGTTCATTTGCTTTAATGTGTTTGTCAGTAGCCTGCAGCGTTCATGGTCTAATTCACGATGTATCCCTGCAGTAGAGTCAGTGCTGTCTGTAAGAGTAGAAAGATGAAAATTTTAATCTCATTGATCAGCCCAGCTGAATCTACCAGCACGTAGGGATCAGTGCACCAATACAGGGCTCTGAGTGTGAGTGGAGGGAAGCTGTCTCTCGTGGTTTTCTCATCTGTTTCTCTTGTAGCTCAGCTTAATGCCTTTCTGTTTCCAGCTCATTTAATACTTCTGTCTCTGCTTCTTATGCCTATTACCCCAAGGTTTGGGACCCTTAGCCATAGGAGTGGAACTGTATAAGAAGGAAGTAAACACATTCTAATGGTATACTCTTCCACATGACTAAAGGAAAAGGTATCATGCATTCAGGACCAAAGAATAACATCCTACTTTTAGAGTGGGAAATGCAGCATGAAGTGATGAAGTAGTGACTCTAAACAGGATTTGAGGTAGGTGGTCAACTAAAATGTGTGATCTCAGGGGATTTTGAATAAAAAAATCCTTTTGATTCTGGAAAGTTGTGTCCAATTCTAATCTTAGCAAGTTAGAAAGTCTTCTGAAAAAACAGGGTTGAGTCCCATTGTTAAAGGAAACTCTGCCTTTTCCTTGGCTTAACAAAGATGTTTTGCTCTTGATCTTAACAGCAAGGACACAGGGAGACAATTCAGTCAGAAGCTGCAGCTGCGGTGGAAAAATTTGTCTGTTTTCTAATGGAAACTTACAAAATGAAGGAGAGAGAGAATCAGAGTTCCTGTCATTGAATTTTAGAACTGGTGTGTAATTTGATCTGCACAGAAATTATATTTAACCTGTAAATAGGCACTGGAACCATTTACTTAGAGGATGAAGGGAATCATAAAGGCTTCTTAACTTTTGAACAGTAAATTTAAGGACCTCTGTTAGGAACAGGGAGACATCATAAATACACTGTTGGCTCATGCTCTGGAAATCAATAGTGCTAGACCAATTTATAGGAAAAGAGAGATTTAATTCCCTAATTGTAAAGAATAGAGATTTGAGTTCCTAATTGTATGGATTTTGGAAGTCATCAGAGTCTGTTCAATAGTAGGAAGAATATTCTGCATAATAGTAGTGGATTTCCATAATCCTCTCCTTGAATCGGTCTCTCTTATTCACTTAGGGGGATTTTGGAGCTTAAATAAAAGATGTTTAAAGAGTATTGGTTCAACAGTGACATAGCCTAGAAGCAGCAGGCTTTGAAATCATCACTCTTTTATGAGACCATTAGAAGGTTACTTTTTTAATAGAATTTGCCATCCTCTCAGAGGAGACAGAATGCATGTTCCCTGCAGGACCAGTAATGTGATACTGGGCTAAATGGAGTCAAGATAAGACAAAAGTTAATTTTTTTTCCTCCATGTTATATTTGGGGTTGGTCATACACGGTTTGAACTGCCTTGCATTATAGCTGCTTCTTGCACTGTACATTTATGGCTTAGGCATTGCTTCTGTTTTCAGGTCTATTCTGTCTTTCATCAGGAAAAATATTTCCATGACTTCAAAACAAACTGCAGTCTTAGCTAACAGAGGCATTTGACCACCTGGAAAAAAAATCTCTGATTATGCTGAACACTTTATCAGAAATATTTTAAATACACATTTTTCCCTTGTTTCCTAATAGGCATATTTGCAAGATCTTTGCTTCTTCATCACCAGAAGTTCCAGTTAGTTCTTGTGGCGATGACTGGGAGAGCCTCAAAAAGAGGATTATGAGGTGGGAGGGGACATGAGGTGACAGTTTTCAGCAGCAGTGATTTGAGAGAGATTGCTGATGGCCTTCTTCCTCCCCGCTGGAAGAAGCAGGATGAAAGGTGTAAGGACTTGTGCCACTCTGCATAATAAAGAGAGATCTCCTGAAGTCTAGTGACTGGTTATTTCCCTCTGCTGCCCAAGATGGACCTGCTCTAATGGAGAAATGCTGCTTAATTGGTTTTGCAACATTCCTGCATTCCATGTTGTCAGGACATGATGCTGCCTTGTGTTCTAGGAGGATGATGGCTCAGCAGACAATCCTGTTGTCACGAATGCGTGAGTAGTTCAGCAAGAAATGTAACAAAGGCTCTCTGATACCACAGGAGCAATAAGCAGCAGGGACAATAGAACATCTTGGGAAGAAATGTCTTCTGTTGTTGAGGCAGACAACACCTGGGGGATTAAAGAAAGTTATAAATAGAGAATATTTTAAATAGATTCTGTGATGCTGCTGCAGGTCTTTGAAGAATGAAGATCATTGACTGATGTGTTTTATTGGTGTTTCAGAGAAACATCTGTCTTATGGTTTGTCCAAAAATTCATGTGAATTTTGATTGCTTGATATGAAAGAGAGTTTTATCAGCACAAGTGGTGACACTCCCAGCACAGTAGCCTCTGGGTTGTGATGATTTTGGACTGGACTGCTGCTGTTCTTCTGATACTTGGTACCTGCATTTTCTGCTGGCCCATCAAAGTGCTGCATTTCAGTTGCTAACAGGTTTAGCTGAAGAAAGCCCCACCTTTAATTTTCTGTTGTACTCCTGTACTGAAGTTTACTGTCTCAGTTTCAGGTCTGGCTCATTATGTTATACCTCTTGAACCCAGTTTTATAGCCCAAAGAGAGAAATGCATGTATTGTTCCATTTGTCTCTGCTCTTGGACAGTAACTTCTGGCAGTGGTAACCATGTAACCACCTGAGTGTGCACAGCAACATCTGCAAGTGGTCTGTGAACTGAAGCCCTTTGTTACTCAGTCTCTTCCTCAGCATGTACTAATATAAAGAAGCAATTCCACGAGCAGTGGGACTACTCAGTCTTGATCCAGGTTTTTTTAATGTCTTTGTTGTCTGTGAGATTAAACCAGTGCTGTGTTATCTTTCTAACCTTGTAGACAGAGTCCCACCTTTCTGTAACTGCTGTATTTTGGGAGACAAAGAAAGTGTCTAATGCTAGGGCAAAGCTGAAGGAATTGGGGAAAATGTAGTGAAAGCTTGTTTCTTTTAAGAAAGTGATACAACCTTGTGTACAAACAGAGGACAGATTTCTTTGCAATCCTAGACAGAGGAAAACCCCCTTTTGTTTCCAGTCTTTATTCATGGTTTGTCAATTTCACCACTTAAATTATACAAACTATGTGTAATATTTTGGGACATTCTGTCTAGCAATGTAAGGAAAAAATTACATTTAGATATATTTGATGGAGCATTGCTTTTTATTTTCTCTAAAGGATATTTGAATTCTCAATCTAAACAAAAAGTTATAAAACACCTTTTTCTTAATTTCCTGTGGAAGTGTATTTAAGGAAGGGATTGAGTAGGCAGGTTGAAAACTGCTAAGTCACAGTGGACTAATACAGTTAGTAATATGAGCATCTTTAATTGGACTGTAACTTGTTTGTCCTGATCTACTTGGTTAGTGGCAAACTTCTCTTACCCAGAGGAACTCCCTTGGATCTCACTTTCAGTCTCTGAACAAGTCATCCTGTGAGTATTGGGCCCCCCTTCCTCTGGGGATTCTGGCTGTGAAATTAGTTGTTTCCTTTGCTTAACCATTGAAGTAAAAGTAAAACTGAAAAGAAATGCTCTGGAAGCCATGGTTACATGGAATTGTGTGCCCTAGAGGATCAGCAGTTGCAACAAGTTTAGCTGCTCTCCTGGGAGTCCGTGAAGATCCTGCTCCAGAGCTGCAGTGCTGGGATGTTGCCATGTGCCCGCTCACATATCTGTATTTGAAGGAAAAACAAAGGCAGTTGTCCTGGGCACCCTTTGGATGATTATGTACCTGGGCCAGTGTTAAAATCTGGAGTTGGGTTAAAATTTAATTAACTAAACCATTGGAGATCATTTGAATACCCTCTCCTCCTAATTTATGGGAGCAGTTTTAGCTAGACCTACTTCTGTACTAATGAGTTTTCCCTACAAAAGGTCTGTAGCTAAATTTCTCTGTGGGTCAGTAAGATTTTACTGGCCAGTGGAGTGCTGAGTAGTTCTTGTAATCACAAGTACAAGCAAAATTTGCTCAGCATGAAATACCTTCCAAAAACCTCCAACTTTATACCCCTAAATTTCAGGTTACTAAATGTGTATGAAAATTTTGATACTCAGGGAAGTATCAAAAACGCTATAGTACATTTATTTTCTGCTGCTATGTTTTAAAATTTTATTTCAGCTTCAATAAAATGGTGTTGTGTATTTCATACCTTCCATTGTTTTTGCTTTTGTCCGTCGTCATCTTGCTGACTTCCAAATGAAGGAGAGAACAGAGGTGTTTTGGGATATGAGAACAGAAATGTATTGGTGGGGGAGGAAGGGGCAGATCTTTTTTTTATGTTAGGAAGATAAAATGCCGAATTTTCTGTCCTGGGTGCTATCATGTGAACCTGGTGGGGAATTAAAGGAAGACATTGCTTGCAGAAAACTAAAAATGCTACACAGAAAATATTTTCTGCATCTTCTGCTGTGGTAGAATCCACCAGACATGGCAGCGTGAATTCCAGTTTTGCAGGAAAGATGGTCCCAAGCCTGATCCTCTCTGCAGGCAGAGTTCCAGTATATATATAACTGAGGAAGGACAGATTGTGATGTTCCTGTGCCCTTGAATGGGAGGGTAGAGTATTTTAGGTGAGTGAGAAGATAGATGGATAGGCATTTCAGCCTGTGACAACGTGATTTATGTTCCTTTATTAAAGTGGTCCTCTCATGGAATTCAGTGGCTTGTGGCATGCAGAGGATCGAAGGAGATCATCAGATTGTCCCTTTTGGTCTTTAATGTGTCAGTTCCAGGATACAAAGAGATCATGTGGAAGAGAAGCAAGGGGATTCAGACTTAAAAACAAAGCTCTGAAGTTTAGAGATACATGATTAAGTCTTGTGCCAACATAGACTTATCCATTGTGACCTCTGGGGAGCTGTGACTGGAGACTCTTTGGTGGCATTCACTTTTGTCTGCTTCATCAGGCAAACCACCAGTACAGATGTCTCATGAGACTCCTGGTTTCAAACAAACTGTATGTATGTTCAGAGTTTTTTTAACTTCATTGACACAGTGGGTGGATTTAGGGTGTGAAGGCTGGAAGATGTGATGGTAGGATGGAAACCCTTGAATACCCACAGTAGTGAAGCAGTGTGGGGACATTTTCTTATCCAGTGTCTGAATATTTCTCGGTCCCCTTTGGTGCTGTAGCAAACCAAGTTGTGAAGCACTTGGAATGTTTGTGATGATGTGACACTGAATTTCAGTTCTCAGTTCAGACTGGATTCTCTCTCGGCAGGTGGATGGTTGGAGGCAGGTCAAAAGTCAGTCTCTGTAGCTGGGATATGGCCTTGCTGGGGAACCTGACAGATGGTGATTGCTATATATAGCTTAAAACTTACTTAAATTTCTAAAAAAAATTATATTTTATTATTTCCATTTTTACTGCTACTAGAAGAGTGGTTTCCTTGTAGTTCCTATTTCATTTTATATCTGCTGAGGCAAAAGAATAGCATAACAGCACAGCATAGAACAGCATAGGAGTAGGGGAATAGAAGGATGATTTTTCTTCAGAACCTGAATTAATTTTAATTGGGATGCTTGGTTTTGTGCATCTCATATTTTGCAAATGAATATGTTAAGCCTTTGTTCTTAAATGATTTTTTTCCATTTAGTGTATGTATGTGCCTTCTCATGCACTTGTACACACCAAGTGCCTACTGAGGCATAATTCCTACAGCTGAAGCAGCTGTAAGTGCTTTCCTAACTAGCAAATGGTGCATAACAGGGCAGAAGACAGAAGAACTTCAAGGATTCCCCAGTCTCTTTTTTTTTTTTTTTTTAATTACTAATGTGTGTATCACCATGTGTGAGGATGTCACACAGAATAAATCTCAAGTCTGTTTTAGCTGATACATACAATCTTTTGAAATGGTGTTTTTTCTTTCATGGTAAGAGCACAATTATATTGGTGTTTTCACAATTCTGTTTCAGATGAGAAGAAGCAGATGGTTGCAAATGTTGAGAAACAGCTCGAAGAAGCAAGGGAACTGGTATGTTCTGGCTTTTCATATGTTAACTGCAAATTCCTAACAAAAATGGGATCATTGGTAGTAACATTTAACACCGTGCCTTAAAATACTTAACAAAGATATATTAGAAAATGAAATAATAGTCTTGAAATAGTTCTTATTTGAGGATATGAAATACAAGAAGAGTGTATCTTTTTTTAATCCGTTGTTAAATGATGCAAGGTTTGCACTATTGCTGTAAGTCAATAGAAGGTTACAGACTTAGAGTTGTGGATTAGGTCTTTTACTTTAGAAATGGAATTAAATGTTTACACACTTTGTTTTTGTCTTGTGAGACCCAAGCACCTACTTAATTTCATCTATCAGAATGTCTTGTGGAGCAGCAGATCTTTTTTTCCATTTTAGCAAGTGAGACATAAAGGGGAGGACAAGGGGGCCATGGCAGTGTGGGTGACTGATCCAAGAAGAGAGTAGGTGTTAACCAAGATTAGTTTGTGGTTCACACTGACAAAAAAAGCCCAGTATGTGACAAGCAACATGTGTTAAGTAACTGTGACTCTTCCTTTATTTATCTTGTTCCCATTAGAGCCTGTAGTGTCTTGCATCTGGGAGGAGTATAAGTTTTATAGATGTGGAGTAGCTGAGCAGAGGTGTTGGTGACAGCTGAGATTGTCTTTTTCCCACATGGCCAATAGTTCCTTACCTGAAGTTGCTTTTGTTTATTGCTTGCAAATGGGTTTGGTTTATCTAATGTCAGAAATGTAATCTGAATGTTAGGATAGGGAAAGAAATCAGCTTTTCTACCCTAGAATTTCTTATAATGGAAAGAGCTTGAATCAATTATTTGGCTACTAACTAAACAATAAAATAAATTTTTTCAAGTGGCATAGGAAGAAAAATGTCTCTCAGCTGTTTGTAGGCATATATTGGGGCTTTTGGTTTAAAAATAAAATTAGTCTTGCAGACCAGAGCATTGGAATAGCATCCAGTAAATCTGGATCTTGGGATGACTTCCTGCAGTTTTGTCTTGTGAGGATGACAAGGCACCTAACCTCTCTGATTTGGTGTTCCCAGTGAGAAACATGGTAAAATAACTGTCTCATCTTTTGAGGATGTTCTGAAGGTACATTAAGGTCTTTTGGGCACTTTCATATCAAAACAGCTGCAAAAAGTAGAAATCTAGAAATGTTTTTCAGCTCATTTTCACTACAAGTTGACATTGCAAAAGACAGAGCAGTACAGAGAAGCTCCAGTGTGGGTGGTCATTCAAATGTGATTTTCTACTCCAACTAGATTGTAAGGAGCAGAAATTGAGTTAATGGCTTCTTACTTTTCAAGTCAGAAAAAGATCATCTAAATTTGTATTTATTACAAGATTAAAAAATAAATCCAGCATCTGTATTTTTTTGCTAATGGTGCTCTTCATTTAATGTCTGGCTTTTCTTTCACACTTTTGTTTTAGGTCTTTCAATTCATTTATTGGCTTTAAGCAATTGCCCAACATATTTGTGATTAATGTCAAGGCTTGGGTTTAGAAATCTATTTGAACAAACTTCATAATAACAGAACTGATTAAGAGGATCATATTTTAAACTAGAGGCTACAGTAGAAAATCAAAATAAACCTAATTCCTTGCTGCTGATAGTATCCATACATTGGTTTGCTTCATTGTCTTGCGTAGTCAAAGCTGGGATTAGCTGATTTTTTTTATTTCCTACTTGGCTAGGAAATAACACTCTCATGTATTATAAATATTATTATAGAGATAATTTATTTGTATTCACTAACCAGTGATGATTTTAAAACACTGTCTGCTTTGTTTGGGTAAAGTCACTGGTGTAATTTGATTTGATGTATGTGCAGAACTGACATGAAAACTTTCAGACTCCCAGGCTGCCTTTTCAAGCCAAAGCTGTGGAGTAAGAAATCTCTGGAGAGAAATCTTGTTATTCTACATCTGATGTGGGGTATCTAATAGGTATTTTTACCAGGTTTTTAAGAAAGGTGATTGTTGAGATAATGTTGCGGAAATTCTTTGAGTATAAAATCTAGCATATGCAAGAAGAATTGTGAATTTTTGAGTGAAATTCTACTTTTAAGAAGACAAAACTCTCTCTCTGTTATTTGCCTTTATCTTTGATGAAGGATGCATCACAAAATTGTTGTGTTCCAAATGCTGGGTTATTCTTGTCTTGTGTTTTTTAGTTTAGATCTCTATTTTAGTTCCAGGACTTTAGAATCAGAATAAAATAATGAAGCTTACAAGTTTCTTAAAATACTAGCAGCTGATTCCAGAGTCCAGAGCAGATTCATATGGAGAAGTTCCTGTGGGAGGGGGAGACATATTTTGCAGTGGACAACATTTTGAATAGAAATACGAAGGGCTGCTCTGCTTTTGCTTGTTTATGAAAAATATGATTTTATGACCAATAATATGAGTTCTGAAGATGGAGATGTGTGAAATTAGGTTGCATTAAGGTTCACACTTGCTTGGACCACTATGTTCTGCATGGCTTCTTATGGAAATTTCTAAGCCCAGCCACAAAATGCACCCATTTAATCTCACGATGAAAAAGCATTAGTAAACATTGGTCAACCTAAATATGCTTCATTGTTGTTCATTGGACCTCTCTAATATTGACTCTTTAGAATGAACATTTTAGATTTCATGGACCACAGTCTGATTGTTGGTGCAAATTCTGGATTTACTGGTAGATGTTTTTGTTTTTATATAACAGACAAGAATTGAGACTTCATTAAAATTTCCCAACCTTGCACATATATATATATATGAGGGAAATGTTTATAGAACATTTGAGATCAAATATATTAAGATGAAATTGATAAGAAATAAGCTATTAATTCCAGCTATTTGTTTAATTTATAATACCCCTTTGGAAAGTTAAGCCTGAGCTAAAGAACTGGCTAGAATTAGAAATTGCTTTGTGTGTTTCAATTCATTAGTGACTATTTAATTAAAGTCTGCTTTATAGTTTATTATTGAATATAATTTTGTATAATCAGAATAGATCAGGCAAAATGACTTTTGAGTATCTGGCAATTCCATTGATTAAATTCAGATGCTTTTCTTATGATATGAGGATGAAATTTCAAAGTGTAAGCAAGTGATTACATAGGAATAAATTCTAGCAGTCCCTTGTGAAGATGTACAACCAGTAGCCTGGGACCCTAATTGAAAAGCATTTCTGCTCCTATGTTCAACCAACATCAGTAGGAGGTGAGTAAATATTGTTTCAGGTGCCTACAGCAACCAAGGAGAGGTATTCTTTTATCTTTTTTAAGTAAATTGGAAAGATTTTAAAAGGCAGGTGTGGGATTCTTCTGCTGTTCAAAACAGAATTCCTGAACAGACAGTGCCATATAGAGCAGGCTCCAAGACCCAGTGGGCAGGTAATTAGCAGCCCTCATTTATGACTTTTGATTTGCTGTACCCCTGTGCCATATTCTGTATTTCAGGCCCCTTAGAATTCTTCATGGCAAGACTAAATAAAAAAAATTTTTGAAGGATAGAATATGTCTCTAATTTGTTAATCCATTTGACTGTATACAAGTTCTTGAATAGCATTGTCATTGAACCCTGAAATTCAGCTATTTAATATACTTACATATAGATTTGGGACGTAGATTTAGGTAGCCAATTCAGGTTATGTAATTCTGCTGAGTTAGCAGTGTTTAAAGAAAAAATCATTAGTTTATTAAACATAAGAAATACTTCATTAAGCATACAGACTGTTGGTANTGCACAGCTAGGTGAAGGTAGGCTTTCTTTTGAACTGTGCTCATTTGCAGAAATTATCCTCAATTTTACTATTTTTTTGTAATAAGATGTATTCATCACAGTTGGAATTGAAATCCATAAATGTCCAGAAACTCATTCCAAGTGTTCATAATACTAATGTTGTCACTTGTTTCTTGACTTAAGGCTGTGCAAACATTTTGATAAATTTTTTGTATATTGCAGAATAAGCAGCATTTTTCCTTACAAAGAAGGAATATTTTTTGACCTTTGGTGTATTTATTGAACTTAGGTAAATTTGTTCTTGCTTTAATTAACCTTCTGATTTATATGCCTCCTCTTGGTTTTCACTTGTCAGCTTGAGCAGATGGAACTTGAAGTTCGAGAGATCCCACCTCAAAGCCGAGGGATGTACAGCAGTCGAATGAGAAGCTACAAACAAGAAATGGGAAAACTTGAAGCTGATTTTGTGAGTTTTTAACATATTACATAAAGAAGCCATCTCTAAGAATTTTTTTAATAAAACCATGCAATTATTCAGGCAAATGAGAGGGCATTTTTGACTAGTGTGAGAGATGAGTTCTGCATGTGTCTTGCTATGTATGTGGACAGATGAAAACTAAATGGGGGAAGAGAAGCTTTTCTTTTAGCAGCAGTCCAATACCAATATTCCAGTTGCTAGCCTCCTGTCCCTTTACCCTGGAACTCTGTTGTTTCTCTGTCATTAAACATTGTGTGTGTTCATGATGTATGCAAAATAGTCAGTTTTTAATCCTATTTCTCAAGGAATGACAGCTTGTAGTAATGTGGGCAGTAACATGAAAGCAGTGTAATCTCCAATCTGTGGAATTTTTGAATGTAGTTTATCTCATGTGCACTTCATTTGTTAGTCACTGTGTTTTCTTTTCCATTACACTTAGATTCTTCTTGGCTTTTGTACAAATTGGTTATAAATACTACATTTTTTTGAGTAATGGATGCAGACTAACAAGATTCCCTTGTCTAGGGGCTTCTGCTACAGTTATCAGTCCTTTTCTTTGTGACTGGGATTTGCACTGAATAGATTTACATAGAGACAAAACTGTTTCCTGTAAAATCCTGAAAAAGTTCAAAGGGATTGCAAAGTGTAGGAAAATGCTATGTTAATTGGCAGCAGCTCAGTTCCTCTGGGGTAGGGAGAAAGAAATAACTAGTGGCAGTATTTTCCATTCACTGGAGAACTGTGAATTTCCTCAGGTTGCTGGCAGCAGTTTAATCCTTCAGGGAAAGGGAAGTCAGTGTTTATACCTGCAGCCAAGAAATCCAGCTGACTGTCACTCCTCTGTACTTCTTCCAAGTTGAGGAGTTGCACAAAAATGTATGATAAGATGGTTGCAGTTTGTAAGGTTTGATGAAAGTTAGAATAAAAATACTTGCATCAAAATTTTGAGGCAGTCTCATCTGTTCCCCTGTAGGAATTGTGTGTGGCCAAACAGTGACTTCCCAGTGAGAGCAATTTCTGGACCAATTGTGAATGCTGTTTATCTTCTCAGATGTGTGAGAATTTGCTGTCAGCGTATATTTGTTCCTGGCCTATTTCTATATATAGGTAGATGGTGGAATTCATACTTTCATATTCCCAGGCAAGTGAAAATGAGAGAGTTCAGAACTGAACACTGTATGGAAGAGGAGAAATGAGTGCAAGGAAATGCATCATTGCACTGGGAGTTACATGATCACAAGAATGTAAGTTTGTGCTCAAAGTGAAGAAGCAAAAACAATGTGAGAAAGGGGAAGGAACAGGTCGTAATAAAGGGTAGAAACAACAGCTCCAAACACAAGGATCTTCAGCAGAAGATCAAGGAAAGAAAATGATGTGAAGGATGGAGCAGTGCTGGAAGAAAACAACTGTGCTTGAAAAGAATATCACTTATATAGCAAATAGTGGTGTTACAATGAAATGCCTTTCGTAGTTCCGGTTTCTAAGTTCTAATATTTTTCTAATTTTGTACATAAGAATTTAAGACTCTTTTTGGATTATTATCCAGGCAAATAGCAACTTGTTGGAAACTATAGAACAAAATTAATTGTGAAAATTACATACCTCAGTGCGCAGCCTTTTTCATTAAGTTCTGTATTTCAAACGTAAAGTGAACGCAGAACCAGCACTAGTAGTTTTATTTTATATTCATTGATAACATGAGAATTGATCTTGTGATTATTTGAATGCCTTACAGCATCTGAAAATTTGCCCTCACCCAAACAGCTATGGAAAACAGCATAGCAACATGTTTAAAGCTAGGAGAAGGAAACATGAGGTTTGTGGACTGTTCACTTGTCCATTCTTTACCAGCAGGATGAACAACATTAAAGTTTATTTTTGACATTTAATATGTAACTGGTAAGTTTATTTTATCTTGAGCAGTGTGTGTAATAATGACAAAAATGCCATCACTGTAGTATTATTTATTAGGTGCTGTGACATCTTTGTGAATATGTAGGGTTTTTTTCCCATACTGTGTTGAAGTATATTCTGAAAAATACAGATTTAAGCTCTGTTGAGCTGTACTTAGAGAAGTTACTGCAAACATGGCTTTTCATCTCTGACTTTGTAATCAAATAGGAAAAAGTTGCAAATAGGAGATGTATTTCCTCTCGTTTCTAATCCTTACTGGTTTGAGAGCTGCAGTTAGGTGTCAGTGCTCTGCAGTCCAGCGGTGTGTGAAGGCAAAGGCATCTACCCCATGCACTGGATTGCACATGCATACTTGGTAACACACTAATTGCAGTAAATAATATCCAAGGAGAAAAAAACACCTTGCCCTGTCTTAGTCCTCTCTCTTGAAGGGGAACAGTGATAATGAAAAAAAGAATAGCACAATTTTGTCTTTAAAAGTACTCAGGAAGCATAGCACTGTGGGTGCTGATGGGGAAAATGAACAGAGCGAGCACTGCACTCAGCTTTAGGCAGGAGTGGTTTCTGATGCTCACCTCAGTGCTCTGCAGTCTTTCCTGGGGAGAAATATCAGAACAGGGCAAGCTTGAAGTGATGCTTCTCTGCAGAAAAGCTGCACACATGTCTAAAAGCCAACTTTCAGGCTTGTGACAAAGGTACTGAAACAGAACTAAACTGTTTGATAAGCCTTGTGCTGTCTTTTTTTACTTTGCAGATGTAAATCTTGGGTTTGTTATCTCGTTTTCAATAGCACATCCCAGGCCCTTCATTTCTGTAGGGGGGTTGGTCCCCGTTGGGTCGGGGGGCTGCTGCAGGGCCCGTGGCACGCTGCTGGCTCTATCTGCTGGCCCCAGCTGGAGTTGCACATCACAGCCCCGTGCATCCCGAGCTGCTCCACGGCTTGGGACCACCTGCCACGGAGTTCCTGAAGCTTAAAACAATCTTCCTATCAGAAATCTTTTTCCTGCATCTACCGATGCAGCATTATGCAGTTTAAGCTTGTAAATAAGTTTTTTTCTGGCTGTTTCAGATGTAGAATGTCCATGGTGCCTGCTTGAAGTAAGCTCTGATGGCAAAAAAAAAAAGTATTTTAAGTATATGGACCATAAGTGTTGTTTGCTCATAGAAATAAAGCATTTTATGTTAATTGTTACCTAAAAGTAGCCAGTTATCTTTAAATAGTGGGGATATACAGTGGTAAAAGGCTTCCAGATTTTATAAACATTACTTTGAGCTAAATCTATCCCAGTCCATGTGAAAATGTGACTCTATAAACCTGCCAAATATGTGGTTATTTCCTAGCATTTGTATCCATCCCCAGGGTTCCATGTACTGGCTCAATGTCAGGTCACCATAAAATAGAAAAAAACAAAGAGAGGCATTTATTTTCCTGAAAAGTTTCCTGCTGACATATAAGGCATTCAAAGAGATGAGGAAATATAAAAATCTTGTAAGACCACATCATACAGTAATATTTGTGTTACAAAAATGAATATTGCACAATCAGTGTTGAAAATGAGGTGAGCATATTGAGAAAAAAGAAATAGCCATCAAATAAAGGAGGCAACATGGAAACTGTTCCTATTCTGTTGGCAGCACAGAGGTAAATCTTGCAGGTAGCATTTGTTCAGGAGACAGTGCTAACTCCTTCTAAATCCTCAGAATTGGTACTGATTTTGGTAATTCTGACTTTCAGAATAACCTTTAAAAGAAAAAAAAGAGGGTGGGGTAAATTTGTGGATACATAGATACATTGTACAAAACTTGAGTAAACATTTAAACATTTTTGGCATTTAACAATGGCTTCAATCAATAGTGAGGTATGTATTTACAATTTATACCTCCTGCAGGTTCTTTTTAAGATCATGGTTAAAATGTCAGCTGCTGTTAAGCTTTAAAAACATTTAAGGAGACAACTAATGGAATTTCATTGGATAAAGTTAGTTCTCATGTATGATTCTCAAATACCACCTGAGTCCAGAAGCTCACCTGAACAACTCATACAGCTGTGTCTGTTATATTCTGGCTGTTTTTTGCAAATACCACTACCCCATTTCAGGTTCAGTCACCTACCCAGACAAATGATCATATGGCTGTAAGCATAATGAGCACCATTTGTCAAATGAGTTGCTGTCCGTGTCTTTATGGCCAGTCTTCCCTAGGTCTCCAGTTCAAACTAAAACTTAGAGACTCAACTGTTGCTGCTGGGTTTTTTTGATTTTAAAGCAAATAGTGCAATAATGTTCTGTTCTTGCAAAATTGTGAGCCATGTGTGGAACTGCTGTGTGTATATCTTAATTGTTGTATCCCAACAGTGTTACTGAAAACAGGCAATCTGTCATGCCAAAACTTCATGCGTGCACAAGAACCTTGCCTGGGGCCTGGGCAGGTACAGGTGCCTTTAGTGAAACCTGATCTGTTGACACATTTAAAACTTCTGAAATCAGATTAGTATTCACTATGTGAATAGTACAGCTCTTTTGAACGGGGCTGTGGAGGATTTGTTTTAATGCACACAAGATTGAACTAAGTTTCAGGAGAAAGAATTTGAATTATCTGGCCATGTACTTTGACAATCTAATTTTGAAAAAGCATATTGTGAACTAAAGTTCCTTCACTGCCATTTTTATAGACACTATCACCTTCTTGAGATAAGTAATCACTCCTCTACATTCTACTCAAACTGCTCCTTACAGAGGTAGTTTTTTTTCCTCTGTTACTTTTCTAATAACTTCTGATATGATATTTGTCTGCCCGACTGTGGCTGAGCATTAGGCTGACTTCTTTTCTATAGAGGCTAACTCCACATTGTTTTCAGCTTGTTTTCACTTGTGTCCCCACCCTGATGGGTTTGTGATGGAAGAAGGTGGAGGCATTTGACCTTTTGCAATTAATTGATTTATAATACTGCTATTTTAAATGGGGAAAAAGTAATACAGGAAAAAGCGTTCATATAGAAAAGGTGAATGCTGGGTGGCGGGGGACACAAGGGGGAAGGCTTTATTGTTTCCCACTCCCTCAGTGACCTCTTATTCTACTCAAGTGATTCTCCTGTACCTGTCCTGCAAAAAGAAGCAGCTGCCGCTGTCCTGCTTTTGATAGCAGCAATAATAAAGGTCCTGTAGTTGAAGATGGGTGTAGGAGGCAATGATGAGTGAGGAAAACAGGGTGTAACTCACACTCACTTCGTTGTATTGCTCACCTGCACTCATATAAGCAGAAGTTTGATTTAGTTACTATCACAAGCTAGAAACATAAAGATTACAAAAAAAACCCAAATCACATAAACTGAGCAAAATCCGCACCATCTGAACATGTTTGCTTTTCAGGCTGGATCTGCACTCTTGAGTTCCTTAACGTGTTATTACGTTTTTTGGGTTTTTTTTTGTTTTGTTTTGTTTGTTTGTTTTTTTGTCCAGCTAGAGCGAGACTAGTTTGCATTTCAGTGCTGAATCGGGAGAGACATGTGCTACTGGTAAATCATAAAAATTTGAGGGAAGGTTCCTTTTGGCACGGGCAGGATTCATTCCAGCCGTTCCCGGTGTCCCGCTGTGCTGCCCATGGACTGACGCTGGGTGGCGCTGTTTGTTTGCAAAGCAAGCGTCTCTCCCCCCGCCTTTTTCCCCCCCCGTTTCTTTTTTTTTTTTTTTTTTTTTTTTTTTTTTTTTTTTTCCTTGCTTTGGTAGTAACTGAAATTACTGTTTCATGAATAAAATATTTCTGGTGGGATTTGCATTTCTATATTGGCTGAAGATACTGTGTTGAATGTTTTATTAACCAGCCCAGTGCAACTGTCAGCCTATTAAAGAGATCCAATGGACCCTGTTTAGCTAAATAAACTAAATAAATCCAATTCGTCAAATTGTGTTCCTGGCTGTTTATTTTCCATTCTTTTGATGTACAGTTTATTTTAAGTTAAAGCCACATAGATTTAAAAATTAATGTGAAAATAGAATGTAGTGTTTGAAACATGAGAAGACTAATTGCCATGGTCAAAAATAGCTTCCCTTTATAGTGAAGTTGCCATCTGGTAAATGGTGAACTTTTTATTTGTGACTGATTAACTGTCCCATGTCAAAAATTAGTTGGCAAATGAGTGGTTAATAGCTTTTTTTGCCAGCTTGGTTTTGTTGCTTCCATGAAGAGAAACTTGAAATATAAGCACTGCTGTTAAAAATGACTGTTTTTATCCGACTTCAAGAGGTTTGTTCTTTATCTTGATATTTTCTCAATCAGAATTCAAGGGGAAAATTTTATATGGTCATTACATATTAAATGCTTTTTTAAATTCTCATTGCATCATAAGCAAATATTGGAGTGTAAAAAAAAACATAGCATAACTGAATACATTGCATGTCTGGCTGTCAAACAGTTGTCAAACATTACAAATACTAGCATTCATTATATTCTGCTAGTACTAATAATATTTTAGTTACCTTGTTTCTGCTGAAAACCTTTGCAACAGAATAGCAGGAGACTGTAGATTTATGGTAATGTTACTGGGATAGTACAATTTTTTCTGTGCCAGATGCAAATTCTTGTAAATGTAAATACATTCTAGATTTGTTAATAAGAGAGATGAAGAAACAGTGATGGATGTATTTGCTCTTTCTGATGCTTTCCATAGCACTGATTTAGTGATGTTACATGTTAGCTTCTGTGTGTTTTACAAGGAATCAGAGTTGCCATGTATCATGTTTTGCAGTTTTATTTTTATGATCTTGGGTTTCCAAAAGTGGAATACTGAAATTTAGTTCAATAGAAATACAGTTCAAATAATTGCATTTTTGGCTCTTTTCTCAAGAAGTCTACTATAATAGATTGAACAGCCTTTGTGAAAAGCTAATGTGTTAGATTAATTCAAAAGTGTCAGGAATTCTTAAGAAAAATCATTTAATCAACTAAGTCCACCTTTTTTTATGCTGATTTTTCTTACTAACCAAAATGGTAAATTTTTGTTTCCACCTCTACCTCAAATTCTAACCCAAGAACAAGGCAGATATTTAGGCAGATGTCATCAGCGTTGGATAGTGCTGTTCCCTTCTGTAGGTAGAGTGGAATTTATACTAAAAATAATACATTTCTTTAGTATTTTCTAGCCGCAAATGTTTTAAAATGGTATTTAAAAACTAAACTACACCTCTTTTGTCTCAGAAAAAAACCTTCCCATTTTGTGCTCTAAGCTGGTTCTTTTTAACATACCAGTAATAAACTCAGAAGGAACTTTATGATTCTGTACAACTGGCTATCAGAGGAAAAAAAAAAAAAAAGGATGTACTTTTATGGCAGTTGAGATGTCATCTTGTTTCTGGCTTAAGACATAGTGAGGAAGGAATATTACGTAAAAAAGTGGAGCTGGAAGTATATTAGTGTGATTCTGCCTCCTCATAGTAATGTTCTTTACTATGTGAAACATATGGAAAAAGTGTGAATATCTTTGTTCTTTTGTTTGGTAGCTTTTTATTTTTACACTGCAATCATTTAGTAGTCTGTCCCAAATACAGGCAGCTTCCCTTAAAGCTGCTCTACAAACCTCAACAAAAAGTGGTTCTTGGCCACAAAGTCTATTTAAACTTGCTGTTCTTGCTCAGTTAGGGAGGAAATCCCTGCAAAGGCTAGAGGATCTAAAGTTGTACATTTGACAATTTAATGCTTGTATACATTTATAATAGGTGGATCAAATGCAGCACCTCCCTTACGTTTCATTTGCTTTTTATAAACTGCCTTTAGGGTGCCAATGTGAGGAAAATAGGCCTTTTCCAATATTTAATGAATACTACAGAGGTTTCACTCCTAAAAGAGGTGATCAATGAAAATTAGAGTAGAGATATAAAGATTACAGATAGTAAAAAGGAATATAGCAGGTGGCTTCAGGGATCAGCAGTAGAACAGAATAATTTTTCCCTCTATAGTAACATTTAACCATTTCACATGGGTGTAATGAAAAAAGGGTTTTGCTAACTAAATATTTGGTGCCTGGCATATAAAGAGAAGGAAAACAGGGAGTGTGTGTGTGGGCTCTGCATGTTTCCCATTGAGTGGCATTTGTGCGTACTTTCGGAACCCCCACAACTTTCCAACATGTCCTTAGTTTGGTTTTTTTTATTTTCTGAGAAGTTAAGACTAGAATGAATAAGGGTAGTGTTTGCTAACTTACCCTCCTGGTCAGTGTGGAAAACACTGAATTGCAATTGCAGGCTTTGTACCTGTTCACTAAAGATTCAAATGTGAATTCTGGCAAGTCAAAGAAAAGGCTTGTATTGTGTCTGGTGGGTCTTGGCTTGAGCCTTAGTTAGAAAATGCTCCTGCATTATGAATTTAACACCTCCTTTTCACTGATTCCTGAGTAAAGGTTTGAGCCATTATTAAATTGAGCTGTAACTTTTGCTAGGCCGTGTCACCAAGCAGGAAAAAAAGTGTTTATTTAATATTTTATTTGAGAGAGAACAACTGCATTAATATCAAAGCAAATTCTCTTATTTCAAAATCTGAAAAGTTACTTTCCATTATGATGGTTGGTATTTTGGGACATGGAACTGCAGCTATTTTGTCACGGGGATCCCCATTTGTGGAGTGCCTAGCACAAAGAGATTTCTCACTCATGACTACGGCTCTTTGGCACTCTAATGAGTATTAACTAAATAGAGCTATGCAAAGGACTGGGTTGTTATGTTAATGTGTTTCTTGTGATTATTTTTATTTGTTTAAGAAATATAGGTTAATATCAGTATTATAGGTTATTCCATCAGCAGCTGTCTTTGAAACTACAGGTTTTCATGTTACGTGTTTCTGTTAAAATTTCTAGCATCCTTAAAGAAGGAGGAGCATTTATGTATGAATAATGTGGTTGGGAGTAAAACTAATAATGCTAAGGCAAGGTCTAAACCACAGTGCTAGGATTTTTTGGTTCAAAAGAAAATGTTTGATTTGTACTGACTGTTTTGTTTAGTTTCATAATTCAATGTCATTAAGACCCTCAAGTGACCATGTGATTCCCTCTTTTTTTCTGCCCAGTCCTCAGGAGAAATCAGATTCTCTGGTTCAGTTATGTAAGCTTCCCACAAAGTTAGTTCAGTCAACTAAATCAAGGTAAAAAGTTACAGAAAGGTCAGGATTAAGTTAGGGGTTGCTAACCTGAATTGCTTTCCCAGCCTTTTTAAGCCCTTAGTGCTCCTTTTGTCTTTTTCTTACCTTCTGTCATGTTGTCCTCCTGTTAGATCTTTATTTCAGTTGAAGGCACCTGGGCTGCATCTTTCTCCTGACCCATACTTGGAGTCACTTCCAAACGTGTTATTAAATCCCTTTTTTCCATTCATGAGCTACATGTCTGGCATTCAGCAATGCAGATCGGTGGCTCAGCACTTGGACCCTGTAGAGAGCTTGGTTTAAAATGCATGTGTTTTAGAATGAACATAAGGAAAATTTGCTCCTTTCTCTCCTCATTTTCCCTTTTCCTTTTTTTGCTTCTCTTTCTGGGGCAAATGTTAAAAGTTTTTACTTTCAATTTGTACCTAAAAAGTACTCTGTTGCTAAGGTCAGAACTACTGAGTTCCCTTCTCTCATAATGTAGGACCAGTTTCCAAGCCATTTGTATGTTTTAAAAAATGTCTTAGCTAAGGACTTTTCTGCCGTCTGGGGCTTCTTGTACAGTGGTGGTGTTTGCTTGGACAAAATCCCCCAGTTTTCCTCACTTACTGCATATGAGTCTGAATAGAATTGCTTTCTCAGGAAAATGAACTGGAAACTCCATTTCAGGTGTGCACTGAACAGACATGAGGGTCTGAACAAAATACTGGTGTTTCAGGCAGCTTTGAACCATACTGAAGGGAAGATGTTTGATCAAAGAAGTGGGCCAAATCTATTCTGCAATAAAACCTGAAATCATGTACACTACAGAAAAAATAGTGGACGAACTCCAACATGCTCCTGGTGTAGATAAATGTATTCTTTTGGAGCAAGACTTCCTTTTGAGGTCTTTCCGTCCTTTGTGAAAAATTTGGACCCTGTGGAAATTTCCATTCCCTTTCTTGTATCCTGTATCAGACAAAAGAAACCAGGACAGGTGCTTCTGTAACCTGAAATATCATAGAATCACAGAATGGCTTGGATTGGAAGGGACCTTCAAGATCATGTAGTTCCAACACCCTTTTCCCATGGGCAGGGACATCTTCCACTAGACCAGGTTGCTCAAAGCCCACCTAGTCTGGCCTTGAACACTGCCAGGGATGGGCCTGGATAATCCTATGGCTAATAAGCATAACAAAATGTTTATTAATAAATTTGGACTATTTTTTATTTATTGAAATTGTCTTTTCAGTCACTTACATTAGAACATGTGTCAGTTCTTTCACCTACTTGTCATTTGAACAGAAAAATGAAGCCTCTGGTTTTCCATTTTATCCAATCCAACTTTCAAGGTCTTCAGCACTAAAGTTCTGATAGCAGCAAAGGATTAGTGGCTTGTATTTCTGATATTCCATACCTGGGTCCCTGCTGTACTCGCTGCATTTGTGATTTTGATGCAGGAGTGACGTGAATCATTAAAATCCCACAAAAATTAGCAACAGGAAATCCAGATCAGGTCTTTGAGGGCACATTTAGCATGTCTGGTGAATTTTAAGAAAACTCTATTGTTATCCTTGCCAGGTACATTGTACAGACTAGTTAAGAGGCTGGGCTGGGCCATGCCATGGTTTGTGATGTCCATAGTATCAAACTTAGTATGATCTTGGTTATATAGTAGTAAATTCTTCACTGTATCTAATTCTGAGGCGTAGAGTCGGACTTGCTGAAGAAAAGAAAAGCCTCTTCCAGCAAGGAGAGCTGTCCATTCTCTGGCACCCCCTGCCTTTAAACACTTCTGTGCCTCTGGCTGTTACTTGGCCTGAGTGTGGCTTGGGCAGGAGTGTTTGAACTAATCTATACAATGGAGTTTATCCTTGCATTCAGATAAAGGCTTTTTTTTTCCCTGTAGAGCAAGCTGCTGCATTCTGGCTGCAGTGACTCACTGGTGAGGTGTTCGGCTGTGTAGTTGTAAGGGGATGAGATTCTTGAAATGTGGCTGTGCTGCCCTCTTGTTACATTTTTGGGGGAAGTATCTAGTGAGAACAGGTTGTTCTCCTGACATTACAAAGAAGGTGGACCTTTGGTAGTAGCAATCTTCTTGAGGGAATTGAATCAAGCACCTCCTGTGGAAAGTGGAAACAAATCTATTGCTTTGCTCAACTTCAGAGTTGTATTCAAAGTTTCCTTTGCCTTATATTGTACCTTTTGTGAGGCTTAGTATATTTTAGAAAAAGAAATCTTTGGCCTATGTTTAAATATAGGTGAACAAATCTGTGTGTTTGTGTTCATTTGTTGGGGTTTTTTTTTTAAATATTAACAAAGTCCTTTCCCCTGGCCCAAAAAGTTAAAGTGAAATTCAGGTTCTCTAGGACATACAGTCTGTCTGTAAACTTCATTGTTGGACACATCACTTCAAAAATAGCCATATGAAGAAAAATGTGTGATGCATTTATTGACAGAGAAAAGCCAATAAATCCAATTTGATTCAGGAAGCTGAGAAATATTTTAATAACTTTCTGACATTTTCCTGTAGTCCTTATTTACCTTATCAATAGTTATGGTGACATATGATTGTCAACTTTTTATATTAAACCAAACTAATAAATTAAACATGTTGTGTTTATACCTGATGAAAGCTGACGTTTTGGAAAGGTGTTAAAATATACTGACAGGTCTTGTTCATAAACTCCTTTGGTATAAATATGTAGATGACATCTTTAGATATTGTTTGTACATAGGCTGATAGGCAGGAAACGTTGACAACGTAACAAATGCAAATGTCAACCCCACAATTTAACCTTTCTGTGTAGGAAAAGATGTTAGTTTTAAGTTACATGTATCTTTTAACTTTATTTTCAAAGTTTTTTTTGAGCCTGTTATCATTGCTGTTTCATGTGCCACTGAAAGTAACACTGCAATAAGAAAGATTTGCACTTAAGAGCTTTTCTCTGTGGTGTTCCTACTTAAATGACTGCAGCTGAGAGGGTGTTTTTTCTTCTAATTCTTTGTATTTTTCATGTTTGCCTAGTACCTTCTGAATATCTCTGCAGTATTATCTGTTCATTCCTTACTTGCCAGTGATTCAGGGCTTGTGAGACTCAAGGGCAGTAAACCAGTAAAACTATTCTAAAATGTTAGAACAGTTTCTTGTAACAGCAGACAGATGTCCTTGGCCTTAACCTGGATCAGGGTTGCTTCATATGCTGGATATTTCTGATTTGAAATTTGTCTTCTCCATGGTGATGTAAATCCATTAAGTGTTCTCTGCTTGATGTTTTTTCCACATTGTCCACAAGCTGTGATTAACATAAAATCCTGCTGAAGTTGTGGTCAGTTCTGAGAGGCCGGGGCCCTCAGTGGCCCTGAGCAAGTCCCCAGCCCACCCATGACCCAGGGCTCCATTTCAGGGCTGTTTGCCCCTGCTTGGGGGACACTGTGGGATGCTGCCCTCCAGCTCCCCATGGCCCTGCCCATCTGTGGTCCCTGCTGAGCTGTGCCCTGATAAAATTCTGGCCTGAAGTTACTGGCACTGGGAGCTGTGCAGCTCTGCCAGGTGTCTGTGGCACATGTGACTTCACAGGCTTTGGTCTTTCTGACTTTTAAAACTACTTGATTGGAACAGCTCCAATGGTGCTTTTCTGTCCCCTTCCTGGGCACCTCTGCCTGAGGTCTGGAGTCTGGGTGAGCAGCATGGGGTCTTTTGTGTCCAGTGTGCAGGACTTTTGGTGGGATTTCATAGTGTTGACCTAGAGCATGCATTGAGATACCAAGCACCTTGCACTGCATTCAGGATGGGAATGCTCATCTTGATCCTGATGGCTGCAAGCAGAGTTCCTACAGAAGCCTGTAGCCTGTCTGAATTCTGTGTCTCAATTTCCCATTTTAGATTTGGGAGGAGCTTTAAGAAAAAAAACTTTGTTCTCTGTCAGCTAGGCTTTCCATTCTGTCTTTGGTGACCAATTCCACAACTAGGATGACCTTTCCCATAGTGTTCTTCATGCAGGTCTTCATTTGTCACAGCTGAAAGTGCACAGGTAGATTGGAAATCTGTTGGTAGATAAACTCATGTTGTTTCACACAATTCCAACAGAGTGCTTTGAATATTCTCTCTATAACACCTAAGGATGTATCTGTGAATCTCAACAAGGGAAATCCATCCATTCCTCATCCACGGTCATTGAATGTGCCATACTCCATGTGTCAGATAGAGAAGTTAACCAGAAATGCAGAAGTTTGGGAAGGAGAGGTTGGCATTGATTGGTTTGTGATGCTGGAGTTTTTGAACCAAAGCTGTTGTTGTTGTGGCAGAAATTACAGTATGCTAAGTTTTAGCAATGGTGAGGGAAGTTGCTACTGGTTTTGTTGTTTTTTCCTTGTTATAAATGAGTTTAAATGTCCATGGTCACAGCTCAACCTCTGTTGTAAATAAAAACAAAAATGTACCACAAGTTTTGGTGTTCTCTAAGTGCCTACAGAGGTAGTTAATGAAAGTCAAAGTAATGGGAGGTTAGTGCAGGCATATAAAATTTAATAGTTTTGGAAGGCTTCAGGTGCATTAAAAATAACTCTTTTGCAGGATAATTAACTACTTTAAGTTGGTATTGATTCAATCAGCCAATTAGTGCAGTCCTATTTTGTATTGTGGAAACTTTTGTAGTGCATTAATGAACACCAACCTTTTGAGCAGATATTTCTGCAGTTAGACTGACCTATATATTATGTATTGCTTAAAGATAGCTCTGAAAAGTGTTTTTCAGATGTATATTGTTTCCTTTTTGTTGGATAGATGGACAGATTTGGGATGTACATCTGTAATACCATATAATTGACAGAAAACCCTCTGGTATTTGACTGTCCAAAGAACATGAAAGGTATAATTTACTTTGCAAAAATCCTATTCTGTCAGATGGTTGCATTGACTTTCTGAAACAGTTGGAGAAAATTGATATGACTTAATGTAAATGAAACTGTTACATTTGATTCTTACCTCATGTTACCTCCCTATGGTATCAAGTACTTCCCAATTGTGCAGTAAGCATGTTTTGTGTTGCTTTTATTCCAAATCTTTCCCTAGGGAAATCACTGGAAGTTGTGGGACAATGCTCTTTCATGTGCTGTTTAACTGGCATTGAGTTAGTTTCCCGAGTTATCTAGAGAGGTAGCTTCATTTAATCCACTTCCTTTGTACAGATTACAAATTGCTGCCTTGTATCAGTAGAACTGACCATTTTTTCCTGAAAAAAAAAAAAATACCGAAACTTTTAATTTCTAAACTGTTATTTGGGATCATAGTTTTGGGATTCCAAATAACTCTGGCAGAGCGTGGGCACCGTAGCTGCAGTGCACTTCTGGAAGTTGCCATTAATTAGCATTCTGGTTTTTTAGCTTTGTTTAGCAGCTTTTCTGCTCAGTGTAATACCAGCTCTCTTTTCTTCCCCTAGGTTTTGTGTTGCTGTGCATTTCCTGCTTAACAGAATGTTTGTTTAAGTAGATATAAGTGCAGTGAATTTCCTGAAAGTTACTCATTGGGGAAATTGAAATGAAATTTTAAAGTATCATTAGGAATGCAAACAATAAATTCTTTCATTTGCTGTAGGCGTCTTTAGGTTGGAATGACTAGAAAAGGTTCTGGTTAATTAGAAGTAATTTGTTAGAAACCTGAATCCTTTTTTTTATTTCCTAGATTAAAACTCAGTTCCCAGCTGGATGCTTATAAGTGCAGGAAATGTAATTGTGAGATGATTAACTGCAAAAAGATGGATAATTGGAGTTCATATGATATGTCAAATATGGCTAAACCAAAAGGTTTTCTGCGTGTTGAAAGAGATTGGCTGAAGTCTAGATTGCAGAATATTGAGCAAGGAGTGTTTTTAGAGATTAATAGTCACAGACTGCTGCAAGACGATGAGGCAGAGCTTGACTGTAAAGAGCTAACACCTCCCAGCCCTTTCCTATGTCTTCAGGTTTTAATTAGCATGGGTTTAGTTTTGTCCTCTTCCCTTTATTGCTGTTATGTGAATTGGAGATTAGGAAACACACTAAACACCATACATCTAACAGCAATGCTTAGAGACAAAGATATCTCCTCCTATCTACTAGGAAAGACTCAGCCTACCATAGGATAAATTATTTGATTCTTCTGTTACTCCCTCCCCAGTGTCTTGCCTTACAATCAGCATTGTTTTTTCTATAGATTTTTTTTAATGTTTGTAAAATTTGCTTTGAGTCTTTTTTTTTAACTGTACCGTAATAATAAATTAAAAGGTGATACATATGGTGTGAACTGCATCAGTGGCATTTTGCTTTCATTATCCCTCATAGATGTTTAGCAAAACAGTGCCTGGTGTTTTAAATTACTTCTGTTTTACTTTAAAATGAGAACTTCTGTTTGAATAGCCTATTGTTCTGTTAGCTACTACATTGCATTTCAAACCGCAGAGTGTTACTACAGTCACTGTATTTTGGGATCATATAAAATATTTGTTCTCTCCCTGCTCCCAGCCTATAAACTTCATATCTCAATAAGGAGTTTCTAACCCTTGGAAATGCTGCTTTACAAATTCAGCTAATGACCCAAATACAGCTTGTTTGTTGTGTATGAGTTATATTAAAATAACATACTCTATGTGTATTGTCATTAATGATATGCTCATTTTGATAATGGAGCTGCAGTCTCTTAGTATGTAGTCCTTGGGGAGATGCTGCATTTTTTTAACTAAGTATTGTTCTGGCTCCTTTCCTTGATTGGCCCAGAAACAGCAATCAGCTGGGGAGCAGGATGACATGCCTCTTAGCGATCCCTTTTATCTTTGAGATGAGTATCAACATTGTATGCTTCCTAATGGAAGTGTAATTTAATGAAATCTATTGGGTAAACATACTTCAGATGTTCAAAGGAGGTGACAAAATTTTTGCTGGCAGCCAGGACCTGGCTGGTTTCCAGCTTGCCTTTAGCTGCTATGCATATAGCATTGAGAGAGGCACTTAAAATAGGAACACAAAGTATTGTTTCTATTGTGTTTTTGGTTGTGGATTTTTTTTTCTCTCTGTTTTCCTTAATTTTATTTTTCTGGTATTTTTACTAGTGCCCTATGACTTCCAGGCTTTTCTAGTAAAATGCTGTGTGAGGTCAGGTTTCCCCTCTACCCCACAAAACATAGATGACAGTGTTAAACTCAGGGGAGATGGTTGGCACAGAATGTGCTGCATACTGGGGAGGGGGGTGAGTGGGGGGGTGAGTGATCCAGCCTCCTGTTAGTCAGTAACTCTGTGAAAGAATAAGTTCCTTTCTAGACTGATAAAATTAAGGATCCTGTTTTAAAGATAGTGTCAGCGCACTTTTGTTTTGCTGAATTTAATAATTGTCCTCACTGAGGTTTTTAACAGATGGCTGGGAGTGGAAGGGAAGCTGCTCAGCCTTCCACCTCCTCAGCTAGAAACAAGATTGCTAAAAGGAGACAGTTGTCCCTCTTACCATTGCTCCCTCCTCGTTATAGAGCACAGTGATCCTGACACACAGACACAGACACACAGACACACACACACACATACTCTGTGGTAGCAAACTTGGCAGAAAGACTGGAAAGATCATATCAACACTGTTGTACCTTTTAGTGGATGTTTGACTGGACAGCTGATGGATCTTATTGCTCAGATCCTAATGGTTTGGTAAACTGTAGGACAGTGTTTGAGAGGAAATACATTAACATTTAGACAGGTTTGAGTATAATGAATATGTTTGTGGAACATGAGGTTTTCTTCTTTACATGGAGGGCGTAAAGGAGGTACTATTAGTTTGAAGACTTCCACAATGGCTGTAATTGGGAGACAAATGACATGTCCAGAGAAAGTTAAAAGAATCATTGACCTTTTGCTGTTCTTTCTGGTATTAGTGGCTAAATCTGAGCTTTTCATTGTAGCCCACTTTTTTCCCAGCTTCCCTGTAAAGAAGTCCATTTCCCAAGTTTGTGTTGTTCCCCTCCTATGAATGTGTGACATGGTGCATTGGAGCCTGGTGGTTTTACTCCAGTAACGAGTGAGCTCTCTGGACTGGTGGAAGTCATGGTCTACCAACAGGGAGCTCCTTTGGGTACAAAAGCAAGGTCAAGCAACTGTCTCTTTTTGCAATGTTGTTAAGCTTGGGTTCCATGTGGGGACAGCAACTAAGGATCAGAATGCAGTGAGATATAAAATGGACTGAAGCTTATTGCTTTTTTTACAAATATGGAACAAAATGTGAAAGATTGAGAAAGAAAATTCAGTATATGCCAACATATCTGGTATTTCTATAATGATAATAATGATACAAGATAAATTGCAATTGTATTGAACTGTCTTCATTCAAAATGTCTTTGGTTCCTCAGCCAAACTGCACATTACTTTAATGCTGCTCTATTTTGCAAACTTTCTAATGTTGCCCAAAGTCTGTGTAAGATCCAGATGTATACTTCTTTATGTGTGTGTGTATGCATGTACAGTGTTTGCTGTATGGAATACAGTGATGCCAGTTTAGCTTGTGGCAGCTGTGGGACAATTAAAACTATTTAATTTATAAACACATTTTATATAATTTTGTCCTTGCATTTCTTCTGGAGACTGGTGAGGAGAGGCAGGAAATGGACAAAATTACAGGCAGCACCAAAGTTTATGACTCTATGTTGTGAACCCAAAATAATGAAATAGTTCATGAGGCTTTCAACTCAAGAAAATGAACAAAGCTTCAAAGCTTCAGGCCAAAACATTTTCAAAAATATAAAGTTTGGTGTAATTATGAAATGTTCTGGCTTTAGATCTGCTTCTTTGAAACCAACCTTCATGTGAAGTACTCCTTTAAAGTGAAAAGTTTTTCTATACCTTTTGTGCACCAGTTAGAACTGCAAATTGGTATCTTGGTGATTTTATTTCCTGTGTCTGTTTCCTGGTGAAATTGGGCTTGAGGAAGCCAAGCATTATTGGATCATTTAATTTGGTGCCCCTTCACGTAGTTCTCAGTTGAGAGTCCAAGGGAAGGGAACTAAATGCAGTAGATTGGTAAGGTGGTATTTGTCAGCTTCAAATCCCTTCTTTGCATTTAAGGGAAAGATGCTGACTTAAAACTTTTCTCATCTTGATAATTCTCTGAGCTTCTCTTCCACCAAGGACATGATTAGATGGTAGTCTGCTTTTTTTCTGTTTTCCTTCATTTTATTCCTTCTGATTTGCTTCCTCCTTTACAGCAGTCCACGGAGCAGTGGCTCCATGCCCCAGTGCAGACGATTAAGGTGCTTCTGAGGCCACCATCAAAAGCTGCTTTCTCACTAGGTCTGCAGGAACATGCAGAAGCATTACCTCCAACCACTGACATTGCCATCTTTATCATCTTTTTTTCCCCATTGTCAAGCCATCGTTTGTAGCTGCTATAAGCTTTTACCTGTGGCAGCTTAAAAGATATAGGTTGAGATTTTTTCAGAAAGGACCCTGAAGAAGTCAGTGCTCAATCCTCAATGGCTTTCAGCACTGAGCAGCTTAGACCTCTTAAAAATTCTAGTCTTATGTCTTTTCAGGTGGGATTTTCAGATTCTCATGAGTAACCTGTGAAAGGAAGATATGTAGAAACCTGCACCTCATTTCATGGTTCCAGGAGGGCTTGTTTTTTTCAGATTACATGACTGCTTTTGAAATTTCATCCTTTGACATGATCTTGTCGCAAGAAACATATTTCAGTCTTAGCAAGGTAGGGTTTGAACAGCTATGAATTCAGATAAAATCATTTGCCATTTGGAGAATTTAATTGATATGTTTGATTGCATGTGAATTTCCAGTATGGTCAAGCAACCAAGGGATATCCAGAGGCCTTTTGGGTAGGTAAATATACCAACTAAAATATTGAAATCATAACTTGTATATAGCAAAGCTAATCCTTAAGTCGTTGAAGAAGGGGACAGACGTACCTCAAAGATTTTGAAGTGTTGGTAGTTGCAAAGAAAGAAATGCAGGTAATTCTGTTATGTTACCCAGACAGTCTTTCTTTGAGAAGTGATGTTCTTTTTCTGTGGCATGATGCAGAATGACTCTGCAATCCCTGAGAATGTTTGTCCTTATACAGCTCCTATTGAAAAAAAATTACGACTAAAATGCCACCTCTTATTCCATCTTTACTAAAAGGAGTGATTTTTCCTCTTTAATAATGTTGTGGGGTAGACAGATAACATGATTGAAGTGGAACTGAAGTTGTAGCTGAGGGAAAGATACAGTTATACAACGTACTATTGAGGATAATATTATCTATACTGCAGGTGATTCAGTTAGCAAAGAAGAGTTGTAAAATTTTCCTATAGCAATGTATTGCTAATAATGAGAGAGGTGGGGTAGCTTAGAGAATCAGTGGAGTTGTACATCACATTTGAAACCTCTGTTAAACACTTCCCATTGGTATATCCCCAGCTGCCACAAGAATGAATACATTAGGTTGGACCAAAACCCAAAATAGCTTCATGTTATTTCTCTGTGAGTGAGTAAAAGATCACTGCAGAAAGGTGCAGGGGCAAAGCAGACACGTACTGTTGTTACTCTTGCACTCTTCCAGCCTTTCTCAATTGGGACTGAGAGATTCCTGAGTGAAAAGTGGTGTTTCAACCTAGCACTACATCATCAGAACAGGAATTAGTTATCAAAGTTATGGCTCAGGATCAGGGTAACTAAAAAATCAGAGTAGAACTTTTGCAGAGGGTGAGTCCGTTGTGTTTTGCCCTAAACTCAGAGAATGATGAAGCAGGATACAAATGTGGAAATGTTTTTTTGTTTTTTTGTTCTTTTCATTAATGTTTTGTCATTGCTCTAGTGTGAAAATGTAAGAACTAAACTTAAAACCAGTGGTGGCAAAAAATATCAGGGCTGGGTATGAAGGTAGAAGAATGGCTGGTCCTGCCATGGACCTTTCTGCTTTGGACCTGTTCTGCTTTGGACCTGTTCCCAGACTCCCTGTCAAGCTGTTGGAGGAGCAGGGCTGCATAGACCCTGGAGAATGATAGTGCATTAAATAAAACTGAATAACATCGGTTATATGAGAGTTCCTTCACTTTCTTTAATTTGTTTCATCCTATGTAATTGGATGGTTTTATTCTGTGGGTAAAAGGAGGTCCTTCTCCAGTAGTATTAGTGGCAAAGCTTCCTGTCCAGTAAGTTATCAGGTTCTGAAGTTATATAATGTTTTCTGCATTGCATGGATTTTTATTTTTGTGTCTTAAGGCTATTATCTGCTAAGAGTTGAGCAGATGTTAGAAATTATACAAATGAGAATATCTGTATCCAAAGATGTAATTTTAGGAAATGCTTCCTTATGCTTGTAACTGGCACTTTGCAAGTGTGGGGGGTTTTAAGCGTGAGTGCCACCTATTTTCTATCTGGATAAGCTTATCATTTTGGCCTGTAAAATATCAGCTGTAGGGGCTCCACAAAGATGGTAAGAAGTGCAATTAATCATTTATCTGCTAGGTGTCAGCAAAGGTTCTCTTTAAGATAAATAAATTAAAAACTGTATGTATTCATACACTAGATCTTGAGGCTGTGTGGCTCAAATCTGTTTGGAGGCTGAAAAGGAATTTATAAGGAAATATTCATGGAAATAGACTCTAGTCAGTGTCTAGAAGAGACAGCTGCACTTCATACCATTCATTTAATTAATTCAATCCATTGCATTTTTCTTGATGTATGCAACTTTGAACATCTCTTTAATTAAGCAATATTAACAAGTTTATTTTATGTGGAGAAGATTTCACAGATTTCCATTCAGCAGAGCTTTTTTCAAAACATTAAGTTACTGTGGGGGGCATCAGAGAAGGCAGTTTCATAAAATAAGTAACAAAGGCTAGGAAGAAATGGTCAGTTTTCACAGTGGAGGAAGCTCATCAGTGGTGTCCCACAACTTCCTAATTGGGTTTGCTCAGCATATTTTTAGATGGTCTTAATATAAAAAAGGAAAGAGTTGACGAAGCTACTGGTGATACTGAAATATGCAGGACAGTAAAAGGAAAAGCTAAATTAATTATTTCAGGAGTAGTGTTCTGAGTGGTTAAGCATGAGACTCAGAGGTGAAGCTTATTTTTGATAAGTAGAAAGAAAGGCACCTATCAGGAAAGCAGTTCTGAGTTGACGTTCCCAATGACGGGCAAGTGTTACTGGCTGGGAAAAATACAATAAAAAGTCCAAACTCAATAGTGTTCACTGAAGGAATTACTATGAAAGGAATAGAGATTGAGACAAATCATCTCTCTACCTCTGTACCTTTATGACTCTTTATGTGATTATAATTCCCTGTTCCCCAAAAACATAGTTCTGCTGCTGCTAATGGGAGCAGCTCAGTGCAAGGAACTGGGTAATGGACAGAAAATTTTCAGCTAGGGTTAAGAGGGAAGGGCTATGTAGAGAGATGATTATGTAAATGGGGTGGCAAATAGAGAAGGTGCAGTGTCAAGAAGTTGTTCACCACTGCTTATAATATGTGTCAGGTGGCATCAAATTAATCTATTGAATCAGAGATAAAAATGCAAGAGAGTTGGGAAGTGCCTGATCTGTATTCCACCACAAGGTGAATGAGGAAAGAGGGTGTACCAGACAGGGATCCTGCACTTCAACCCCTTCTCTGGATTTCTAATATTGGTACTTCCTGGGTACTGCATGTTAGGCTGGATAGACCTTTGGTCCAAATTAGTATGGCTAAGTCAGCTTTATAAATTGTATTTTTTTCTGATTGCATGTGACATAGGAGGGGATGCAGTCACTTCTACAGTATTGTGCCCAGGTGAGGTATAAACAGTGTGTCTGAGCTTCCTGGCTCCCAGAAATGTGAAAGTTTTGCTTAGATAAGTAGTGCATGTTATTCCAACTAAAAGTTTGGCAACATAGCAGGCATGTGTTGGTTTACTTGGGGTGATAGATATATAGAATATATTTAGCTTCAGCCTATGCAGAAAATAAAAATACTTCCTTTGTTCTGGTGTGATCCTAGTTCTGGAAATAGTATAACTTAAGTGGGGAAAATACCACAACTATTTATTTGGGAATACAAACAAATTCCATCTGTTTCTAGGTCTCTGCCTCATTCACTTAATAGGAACATTCTCAGGAAAAGCTCTGTAAATGGAAATATTTTTAAGTTTGTACACTTTGGATGTATATACCTACTTGAAGATAGTGCAAACATTAGGCTATACTTCTTTGAGTTACTGTTTATACATAACTTATCCAGCTGGGAATCAGACCATTACAACTTCACATTTATTTTTAAAATGCAGCCCTTGCAATATAAGCAACAACCACCTTGAAAACGATCTGGAAGTGAAGAGATTGTGTTGAAAGAGGTACTTCGAAAAATTTTTTAACCAGTTTTTGGAAGTTTGAACACAAAACCTGAGTTTAAGAAATAGTTACACACTTCCCAGGTCTTGTAGAAAGTCTTCTGTTTGTCATTAAATATTAGACACAATTTAAGACTTCATGTGAACCATTACTGTTTTTTACTTAGATACAATTTTTTATAAAGTGCTCTGTTAGTAGTGCAGGGGTTTTTTGTGTGAAGCAGTATTTTGTGGTCTACTGAGTGTGACAATGCAGTTCACTCAGATTGCTAATTTTTAGTATAGCTATGTAACTGCAGAGCAAGCCTAGTATTTCCCCCTTAGCACTTCTATTAATGAGAAACAGTGTTGTCTAATATTACTGTGTTACTGGTAATTCAGTAGGTCTCAAATAACTCCCTCAGGCCTGGTGGCCATACTGTGACAGATGCTTTAAAGTCAGAAAGATGTCCTCTCTGCACAAAGAACTTCAGTATCTGACCTTTGCATTGGCTTTGCTAGTGAGGGGTATGCCCACATTGATGATATCAGGTTTGTGCAACAACACAGTTGTTGTACTTCTTTTAAAATAAGGCAGTATTTTATTTTACTATGTTATGCTCCTAATAATTAAATTTAAAAACTTTAAAACTTAAGTATTTGATCTTTAGACTTTCAGCCTCGTTCCTCTATGAATTGCTGTGTCAAAGAGTGTATTGATGCAGCCACATAGCTGGTGATCATATATTTCCTGCTCATTCAATAGGAAAATATGATAGGAATGCTGTCCCTGTGCAGTGAGAAAAGTTTGATATTTTTCCCAAACCAAGTCTCATTAGAAAGAACTTCAGCCACTGAGATTTGAAAGGGTTTGTATTATTAAGTTCTATCTTGCCAGGGAAAGAGCTTTCTTACATTTTCTGTTTAAAAAGTAATCAATTGATCAGTCTCTTCCCATCTCCCTCATATATTTGTTCACCAAAGGGTTTCGTCCCATGCCAGTTTTACAAAATTCAAGTCAAAAGATGCAGGTAGATCTTGTGTACTTACGCTTCAGCTTCTGAATTCCACATAAAAGAGTCATAACCCCACAAAGAAAGTATTAAAACTTCAGATCTTAGCAGAATGGTATTTTTCCCAGTGTATGAGAAAAAGACAATGACCACAGGAAGCAGGTAGCTGTGTGCTTCTGTACATTGTGTAGCTTCCATCAATACGGTTTATATAGTCTTCTGCGACACAGAGCTTTTACTCTAAAGACATGTTAGGGTTTTTTTAAGTTCATGTATTGATTGTAAATCAGACAGGTATAGATTGAATAGCAAATAATCCCCATCACCACCATAATTTTAAATCAATTTTGTAGCAATGTGAAAAAATTTCTGCACTGCCAAATGCTTTATTTAATGTCACGGGAAATAATGAAATCATCATCCAAAATTACATTAGTTTTGCTTTCTTTCATCTTCCATTTACTAAGCAGGACTAGAATGACATGTACTTATCTGTGCAGGTATATTGTCTGTATTATGCATGTTGTCTCTCATTTTGATCTGTAAATATATAGTTCCCTTTCTAGACTTGCTCTCTAGCACGGTCATACTGAGAGTTGACTCTAATACAAGCAGGGACAAGGGCTGGCATCACCTCTGTGTGCTGCCCATCACACTGATCTCTCAACATGAATGTGGGATTGAGAGAGCAAAGGCCAGGAGTGGAAGATGCTACATTTATATTTACTCCTTTAAGATAGGAAACACAACCATCGAGCTTTTAGGTTAATCATGGCAGCATTTGACAAAACCCATCTTGATTCTGTTGTCTTAGGGCCAAGGCTGAGATGCTGAGTATCTGTAGCTGCTCAAAGTTCAATGAAATCTGCTTATCATCTCTCTATGTTTTTAAAAGTAAACTGGAAACTGGCTGCTCTGTATTTTCTACAAAACTAGGCTGTTACCATTTTAATTAGTATTAATTATTTCACTAATGCCTTACATTTATACCATTATATGCAAATTAATTTATTAAGATAGAGGTTAGGATATAGGCCTTTATTTTTCCCCTGCTAACACTTTTTTGTGCTGGTTCTGTGTAAAGTTTCTCGGGAATGTCTTAAAATGATAGGAAGGGGTGATTTTCCTGTAGTTTCAAAATCACTGTATACATTCTACAGAGAATGGAATGATCCAACAGAAATTAAATTAAAATATTTTCCTGCTTGCAGCTTTGTTTTTCTAGTGTTACTTGTTTACTAAAAGTGTATTATGCAGGCATTTTTAATAAATTTTTCCAGGAGATGACTTTCAAGAAGAGAAATATTTCTTTACTTTTATTTGATTTTGTACACTCTTGCTCTCAGTGTAGTTATTGGTGATATTTTTTTTTCATTAGGGTGATGGGATTTTATATAATTTTATGCCTACCAGTGCTCAATGTTACATTATTATTATTTCACATTGGTTTTTTTGGCATCGTAATTTCTAAGGCAAGAAATTATAGTCGCAAAGACAAGACTGGAAATAGTTTTATTTGTCAGGGTAGGAGATAGACTGTAAGTGAACATGTTGAGTTTTTCAACAGAGTTAAAAACCAAAAACAAACCCCCAAAAACATTGCAAACAGCAGAAAAAGAAACAGAAAAAATTATTTAGACAAATTTCATTCCAATTAGCTTGTAGATGAAGGTTTCTTCTTTAAGAGCTATAATCCATAAAAGAAAAATAATTCCTAGTTCAAATGCTAAGGTCTGTGTAGTGTACTACCAAGTTTCAGAGGGAAAGTGTTTTCAAGGTCTTTTCATAAATGGTGTGTTATGGAATGGGGTCACTCGAAAAGGAATAATTACAGAGTGATCAGAAGATTTCTTTGAAAAGATTGTGCTAGACCTTCTGTGTGGTTTGTGGAAGAACAGAAATAAGTTTTGCTCCTAGGGTGGGCTAACAAAATGTATTGTGTTTTTGCAGCTACTTCTATCTTTGCCCGAAAAGATGCATGCATCACCTTGCAGTGCACTCAGCTCTGTAAGGTCATTGCCTCGAAAGCAGATCTGGGAGTTGTTAGAAGTATAACACACTGCTGCACCATTTGACCAACTGCAAAAGTTTAGTTTTGAACTCTAATGAGTCTTTGCTCATCTCCTGTCTTTGCACTACCAGTTGTTAAATAATTAATTCCTCTTTGATTGTACCTCTTTATGTGCTTTTATAAACTTATTTGTATTATTTTGCGTTGTATTTTATCTGTACTCAGCCTCTTTTTGTTTCAGAGCACGGAGCTACCAGAAAGAATTAATTTGAGGAACATTTTTTCCACCCTTTGTGTAGTGCTCATACTGAGGATCTGTGATCTAGAGTAATTCTTATTCATTTGGAATATAGTAATTTGTTCCTGTCAGCACAGGGGCTGGTTTGTTGTTTTAAATTGCTGACTTTTGTTTTTGCTGGCATGCTCCCCAATACAAATTGAACATCTGACAAAAATCTATTTGTATGACAATTCAGTTGAGATAGGTGCTCTGTGTTGCCTAACGGTACAATTTGGGGTCCCCAAGATAAAAGTTGACTGAATGCCAAGATTCTAGTAGAGCTTGTTTGTGCAGATAACAGAGATAATCCATATTCCTCAGGTCTGTAAATCAAACAGACAAAGGAGAAATATGTATGTGCACCTTTCTCTTTGAGATAGTGGACTGGTAGTTTCTTCTTAATAACCATGGAGACTATCCAGCCCCTGGGAAAAACAGGACACAGACACCAGGGATGTCCCTATATGAAATTAGAGTGATTGGGAGAGTCTTAGAGTGCTTCTCCCCTTCAGCAGATAGTGTTAAATAAATTATTCTGTGGATCTGGTTTGTGGCTTTGTGGTGATTTCTGTGCTTATGTGGTTTTGTCTGTTTAGTCAAAGTTGATCCATAATACACAGGAGGAGGAAATCCAGCCACTAGGTCTCAACTGTTTTTCCCAGAGTGATACAAACATATGTGTCAGCTTTAGTGGCCATCTATGGATATACTGTTTAGGAAAACACATACTGGTTCCTGCTGATCTCCTGCAATGATTCTTTCAGGATGTAATAAATGACTGAAATATCCTCTTCTTGATGAGGTGTTTAGATCCAAAATGTGAAATACAAACTAGGAATCCCAAAGGCCTAGCAAACACTTTCTGATAGAATACTTTTTAAGGTGCAATAATTGCTTTTCATCCTTAAATAAAAATGTACCTCTAGTCAGCTGTGTGCAACTATGCTTCCCATTTTCCTGCTTAACTGTGGAATCACTTACGTTTTGGAGTTAATGCTCAAGTATCAGTTTTGTGATTTACTTGTGATTTACTGCAGGATCCTGTATTATCAGGATTTTCCCCTCCTGTTTGGAGGGGAAAAAAGTATAATCTGTCACCCAACAATGTTCTAAACTTTTTATGTGAGGCCACTACTTCAGAAATATTTGAAACCTGTTGTGATCCTGTCGTAAAGGTTGTCATTGTCCTGTAGAATATAGAGGTGCTCATAGTGGCAGTGGACAATGGTAATGGACAAATGAGACTTCCAGAGGACCCCTCCTGTTCATTGTGCAGCGTGTGATGCTGTGGGGGATTTGGAAGAGGGAATTTAGGAGAGGACCCAAATATCTGAGCAGAGAGAGGGAGCCAGTAGGAAATGGCAAAACGAGTGGTGGGAAAGGCACCAAAATATGATGTTTTATCATTCACACTTCATGCTGGAAGAAGGCAAGTATGATCACACTGGAGCCAGCATGTGATGAGTGGAGGTAAGAAGATACAAATTTATTATGAAATAATATTATGAAAGGTGTAAGATGGAAAGTTGTTGAATGGTGGGGAAAGAATGGCAGGTCTAACATCTGAGATTTTAGTGGAATGGTTGTTATCACTCTCTAGCTTTGTGAGAGTTCATTCTTAGGTTGAAATTTTAACCTGAGATTATTGCATAAATTTGAGTCTGTCCTTGAATACTCAGGAATCAGAAACCCAGATATGTGCTACACAATGGGATTTTTTTTCCTTCAGTTCCTTATATTCTTTCCACGTTGGTTTTGCATGTCGGGTTCATGAGTTGGTGTTGAAACTATTATGTTTGCCATATGCTATCAAACTTTGTTTGGCTTTGCATCAGATCATCTGTGTTTGATGCTAACAGCTTTGTTATACCAGAAGTTTCTACACTGTGCCATGCAAGAACAGCTGCTGGGGTGGAGGGACAGATGTTTGGTCAAATGGTACTGGGCCTTTCTTGCACTTCAAAGGAGCTGAGCAGAAATATAATGTGACTGTAGAGTATAGTTCTATTTTTCTAATATGAATAATTTGAATATTTGCCATAGGTTGTTAGGAGATTGGGAGAGCAACTGACTTGTATGAGCTGAAATTGGAAAGTAATTCATTAGGTAATCTTTCTCTTATTCTGGAGTTCACCATGTAAAGATGAGATCCTCAGGATTAAATTCTTATTGCCAAAATGTGCTCCATGGAAGAGATGTTACAACACTCTGTGATACAAATTAATTGCTTTTGATACTTTAATTGTTAGCGTCTTTGTTTGGAATTTCATTCCAGTTTTTTTCAAGTGAAAAGTGGGATAACTTTTGAATTTAATCTTTGTCCTAATATTGAGATCCGAACATCTTTCTTTTTGTGCATGAATGTTGTTCTTCAGTTGCTATTTAAATAAAAGAAGTATTATTTAAGCAGTAACCACCAAGGTTTGTTATTAAGTATGAACCTCTTAGATATACCTCAAACTCCCTGAACTGCTGATCAACAGAAACAGGCAGCATTTACTGAAATGAGAATAATTCCATCCTTGCTCTGTTTCTTAAGATTTCCCCTTATTATCCCTTAATGGCCACTATAGGAAGCAGTACAAGTTCTGGACTAATTGAAGCTTTGACTGCCGTAACAGCCTTTATGCAGTCGTACATCAAGTGAGACTTTCCTTAAGGTTCACACTACATTGTCTTGACAGTGAAAATCTAGGCAGCTATAAACAAGATCAATAGAAATGTGTAAGCATTGTTGGTGACAACATAGTAACAAGCACAAAACAGAAATACTCAGTGAATTTTTAGAGTTTGGACATCAGTATTTAGTGTGAAATGAGCTACTGCCACTATTAGTGTTGCTCATTATTCTCCGTGTGGTATGCTGGTCCACTTGGAGGCAGAATTCCTGACTATGCCACAGGTAACAGGAGAAAACAACAAGTTAGATGAAGCTTGTCTATCAGAAAGACACTTTAAATACCAAATATATGTAAATATCAATATTTTCCATAAGTATACTGCCTTTCCCTTACACTGTATTATTAGGCTTAAGACTTGAGCTCTGAAGAAATACAATGTAAGGAATGGGTTGGTATGGTTATTTTTCATATAGATGTGTGTATTATAATAATATCTTTTCATGCATTTAGAAATGAATATTTTAATAAGTATTTTCACTGGATGAAAAATGGAGAGGCAGTATAAAAAGGAGGAGGACTTTGGGTTGATAAATTAGAGGTAGTGGATTTTTGATAAATTAGAGGTAGTGGATTAGTTACTGACTTTTATCTCAGGTAGTGCAAAGCAAGAACTGCTCATCATCAGCTTGTGATAAAACTAGAAAATGCCATGTCTGAACATCGGGCTAGTATTTTACCATATTAGCTATTGATTTAACACAGCATGAAACAACTGGTGCTGTCCCAGTAGTGCCTGGTGGGGAGCAGTGAAAGTACAGATTTACTCCCCCATCAATCTGCTGCAAACTTCAAAGCCAAATTGTGGCCACTTAACTACTAAAATTACTAAACTCAGACAAATTTTATCTTTTTCAAGCAAGGCAACATGTCTGTCTGCAAGTACATATGTTCAAGAAGGAAGGAAAGGAATCTCAGCTAAATCACATCAGTGCAAAAATAATAAATTTAGGAAGCATGAACAGCAAGATCCAAAAATTAATTTTGATAGGACTATGCTATACACAAAGTATTTTTCATTTTTCTTTTCATTAATCAATAATTCGAGCTAATGTGCTTATTGATCAGAATGTTTGCAGTGAAGTACACAGAATGAGTACCTTGTTGGTGTACTTGTATGCAAACCACCATAATTACACAATATGTCTATTTAATTGTTCTTTGCATCAAGCATTATTTTATTTTTATTTAATGGTGAAGTCAGAAATTATCATCTGCTACTCTCATGAAATAGGGTTCTTCACATTGTGATTAATATTCTTAGGGGTCAACTGAAAATTTCTTATTCTGTGTATTATTTTCAGAAATTAAAAACATATATCAATATATGACTGGAAAGATGCTGCTGACAGTGTGTGTGTTCAGTAAAAAAAGGACAGTGTCTAAAAATAGATTTTTATGGACTAAAAAGTATTTTTGGAATGGTTTGCTTAAGTTTCTTTGATTTAAAATAGATCCTATCAGAGTAGCACAAATGGAGGTGGGACAATTGAGCTGCCTTAGAAACATCTCATTCTCCCTGCCCTCATTCTGGATGTCCGAAATGAGATCTGTCTTTATGGTTTCATTTTGGTTTCTTTACTTGAAGTTCACTGTGGACAAAATGTAAAATTTATTAAGAGAACTGAGCTCTGTAGCAAAATTGTAGTTTTAATTGGAAAGCTTAAAAAATACCGTCTTTCCTGGGCTTTGCCTACTGTTAGAAATCCAGGGAGTGGGAAAGCTGAAAAAGATGATGGTAGTGTTCAAAAATGGCAACTGGTTCAGCCCAGTTACAGGTTTTCATTTACAGTTAGGTACAGACTGATAAAGGCAATTAAGTAGCAAATAGAGGAAGGAAGTAAAACTTGGATGCTTTTTTTTCTGGGAAAAGAAGGAGCTGGTGGGATGTACCAGCAGGTGTCTTGCTACTGTTAGCAATGGGAACCTGAGCTCCAGATGGAGATACTGGCTGAAACAAAGGTATTTTAATGAACATTTAATGTTTTGGTTTATCTGAGATGTTTATCATCCTTCACCATGAGCTAATTAGTGTGAACTAATTAGTTAGAAAATCTTGAGCCTCCTTAAGATTTTTTTCCTCCCTTCCTTACTGTCTTTTAGAGCACTCTTTTAAAGCTGGAATTCTTATTAAACTTCTCCCTGGGAGGAAAATGGCTCCATATTTTTATTTTCTCAGTTCGTGTGTCTGTTGGTCCAACACACTGGAGTTTATCTTCCATCTCCAAGGTTTAGAAAACATTTATGTTAATTACACACTTACCACACTGCATAAAGTTCTTTGGACCACAAAACAGTCTGAAGTACATGATCGTGATGTGTAGTTGCTCCTTGTCCTCTAAATAGCATTAGTTGGATAAATGAAGCTATGTGGTAAAATAGACTTTATTAAAAAAGGCACAAAACCAAGCTCATAGTAATAAAATAAACCACTAAAATATATGGCTTAGGTCATTACAGCAAGGAGATGAGTTGAGATGACCAATAAAGATTTCATAAAAGAAACATAAGCTTTGTAGTGTGCATCTAAAAGGCACTGGGAGTTCTCTGTTCCACCATTATCTTTAACAATTTTCCCTAAAAGGTAGTTTTGTGGGGAAACTTGTAATTCTTACACATATATATTATATTTCAAAGACCTGCTAAACCATTCTCAAAATAAGCTTATTTTTGTAGCCTAGTTCTGCTGGTCTTTAAATCAAAGTTATTCAGATCTCACAGAGACTTCTGTAGAAAAACAGCAGCCTGTATGATATTAGTGACTGACTTCCAATGCCTCACATGACTTTTTAAAATCTATTTTAGGGATGAGAGTCTTCTAGGATTTGACCTAGTAAATGAATTGTTTTAAGTGATCATATTGATATCCTTAAGTATTTCTGCAGGTTAGCCTGAACATGAACTGAAGATCAATCTATCTGTCAAGAATACGGGCTTGATTTTTGCTGTTCCTATTCTTTGCATACAGATGGGTTTTTCTGATGCCACAGTCTGGATGTGTCCTTTTTCACATCAAGACCAATTGTGAACCTATGCTTGAAATAGCAGAATTGATCCCACTTAGTCCCCCTATGCCCAGATTAATTGTCAGTGTGTAGATTACTTTTAACCTGCATCAGGTGTGGTCTTTCACCTGAGGTATCTTTGTTACCAAACTGTTGTCTGAATTGGGAAGAGAGGGTGTTCCCCCTCTGCAGCCTTGCTCTTGCCTTTTATTCCAGCACTGATGATAGAAATGGCCAGAGTAAAGAAGGGTCTGCAAGTTGCAAAACCTTTGTCAGCAAATTAGCCAATATATGTGTGCTATATGTATCAAAGCAAAAGGCACAACAACCTACTTTTAACTTAACAATCTAAATTATCAGACTGGTCTTTGAACACACACAGGGTGGTTACAAGGAAGCAACAGGCTTTTCAGGAAGTTGGATCTGAGAAGGAATGAATTTGTGTGATCTCATGCACAATTTAAAGGAATTTCCACTGACTGAATAGAGAAGTTGCTTAACTCAGCCAGCTAAGTAGGTGTGTGAAGATGGGCTTTGTAATGAAAGATGATAGTTTAATAATGGTCATTTGAAGGAATCCATAGAAGGGGGTTGGACGAAATACTGAAATTAGAGTACTGAAAAGCACATTACAGGAGCAGGCTGTGAGCTGTGGGTAACAGTGGACAGTGGAATAACTGCAAGTCAGCAGTGCAGAGGTCATGCATCACTGTTGGCCTACAGAGATGTTACAGTTAAATTTGCAGATATACCCAGTCTTCCTTCCTGCCGCAGCTGATGCCTGGCACATTTTGAGATTATGGCACATGAGTAAAAAGGCTGGCAAACTGCTGTGCAGAACAGCCCAGCACTAAAGGCACCTTGGAGAAACTAAATTCTGATGAAAGAAAAAAATACTGTATATGGAGGGATCAAGGTTTGGAAATAGTATGTGGTAATTCAAACAAGCAAAGATGAGTGGTTATAATAAAAAGAAAAATAAAATTGATTTACATGCCAGGTTAAAGGGACTTATTCCTTTTTATGTTTGGAGAGTACTATTCAAGCCCAAGCAGTACTCACCTGAAGTTTTCTATGCTTGGATTTATAACTGTTGTATTGCATTATATTAGGTTTCTTTAGACGTTTCCATAGATATCCATAGTGATCATAGTGAATATTTGAGCATTCTCTAAAAACAGGATGAGGCAGAGGTTAGTTGGTTCCAGCCTTTTGAATTTTGAAAAATCTTTCCATTTCTGGGTTGTTAAGTTTAGAAGTTGGAGTTCAGGTAAATTAAACCTGCTTTTCTAAATAGGGCTGTCTTTTTCACAATAGGAATCATCCTCTGTTACTCCATAAATTCACAGAAACAGTGAATTTCAGTTCTCTCTCAGGTCACCTGTTTCCTTCCCTATCCCCAGCAGGTGCAGCATAGCAGTTTAAGCATCTGCCTTGTTGGTGACACACGTGATCCACTGTTATGAGTTTGAGGTGGAAGCAGTTTTGTGGGCAGAAGCTGCATTTTTCATGATCAACATAACAAAATGTGTTGTGTCCTCATGGGGGTTTGCTTGACCTTCCTCCCTGCCCTCCCCCATAATGAAACTGAAAGTGTGTTTGATGAGGATTATTGAAAAGAAGATTTATGGACCTGTGACATCTATTTAAGATGGGTGATAGTATCTCTGCATTAATTTCACATTAGCACCTGAAGTTTGATTTCTCTCTGCTGTTGCAGGAAGCTGTTGACATTTGGCAGAGTGGCAGAGCGTGGGGTTTGAGTTGTGTTTCTCTTTTGGAGTTGCCTGCAGCTTCTTCTCTCTATGTGCAGGGAGGGAGGCAGCACTGGGGGTGGCTGAGACATTGACTTTTGCCAGCTGACATGTACTGTTAAATTGATTCTTTCAATCAGAAGTTTCAGTGGATTTCTGGAATAGTTTTTATTTACTTTTGGACAGGAATGTATCCATTTGTTTGGGGTTTTTTTTCAATTTTTCTTAATGAAATGCTTGGAAGTCCAGCATTGCATCAGGTTGTATATTAGCACAGTTTTCCTGCTTCATGCACCCAATTGCTAAAAACTCAGCTACTTAGGAACAGGAAACCCCTTTGGAATTGCAGTCTGAAGTGTCTAGTCTGTTGTTCCTTGATCACCTTTACAGAGAAATACAGTTTTGAAAATGAAAATGAAATACAAGTTTTGAAAACTGAAGCTTAAACACAGTTCTTCAAATTGAAAAGGAATTCCAATTTCTTTTATTTAAGAAGAAATCAGTTTGGGTTTCTGTTTCAATATAAGCTTTAAGATTGTTAAATAGGACCACTTTTCCTCTAAATTTGTTAAACTGTATCTTTTCCATTTGTGTTCAGCCAAAAAAACCTTACATACCTATTCCAAAAGGCAGACATGAAAGTGTATAATCTGCAGTTTTTTAGCTGTCCATCTGGGGATGGCTGTCCATCTGGGGATCAGGTAACTTTTTTCACCTTGCTTTCAGCAAATGGCAGAAGTGGCTACTGTCAAAGAACACAAAATAAAATCTGATATATTCCCAAAAATTATTTCTGGTTATGTTAATCTCAAGTATTTATTTAAATTTAGAGCAGGGCCAAACTCTGAAACAAGATGCCTGGGAATTTTTAAAAAACATTTATATATACTTGGAAATTCTTATAAATTTTGTATGAAAACAGATGTTTGTGGATAAATAAGCCCTTTTGTTGTTTACGCATATTCCACCAGAAAAATCTGTTTAATCTGTTCTTAAAACATTGAGCCTGAAAAATTGAGAGGTTGGGATAAAAGGATCTGCTGGGTCTTTTGTCTGAAATGCACCTACATTTGCTCATCTGTTTGGGGGCTTAGCATTTAGGAGGGGGAAAGCTATTCTTTAGTTCATGTATGAAATGTACAATACTTTATATCAATTATTTGGCTGATTGCTGGAAGTGCATTGGAGTGAGGGGGCACTGGCTAGTTCTGGCCTTCACTAATGGGAACATTTCAGAATGTGGATGGTAATTAAAGTATAGAATGCGGAAAATTAGGCCAAAATTGAATAGAAATGAATAAGTATGTGTTCTGTTGTGCAGATGTTGGAAATAGATTATTATGGATACCTCTTTCTATCTACATCTTATTTGGTTACCGTGTAAAATTCGGTCATACACCATGTAGATTGTTTCTCTTCCCATTACCTTCTCTGTTTTTATGTTGTGATGTATCTGTATAGGTAGTAATTTAGCAAAATATCCTGTCTGCCAGGTGTGGGAACTAGCTGATTGTATTGTAATACCAGATCATTACTTAATTCATATGCAACCTAGCCTAGCACATGGAAAGCATTATAAATCTATTTACAGTGTGGCTGGTCTGATGATAACATTGTATTAAATTCCCAGGTGAGGCAATTTAAGCAATTGCTTTGCCATGTGTAGGCCATGGAAATTAACTTCTCGTATGCTTTAGTAATAGAAGAACTTCATTGGTATGCTCAGATTAGTGGTGTAGCAGAATTCTTACAGTCTGGTTACGTGTACCCTGCTTCACATGTAGAATCATACAGGGGGGTGGTACTGCAGATCACAGATCTTAATTAGTTTAAGCTGAGTTAATTCATTTCAATTCTAATTTAGCTGGGCTTGCCTATGAACATACTCAGTTCTATTGGGAAATGTTAAGGCTTGGGTCAAGTAGAGAGATTGTTTAAAGCCAAATTGCCAGACAGAACTGAGCAAGTGTATCTGTTTGAACAGGGCTTTAAGGAAATCACCCAATCAGTATGCAAAAATCCTGTTCATAAACCAAGAGAAATCTGCCTGGAATCAGAAATTCTTCCTTGTCAGAAGGTCTGGGTACTGTAGTACATTTAAAACAGCCCCTGAAACTTTCTGAGTGCTCAAGTTCTTGTAGAAAGTAGCTTAACCCTTTTGTGTCTCTGTGTTTGGGCACATGCTACACTCAAATGCAAACACATTCACTGAGCAAAATCACTTGTGCGCTTAGACTTTTTGTCTAGGTATATACAAGAAAATATAAAATACAAGGAAAGCTTCTATATATGACAGAGCTTTGCAGACAAAAAAACTGCACACAGAACCTCTTAAACCTATATTGAGCTGCCCAGAAATGCCTTGGATTACAAACTCTGTAAAGCTTCTGTCTTTTCTAGAAACGTACATATAAAGTACCAGTAGACAGTGGTAACTGACAACTAAGACTAAAAATGTTGACAATTTCTTGATTTGCCTGGTTAGCTTATGTATAGAAGTCATTAACTATTTATAAAATGCATTATGAATTGGGTTCCTTCAAAATGTAGCAGAGTGTGTGACATTTCCAGCTCAAACTATCATTCTTGCATTTGGCTAAAGTATATATTTATAAACAGCTGATGGTTATGAGCTAAAAAAAAAAAAAATACTTAATTATTGAGTTCAGACAAGCTGAACTAATCTGGATAGCCACATTTAAAAGTGTTAGCCAATAATACTTTAATAAAAATAAGAATAGTATTTCAAGATATTGATATTTTGGACAAATCCTGAAAGAATAAATGAACACTTTAGTTCAAAGACCTTTCCTTTTATATTATTGATTCATTTGGTAGTGAAACTGTGATCAAAAGTAGCATCAAATTATTTATTGATTATGGCAAAGAGTTCTACCTAATTGTAGCCAAAGCATTATTTCTTCTAATAAAAATTCTGATTTTCATATCGTGACAGATTATTACAATAAAAGAACAATGATACAAATATATTTATTAAGTTCACTGGCGATGATAACAAAGGATTATAAAGGGCCTCTAAAAGTTGTATTGCTATTAACATTTATTTCTTTCCTGTGAAGTATATTCCTTTTCCTTTCTCCCATGCAGGCTCTTACGAATGAGAATATCATCCAGTTATATCTTTCAAATAAATGATGTGTAATCAAGGACCATTTCAGTCCCTACATATTATTAGGAGGCTTGTTCACTAGAGAACAAGCTCATGAAGCATCATGCTCCTCTCAGTCTAGTAATGATAAATACGTTCAACACTAACAGGATCAGTGGGGTTGAGTAATTTTGTGAAATTGGGAGAAACTGTACAGTTGAACTACTAGACCTCAAATGAGGTTTTAGAATTGAATCCTAATCAGAAAAGAAGATTAGATATTTATTGGTATATATTTGTAATTTCCTTCCTTGTTTGATGTCTATCAAATGAAAATAGGAAAATAATATAATTGAGCAATCTATGCCAATTTGTTGGCTTTTTGGTGAGAAAAGAGAAAAACAAAACCTATCTCCATATGATATTCTTGCACACTGTGGAGTGTTTTAGTCCCCCATAGTGATGAAATGAATAATTTAAACAGGCAGCTCTGATACCACAGCCTGTTTAAAGGTTCTCATTTCCTTTAATGCTGTAGACTACTTTAGCTTGGTTAGTATGAAACTGTGACAGCTGAGATCTCCAAAAGATTTGGCACAATTCACCTCTTGCCGTGGGTCCATGGTGTAAGGCTTTGTCCTTCCTACTTACATCTGTAGCTTTAGGATATTACATCTTTAGCTGGATCTGAACGCTGGCAAGTGAATCACAAATGTGTAAACATTGGAACAATCACATTGGTAATAAAGGGGAGCTACACAGCATAAAGAGCTAAAATGTTTTGCTCTGAGGTGACCCATACAAGGCTTACTTCACTGCTAGGTCCCTGGGTACAAAGAGTGACCACTTCCAAACCTCTTTGTTACTATGGTGATGAATTTCCCTGTGCTCAGTATAATTTCTAGTGTTTTTTTCCTGTGCCTCAGTCCCAAGCACAAGTTTTGGCATGATGGTCCAAGCAGGGAAGGTTTGAAGAGGGATTCATTTTTTCTGAGTTCCTATTGGTAGTCACTATCATGGCACAGTGTGAGGGAAGTCCCCATCAATAAAGGAAGGCCCTACAGCTTAGTTTTTGTTATTCTTGGGTTTCTTCCTCTGATGAGGTGTAAAAATTACCATAACTACTCTCAAAAAAAAAAAAATTAGACAATATGTCAAAAATTCAATCCCTCCTTTAATGGTAAGTGTGGGAATATTAACTGAATAATAGCCTGTTATTTGGCTAACAGAGAAGTTGAAAGCTGGGCTGATGTTCTCATTGTGGACTTTCCCATTGCTCCGTTGAATCCTGTCCTACCTTGGTAATCATCACACATTTGCTTTCCATTGCTTGGCACTAGATCTAGTTTAGAATCAACATAATTATCAGTTCAACAGCAAATCTGGTGCTCATAAGCTGTGAATTTACTTAATATCCTGTCTGTGATCACAATCCCATGGATGACTGTCTGAGTTTTGTGGTGTTTCCATGAACTGCTGAAAACCAGTGTTTCCTTGTGGTGTTATTTTCTCTCCTTTCTTTCACCCTTTTATTTCTGATCCTTTCCCAGCAGCCTTAGCAGCATAGAAAATGCTTGTTAATTTTCTCATCTTTAAATTGAATCAGATACATCACATATATGTTGTTCAGGTTTTTGTTTGTTTTTTTTTAATATGGGAAAAGCTCAGTCCTCCTTTCCTGTCTAGTGGCATTGCTGCCATTGCTGTTACATTGCATTCTTTGACCTGCTGGCAAGTGTTCTTCAGAAAAATGCATTTTGGTTCTGCACTGGCATTTTCTCAATGTTTCTGCTATTAGTGTATATTGCCTCACATGTTAGGTATCTCGAGCTGCTTTCATTGCTGCAATGCTGAGGGTGTGACTGTCTTAGAAATACTATAGTTTTGCCATGCAGATATGTTAAGATACAGCAGTTGAAGAACTTTGTAGTAACTTCCACTTGCAGATTTTTTTTTTTTAAATCAAATAGGTATCCATTAGGGGGCTCTCGAGGTTTAAGATGATCAGCCTTGATACCAATGGCTTCGGAGCTTTACTTCCTAACCCTTTTTTCTTTTTGTTTTACAGAAAAGGTCACGAATCGCCTACAGTGATGAGGTGCGGAATGAACTCCTAGGGGATGACGGGAATTCCTCAGAGAACCAGGTAGGATGCTAATCAAGAAGCCCTAGTGGGTGGCTGGAGGGTGAAGGAGGTCACTGGCACACTGGGCTTCTCAAGCTGCTCCTTAACAGCATTAGCAACAACTCATGTGGAAGTGATACTGTTTAATGCAAAGCTGGGGTCTTAATCAACTTCAAAATGTTTCTTGGAGATCTTACATTTAACCCTTTAACTTGTGATCACTGTCTGCTATCTCAAAAAAAATCTTTTCTTCTCTTTTCTTTATTATTTAGTACTTAAGAAATAACTTGAAACACGCTGTTTGCCGACAGAGCCAAGGTCTTCACCTCAAACACATGTAAAAGGAATAAAAAAGTACATAATGCAGCTTTGATAATAATGCAGTATAATTAAATCAACACTGGCAGGCAAAACAAATGAAAGTGCGCTCTCAGAATTAGGCAGTATCCCACTCAGTTTCCTTGTGTGATTCCTTCTTTAACCAGATTTTCCTTCCTTGTACCAAAAACACAAGTTGTACTAATAAGAGCATGCTTTCATAATGCATGTTGTACTAGGATGCAGAGTGCTATCCACTTCTTTAATGAATGAAAGCTTGATAATCCTGAGGCTTTTTTAAAATCTTGTACCCGTATTGTTGTTCTGCATACTACAGTGAAGATCCTGCTAGACTACCAAAAACTGTAAAGGCAATGCTTTATTCAGGAGACTTTAACCCACCTGTTCATATTTCTTTTTGGGATGAAACTTGTTTGGCACTCTGTCCAAAAGGAGAATATTTCTTTTCTTTCTAGAATTTATGTTATCAAAGTCTTGTATTTTTTGAGGTAGAAGTTAGGTGAAAGTTTTCCCACAGGTCATATTTTCTCTTCTGACCATATAGAATCCAAATTGTTTTGCTAATGAAAGAAAAAATTCTTAAAACATTTACTTAATAAATGTGTTATTAAATAAGGAAATTGATCGGAACAATGTTTTGAAATTTTTTTGTATCTTCTGCACTCAGTATAGGCTCAGCTCCACTAAGGACAATAAAAATAAAGACTTGGAGACTTACCTGGAACAAAGACTTTCAAAACACAGACCCCGTAACCCAAATCTTATAGGGTATTTTAAACATGCTCAGTAAATTTTAAACTCTGTAATAGACTTTAATTCATACATGAATGAAATTAGAGACAGGATACATTATCTGAAGGCATAAGACTGGAGTATAGCAGCTCTGATCTCTTTGTGAAGACTTAAATTTAAAGGACGTTAGTCTTCATATTTATATATGATAGAAAGGGGAGATTCCAAAATTTGAGTGAAATATACTTAAATAATGAATTTATGGAGAAGATTATTTTTGGGAGAAGAGTTTCAGTCTGTCATGATTGTAAATGCAGTCTTGTGAATGTGCTAAGGTTCTCATTTTATTACTCTTAAGGTGCTGCTACTTTTACATTCTAAGGAAAAAAAGTGTGAATTCAGACATAAAAGGGCAATTGTGATAAGAAGCTTTACTTATAACAGAATATCTTATGTGTAGGGATGAGATAAAATATTTTATTTTCACTTTTTAAAGAATGTTTAAGTAACTGGTTCATGTGAGCACTTTCTGTGACTGATGGTCTTTTTTTCCAAACTTGGTGAAAGAGACATGTTCGCATCTCAAGGAGCTAAATGATACCTTCAACCATTTGTCAGCTTAGGGCTTTTTCTTTCAAATGGCCACTATTTAAATGGAAGAAAATTTTGGCTGCTGAAGGACTCTTGTATAGTTTTTTAGGTAATCAAAATCCTTTTCTATAGCCCAACTTGAAATTATTACCTCTGTACCTTTTGAAGTTTTTCATTCCTTTCTTGAAAAATATGATGAAATAGCACCATAAAGGAGTCACCTAATTTCTTTTAAATATGTGAATGCCAGTGTTTTCAAGATACATTATTTATTGTGTTGTTTCAATAATAAATATCACATTCTCTTTTTCTTATTAAATATCTTTATTTATATGTGTACTTATATACATGTAGATATGGATGCAAGGAGTTAGAGCAAAAACTTCAGCTGGTATTGAGCTTATTAGAATGTACAGCTTTCAAAATCTACTGTGGGTTTGGGTACTTACCAGACACTGAACATGAGATATTGTTTCACTCCTATATGTTATTATAGCAATAGAAAACTTGGAGTAAATGATGAAAGGATGCTCAGGTATAACTTAAAGCCATGTAAAATATTTGAAGATGTTTCAAATGCTTGCTTTTGTTTTGTCTGATGGAAATAAATATAGGTACATGGACTGATCCTGACCATAATATTGTAGATTTTTACTTCTCAATCAGTTTGGATTAGGTTAAATTAGTTTAACTGAAAAATGGTGGGTTTGTTTTCCCCAATTCAGTCACCAGCTATGAAAGGAGAGAGAAAGGATTCCTTTTCCTAGAGAGGAGGTGTTGAAAAAACTTGACAGCTCAGAATTGCCCCTGTACCAAATCACAAATATGGGTAAAATTTTTCAATAGATATACTGAATACCTGGGTAGTCAGGGCTGTTACCCAGAGGCAGACAAGAGATATGAGCGGTTGTCTTTGTCATTGTCATAAACATTTGCATGATGCTTTTGGTGGAGAGAGGAGACAAAAGGAGCTTAATGCTTGCTGGCTAGTATGAGCACATTAAAAAGCTAGAAATTAAACAAATCACTATTGGAAAACTAAATTATCTGGATCTTTTCCTCATTCAGCTTTCCATTTTTTAGTTGAATTTCAAAGGTACAATTACAGCAAACCACAGCCAAGTTATAAGCTGTAATGAATAGGATGATAGGTATAAGTTTCCAGTTGTTCTCTCAGGAAGAAAGATTGAACTACAAAGAACAGATTGAAGAATAGGTAATGGTGATTTGTCTTTTGTCTTCTTCATTTTCGCAACATGTCTCCCAAAAGTAGCAGCCGTCCTGTCTAGATGACACTTAGAATAGCTTGGAATACAATTCCCTTCTAATGACATACCAAGACTTAACTGCTTTTACCAGATAGAGCACATAGACATTTCCTGTACAAAGTTGTAAGAATTATATAATTCTGCTATTGAAAGTCTCTTTTGAAATAAATGCAGCTTGTTTTCATGAGACGGGTAGTGATATGGTGCTCTTAGTGATCCTAGAGTTCAGTAAAGTCATTGCTTAACATATGTTAGTTTCTTCTTAATTTGGATCATGTCAGTGTAGTCAGATGAGGCACTCAGAGGTTGAAAATCAAGAAATGTCCCTTCTTGCATCAAAAAAAAAACCCCACCTTACAAACCCAATCCCAAAAAACTCCTGTGTGCATTGGGTTGTTACTGATTTTCCAAGAGTGGTCTTAAACAGGCTGTTGCTTTCAAGTCTTGTTTGTCATCCTGGCCACCAACATTTAGCAAATCCCTTGAAAGTTTTGAGTTTTTCAGTGCAGTGATACACTACCTAAAGTGGTAGCTTCACTTTAATAATAATAGAACTGTTTTATGTAGCAAGTCATATGTTTTTGAGGAAGTATATGTTGGGTTAAATCAGAAATCTCTCTCAACCAAAATTGTGTGAGGTTCAGTATTATCAACTTTATGAGGTGTAACAGTTTTCCTTTCTGTTTTGCAGCTATGTTCATTAGTAAGTTTAAATAAATCCACATTGGGTTAAACTGCATATCCATATACCCGTACATTCTATATGTAATTCATGGTGAACAAATATTTTGTGTCTACTTAATTTCTGACTACAAAGTTGTGATTATATTAGATTTGGGCTTGCTGTGCATAAAGTGTGTCAAACTTCAGCTACAGACCAGGGGGTGAAGTTGGTCAATTTAATTCGCCAAGATCTAAAGAAGGTCGGTATCATTTCATATAGCCCTGGCAGAGCAGATCATTACCAGACACAAATCTGTTCGTTACATGCCGAGGGTTTATAGCAAAATAAATAGACTGTCATCATAAGTTCAGAAAATTGTGTGTTCGACCCACGATAATGTGTAAAGGGCGTTTAATAGAGTTCAGCATTTATTCGTTATCTATATGCGGACAGAGACGGCGGTGGCGTTATCAGCTTTTTAAAAAAAATTCGGTAGTTTTCTGTGTCACGTGACCAGCCTCGCGGCCACACGCGTGCGTGCGCACACACACACACACACTCACACATCCCATCTCGCTCTCTGTGGTGCAGTTTTGATTTTAGTCACAGCAGAAGGCTTAGCCACAAGAGATTCCACTGGTTCAAACCAGCGTAAACCAGATTTTTTTTTTTAGCCTACAAAGGAACAGATTACCTCTTGTATCGAATTCTGTATTGCAAAAA
>VXAX01001851.1:1128325-1144325 GCA_013399835.1 Leptocoma aspasia
TTGCAAAAAAAAAAAAAAAAAAAAATCTTTGTTTCAAAAAGATGCTGATTATCATAACCTAAAATGGTAGCTGTACACGGCTTAATGCTGTTTACAGTTCAGGAGTGAGCATAATAAAAACAATGTTTCAAAATAGAAATGTAAAGGTAACACATTTTCATCAAGAGCATTGTTAAATGGGGTAAAAATACATCTTTTGTTAATTTGAATGAATATCTTTCAGGCAACGTTAAAAAAACCCCAACCCTCTCCCATTACTTAGCTTAGCTGCAAATCCCATGCAGAGCTTAAATTCAGCCATGCAGCACAAACAAGATAGAACATTTTTGTTTGGGACCTATTGAAAAAACAAATGTGCAGCATTTTAAAACTCTCATTGATTATAGCAGGGTGGAATGCCCGGACGGGCTCTATTGCGGGAGAGTAGTTTTAAACTTTGGCCCTTTAAGTATCATAGTCAACTGAAGAATGGTGGCCTCAGAAAGAAAAGATAGCTATGTGATCAACTCCCAGATCGTCTCTTTCTAAAGAGCCTTAATGTTTGCCTTTTTGGGGAAAAAAGGGGGGGAAGAGCTGGAGAAAGAGACCAATTTATGATAGGCCAAGCGCTTGAATTTAAGCGCTGGTTTGGCCGGCAATGCAGTTTTTTTATACCAAATTCTTGCAAAGTTCCTTTAGCTCAGTGCAGAAGAGCTGGCCCAGTTCAGGTCGGGGTGTGTAGGAGCCTCCTAATTGCATCTCCTTAGAGCCTCTTGGGCCTTTTGGTAACGGGGTGAGGCAAACCTTCAGTTTTAGACGAGCCATATGAAACAATAGAGAATAATGGAGGTTCTTTTGTTTCCTTCATGCTGGTGAGACTTTATTAGTAGTGAACATTCTCAGCTTACACGTGTTGAAAATTAGTTTTATGAAACTGTAGGTGAAGTATCAGCATAAACTGAGATAATTGTGTAGCTGCTTTAATTTCGAACTGGAATCGGTGAGAGAACTGTAATTTTTTATAAAGGGCCATTCTTGTGCAGATATTTGTTGTGAGTAATTATACATTTTGTTCCAGTACAAATAATTTATCTGTCTTTCTAAGGGCCAAGTATATTGCAACATATCTTGATAATCAGGCTGGGGTTTTATTTAGTTTTATAGTAAAGCTGTCAGAGCAATATTATTAGTGTTAGTGTTAGATTGTGTTGATTTACAAGCATAAATAAATAAATATAAATTTATATATTATATAAGCATACACACACACTCTGTGTGTGTAGATATATACACACTGTATAATGGTCTGGATCAAGAACCTGGAATGGGTCTTTTCAGAGGGGAATGTGTTTCATGTTGTTCCCTGTTCCTTTGTCTATTTTTAAATATGCTATTCAAAAAACCATAGTTCTGAGCCATTTAACTAAGCTGCTTCATTTTTTTTACCTGGCAAAAACCCTCAGTATGAAGTTCAATAATAAAATTAAATAATATAGTTACAGTAGAACTCAGGTATATAAAAATGGAAATACTGAAATACACACTATAAAGATGCAGTCATCTATTAATAAGTTAGATCTGCTAGTAAAATAAGAAATCAGTTGTCACAACTAAAATATACAGAAAACATTCTGAAAACTTGTATATACAAAACCACTTCAGCTGTACAATCTTCGAAGAGAGGAATAGTAAACTTGTTTTTTTTCTTTATAATATAGACTTCTATGAAGTCATTCCCCTTTATTTCATGATGGTGTCTTAGATGTGGTTTAAAAGAGAATTTCACACTATTCTCTTTGTTTAATGTGACAGTGTGAGAAAGTGATCTTTATTCGTTCAAAAAACTCTGCATGTAGTCTATGTTTAGGTTCTTTTAATGTGTTTGTCTGTGATTTTTAAATGCTAAACATGTAAACAGATAAATTGTCAATGTTAATTCTGTATCCTGTCACACAACTGATCTTTCTTTCCTGCCATTTCTTTCCTTTTTATCTTTTTTGTGCGTTCATGTTGCAGTTGATAAAATTACGTGAAGAGGTGAGTACTTTCTTGCTTTTTGTTGTCTAGCTTTCCCTTTAAAGCTGAGTTTCTAAATCTGAAGTAGATCTTTTTGTTCATTGTTGCAGGGAAATCTACACAAAGCAAAAATATTGATTACATTGCTTTAAAATATTCACTGTTGTGCCTCTTTTTCCCTAATAATTGTATACTTACATAGGAATCTCTAGATCAAACCTTAGAAATTAACATTCTTTGATAGTGGAATTTTTTAAAAGGCACTAGAAAAAGAAGGGTGGAAAAAAAACTCTATTATTTGATCTCTCCAAGAATACCGTGATCAAATCAGGTACAGTAATAATCATGTTTGCATCACAAAATCTTTGATAGGGAAAGTACATTTATACACTGGTATTGAAAGTGAAAGCATTGCTTTGGTATAAACCTTCACTGAAACATTTTTAAAATTACACAGTATTTCACAGTGTTTTGAGTTTGGTGTGAGGTATTTAAATAGCTTATGTATTATGTTGGATATCCTACACCCACTGAAAATACAGTAGAGGGAGAGAGACCTACACACATATCAATATTTATTATTTATTTGTGAGTGCTGTAGATCTGTAGGTGTAACACTAGAGATCAGTATTCCAGAACACCTTTCTTCCAGTTATAAAATGACTCATAAATATTTAGAAAAAAGCCTGTTTTAATGGTCAGGTCCTCAAATGTTTCAGTATATTTTCTGAAATAAATCTCTGCTTTTGCTTACTGTCGTAGCAAAGCAGGTATTTGAACTGCTATTTTTTTTATTATTTCCTAGTAGCCACTGAAAAGAAGGGCTGAGTAAAGTCAAGTTTACTTACAGGTCAAATTTCTGAAGGATTTCATATGGAAAGCTTGGATCAGTGAAGTATTTGAATAAATATATTTAGAAGCACAAGTATTTTAACATCACATATTTGTCTGGTATCTTCTTTGTAGAACACATGTGCCCAGTAATGTATCAGTAATATATACTGAACTCTGCAGGAAAGGATTTGTAAGTTTTAGAAATGGTGATGACAAAGAATTGTAAAGTAACCAGATTAGGGACAATTACAGAGAATTCTTAAAAACAGGTAGGTATTTGTGATACAAAGATTCTTGACTAGTTCCCCGAATGCTCTGTTTTCCCCCTCTTTTCATAGAGCTGATATTAATATGTAAAAGCTACAGCGTAAAAGCGTTAACAAAAAAAAATTAAATAAAATAAACATGTAACCACATGAAAGCCTTCCCACCACTGCGGAGTTCCCCTCCCCAATAGTCCCAGTATTTAAACAGATGACAGTATTGTTGCAAGGGTTTGTATAGCCTGATTTCTGAGGTTTTTCAGAAGAACAAGGTTCATTTTCTCATCCCCTTAACAGCACCTGCATGTCTGCTCCTGTGCTTTTGCAAAGAGTGCAGTCGGGTCATTTTTGTTTGCAAACGTAAGATTATATTTTTATGGAGATTCCTAATTTTTAAATTCACTCTAAAAATTTATTATATGTAAAGAACAAAGCTGCTGCTTATCTGCTTTTCTTTTTGAAATAGCTACAAAGGCAAGTAAGAAAATTCAGGGTGTTTTTGCAAAGGGCTGCAACTTGGGAGCTGTACTGAACTCAGGTATACCTTTTGGGTTTTATAAATCCTCTGTGTTAGCCACCTAAAAAAATTGACATTGCTTCTGGTAATTTTCTTTATTTTTTTTTCTTTTCCTTGCTAGCCTCCTAAGTTACTTTTTCCTCTCTCTGCATATGGTGAAAGCAGCAGAAAATAAACTAAATAAAGGGATTTCTTACTTTGTCTTGAACAAAATTGTGCAGGTAGAGAGAAAAATAATTTAAAACCCAATTGTTGGCATTCTGTTCTCTGCATGTAAGTACCCACTCTGTGTTGGATAGGTTGTAAATGCAATGGTGTTTTTATACCCAATGCAAAATGCACATTAAAGTTTAAATGAAGGCTAGTACAGTGACTCAGGCATAATTCTTAACTCGTCACAGAGTGAAACATCAAGGCATCCCCAATTATAGTTCTCCTAAGGAGGTATGAAGTGATCTTAAAAGAAATTGTGGTTTGCCATACTGTTTATTAATAAAACCTGTGCTTCCTCTCATTACAAGGCTCCGTTCTCGCACACTTGCCGTACACAGGCTTCCATGGAGGCTGTGTCGCTCTGTCTTTTGAGCTCCTGAGATCTCAGTTTGAATCCAGCCCACATGGAATGACTAAATCTCTAGTGATAGCATGCCACTTTGCCAAACTTCCTTATATAACTCCAGATAGAAGCTGTTCCTGAAGCTGCAAGACAGACTGAATCACCTCGCTATCCCCCTCACGGAGTGCAGGGGATACAGTGGGAGAAGGAGTTTGGGGAGGGGTGGGAAGCAGTTGAAAGCATCAGCTGCTGCTACAGGGCATTGATTTCATGTCCAAAGGACAGGGTGCCTCCAAATCCGAACAATGTAAATGACACCACCCTTTATAATAAAATTAGGTTTCACTATAGAATGCCTTGGGTGGAAAGGCTCTGTAATCAAGTTAAGAAACGGCTCTGAGTTGGTGTTAGCACTGAGTTCATAGGGCTTTAGTATTCTAATTGCTCACAGTAAGACTGAACTGGGATGGTAATTTATTTTGTTTAAATGTGGCTTAAATGGTATAGAAAAATATACACTCAAATGCTAATTCTTTCTGTTGGGTAGCTCTTTCACCTTGTGATGTGAAATGTGATTATTTCCCCCTCTCTCCCTTAACATAACAGGATGGTGTTTTCATATACAGCCCTGTACATCTGTTCTGTGATCAGTGTTCTAGTCCTTGTGCTCACTCCCAGCCTTTGGTGGTTTTTTAAGTATCTCCTCTCTAACTTTTAGCATTCTTACCCTCTAAACTCCTTCTTTTCATGCCCCACACCTCCCACCCTCTTCCCCTTCTACTTTTCTTTCATGAGAGACATCTCTATGAGTGTTAGGTTTCTGAGGGTTTATTACAAAGCTTAAAATACTTAACACTAGTTCAATATCATTTGGAGGGGTACTATTTGGAGAAAGGCACCATACTATTTTTTTCTTCTAATGGGCAATGAAGAGGAACCAGCAGATGTTATGAAAAGATGCCTTTTTAAAAATAATTAAGTAAAATTAACACTAATTATCTAGATTGACCATGAGTACTAAGAACATGCACCACTCTAGTTGCTGTCATGATTTCAATTAAAGCATTGTAGCTTGTGGTTTTAAATTTTATTAAGTGCTTGTGCTGATTATATTTTTCTTGGTGGCCTGCCCCCCATGAATGCAAAAGCCTTTTTTGCAATTTACTCTTAACCTATCCACTGTGTATTAGACAACTCTATTAATTATTATAGACTGTTATTGCAGCTTTCCTGACCTTCACATTGGGTCCTATCTATGCTGATCTAAATGCATTGTTTTAATGATTTCCAAAAAAAGAAAAAGAGAGGGGGGAAAAAAAAAAAAAAAAGAAAAAAAATTCAGGCCAAGCTTTGATGTGGCTTTAGCTGCCTCGATCGTCTGGCCGCATCTCAGAGATGTGTCACCTATGCCGGGAGGGAATAGGGAAATCACGTTTTGAATGGTAATGATAACATACTAATCACTTCCTTTCTTTGAAGATAGAAGCGAGATATTCTGTCAGCATCCCTGGCTGCTAGAGCTTGGAGGCACTGGTCTAGGTGTATTAGCTTAAGTGTGCATGTCAATACAGCTTGCATCTCCCAAGATCCATAGGGGCTCATTAGAGCAAGGTAGATCGTTTCGGTAGACAGCCACTCAGATAATATGTATGGCACCTCCTTTTTTTATTATTATTAGAAAGCATTTCTTCCATTTTAAAATGACATCTGTCAACAAGGCAAAGTTGTAGGAAATATTTTTTGACAAATATCCAAAATGTGGGTTTTGGGTAAAGGAGTGCTTGGAAAGGTGTGTGTGATTACTGGGAGGGAGAGGGGGTGGCTTATATTTTTTGATGACTTGATTAGAGCTAGTCCAGGATCAAATTTTCAAAGGAAATGAGCTTACATGGTGAAACGTTGGTGTTTTGGATGGAGGAAAAACTAATGAAAATAATAATTTCCCTTTTTCACCATTGCAGACTCCCCAAGTAAAAATGCATTGAAAGGTGCATTTTTACCATAGTTTATTGTTATCTGATAAATGGGCAAATGACTTCTGGGCAAAATATTTTATACCTGCATCTGTGTATATTATTTATATATTCACATATATTTAGGCATAAGAGATGTAAATCAAGAAACCAGTGTTTTGTTTCTACATCTTTTTACATCAAACAGTCTGAAGAATATTCATGCTGTTCAGTATTCTGTATGAATAGCTTGTTGTTTTTATCACCTCACTTGAGTAGTACACATAAAGGAAATATATCCTCTGCTGAAAATTAAGTTCATATTAAAAACTACCACTTGCATTTAAAGTGATGGTTTCATCAAACTGTAGTTGAATAGAAATCATGGGTGCTTGCATGCATGTGTCACAGAGAAATCTATTTTGGAAATGCTTTTCAGACAGGTTTCCCGTGTAATAGTTGCATTCTGATTTGTGGGTTCATGTAAGAAGAGGGAAGCACGTATTCCATGTTTCAAAACAAAAATGATTGGTACATATAATTATGATTGATCATAGAACCTGCCCCTTCCAGTGGTCCTTGTAACAGACAGTTCCATAAAATATATGTGGATATTTTTATGTTTTGGAATATGAAAGCACAATTAAAAAGGGGGAGAGAACATTGTAGGCTGCTGCCTGATTTTTTTTTCTCTCTCTCTTCCCTTTTCTTTTTCAGAGGGCACATCTGCTCGATAACACAGAGAGGCTGGAAAGGTCATCTCGGAGACTAGAGGCTGGATACCAAATAGCAGTGGAAACCGGTAAGAATTCTGAGAGTGAGCAAATTGTCTTGCTTATGCACAGCAGTCTTCACAACACATGACATTTCAGGGAAACTTCAAAGGCAAAACAGAGACAGCAGCCCGAGATGTGGTTTACATATTGGGGAGACAATTGGGAGCTTATTTGCGCTTATCTTTTTTCAAGTTAAAAGGCATGACATCTACTGAAAACAGTTCCTGAGGTTTAAAAGTATACATCTGAAAAGAGATGGAATACTTCGTCTAAATTCTACATTTGTCTTAATATGCAGTTACATGTTGTCAGTTTACCCACCCGCAATGATTGCTAGCACACACTGCAGACTCCAGTTGTTTTTGTCTTTTACTTTCATTCATATATGTAAAAAATTTCATTTTAGTAAATGTATAAGATATTAACTACACTTGATGTATAATAAAGTTATCAGTTCAATTTTCTTGAAATCAGTTTAGTTGACTGATTATGCAGCTGCTTCTGTGCAATGAAAGAAGTAAACAAATCACATCCCTAAATATACAGATGGAATAAAATGAATGGAGAAGGCTAAACTGCAGTGCAATTATTGAATTAGTGGGGTTTTTAATTGACTACAACTTTTCAGTTTGTATTTTCAAAATGTTTTTACTAAGTTTTAGCAATCTGTAGTGTATTGTATTATTTTTTAAACCAGCAATAGTTAAGCCTTCAAAGTCTAATCCCCTTAAATAAAGCTTGTGCAAAGTTGAAGAAAGTTTCAGAAAATGTGTGTTTGAGCCATGAATAATTTTCTGGCAGAGAGTCCCGATTAATTGATATATATCCAGAATATTTTTTAGAATTCAAACCTTATAAGAGGTAAATTGTGTTATAGAGTTAAATATGGCTGTGCTAAATAAAGGGTATTACTAAAGTGCCTACATTTTAATTATTCTAGGCTTAGTGCTGTGCACAATAATGAAATGGATGTATGGAGCATACAGTGCAGAATTTGGAGGGGACAAGGAGTCTTAATTCTTTTGTGCCAGAGGATGGCACACTGTATAGACAGACATATGATAGCAATTAAATTTGCTTTCCTGCAGATTTTCTATAAATGGTCAATAACTTGTTTTTAGAAGGACTATTTTAAACTTGTCAAAAATGGTTTCTGATCTGCTTTACTTGAGCCTGGATCTTTCACAAAGAAGCAGTATATAAAAATTCAGACTGATCCTTTTGTGCAGGAGATATGTTATATCCTTTTTTACTCCATGTGGAATTTGTTTTATGGAGATGATTGTGTTAACTTCGGTTGCGTATCTCTGTGGTGATTTCTGAGAAATATGGTTGGAGTGCAAATGTATATTTATATGGAAATGGTGTCTTTCAGTATCAAAACCAGGTGAAACTGCATTGAATTCCATAGAGTCACTAAGTCACCCTATCTTTGTGTCCATCTCTACTTTTTATCTCATGCACAGAGAGAGAGAAAGAGAGGGAGAGGTGTATAATTCTTGTTCCCAAAACTCTGTGAAGACTAGGAGTGGAGTGATATTAATATTAAATAATTTCAAGATGATGACTTTGGAAATATTGACTTCACTGTAATGTAGATTTTTTCCTGAAGATTTTTATGGAAACTGATGAATTATTTTAATCATGGCATGCATCACAATGATTCTAGGTATAAGAGAATTTAGATTAACTCAGTGCTATGAAAGAACTTACTTTTGGAATTACTTTTGTTTGTTTTGTGTTGAGGTCTCCCAATAAAATAAAACATTTTCAGTTCTTCTTTGAGCAGACTCCTCAGACCATGTCTTGTCTTTTTTATTACTTCTATTGCATAAAGAGCTTCTCTACACAGCACTGGTGAGGCCACTTCTGTAGTGCTCTTTCTAGTTCTGGGCTCCCCTGTACAAGAAAGGCGTTGACTTACTGAGTCCAGGAAAGGACCATGAACAGAATTAAGGGACTGGAGCATCGTTCATGTGAGGAGAGGCTGAGAAAGCAAACAGCGTTCAGTGTGGAGAAGAGAAGGCTCTGGAGGACTTTATCAATGTGTTCCAATAGCTGATGGGTTGGAATGAAGAAGAGGGAGCCATACTCCTCTCAGTAATATCCAGTGACAGGACAAGAGGCACAAATTATAACCTGTGAAGTTCCATCAGAACATTATAATTTCTTACTGTGGTAATGGTAAAACAGTGAACTAGGTAGCTCAGAGTGATTGTCAACTCTTCATATGAGAAGATACTCAAAATCCAGGTAAGCACAGTCTTGTCTCTGGGTGACCCTAGGGCAGAGTGTTGGACAAGGTGATCTCAAGAAGTCCCTTCCCACTTCAGCCATTCTCTGATTCTGTGAGGTGGATGTGACAACCCTTAAGTACCTATTCTACTTTATTTATGTGGTGTTTTTTCACAGTTATGGATATGTATGTTGCATACTGTAATGAAGCTGGATGATTTTCACCTCTGGAATAAGTCACATTTGGGTCTTTTTTATTACCTTAATCAGCAAAAATACATACACTATTTTAACCTGCCCCTGTGATCATCTAGGGATTAATCCGACATCACATAACTAATTTTATGCAATTTCACATTACAATTCCTGAAACTTACCATGATAAATTAGGAGCTTTTTTCCTGTTTGCATCTCTAAATTGATAAGCTCTTTCATCTTATGTACAGTTGTTCATACAAGCTGAGATCTGTTGGGAGGTCTGAGTTCCTTCCTTGAGCAGATTCATGGCTTCAGTGGTGTCTGAACAGGATGCCACTTATGTCACCATCTCTAAGGCAATCCAGCACTGTCAGGCTTTCATACTTTGTCTGCTGTCATTTGTTGATGCTGAGGATGTTTAAATCTATGCAGAAATCTCCTGAAGGACTGTGCAAAGCCTTTAGTATCTGGCAACCAGTTCTGGGGTACTCATGGCCCACTGTAAGCAGAAGAACATTATTTGAAAGGTTTGTAGGAATATGTAGCAAATTTAACAGGTGTTTGAGAAGCTGATTTGGTACACCTGGGAGTAAATCAGAGCATTTGCTTTTAAATTGCCTGAATTTTATGGCAAAAACATGACAGAAATCTCTCAAGACATAAGAGAAACCATCAGCTGTTTGAATCTCAAAGGTCTCCATTGTTTGTACCAAGTAGGGGAAGTTTTTAATAATGGCTGATAACACTACAAAGTGCACTCACCTGCTTTTCAAATCTAAAACATTGTTTTAAAGAATATTTCTTCTTGTTATTTTTCTGGTTTTATGTTGTAATCTGCTTTGCTTTTGAGAAAGAGACAAGTTTACAGCCTTGTAAGTAGGTATTTCCAGCACCACACATTATTTGCAACTCTGCAACTTAATTTTCTTAATTTCAGGCCATTTAGTCTGACCATATAGCCTCAGAATGTGAGAAAGATTTTAAGAATGCATGAAAATTGATGTTTTCAGTCAAAAAGAGTTTGCCAAATTAATCCTGACGAATCCCAAAATTCTTCCTGGTTTTGAGGGGGCTTAATTCTATTCCCCATGCTCAGATTTCCACAGTACCAAAATGAGTTCTAGAACTTCCTTATTTTGTCTGCAGAATGTAGCATAGTTAAGGTATACCTTTCTTTGTTGAGTTTTAGGTATGTTTGCTCAGACAGGAATATTTTGAATGATGAATAGTTTAAAATGCTTCATTCATCTTCACTGATGAAATTGGCATGGAAATGTAAAACACTGTCAAGGAGAAGAAGAGCACACCTTGTAGAGGACGATTGTACACTGCAATTGAGTTGCTTATACTGAGTTCTCAACTGCCAGATATTTTCCAGGAAAAAAAAAAAAGTGATGTTTATATAATGTAGGCTTCACCTTGTCTCAGGACAATGTAAGAGAGAGAGAGAGAGATCCAACCATTGAATGCTGTCCAGGATTTCAGGGAAAAAGTATATTGCAAGTATTTACTTTTTTTCCTTCATCACCCTTAGATATTTCTATAGCTTTCAATAGTTTGAGAAGTGTTGAGCCTGCCTCTATGAGTGATGATTATTGGATATTACGCTGTGGCTCTGAATCTCTCTGAAATATCTGTTTACCAGAAGAGTTTGTGGATAATGTATCTATTTTTGTACTTAATCTTTAAAATTTTGTCTTGGCTTCTATTTTTATACCCTTTTTGTAGCATGTAAACACGGTGTTTTAGAAGTAAAGAAAAGGAAGAAAAAGTCTCCTGTTCCATGTACAGAAAATAATTCTGAAATTTGAGTTGAGGTTGCTTAAAATTATTTTTTTTTCAATCCCCCTTACTCATTGGGAATCTCAGGAATATGTAACTCTGAAACAGTTAAAGAAGAAATATCTCTCAGCAAGAGACACAACAACTTGTTTTCCACCGTTCTGTGACATGACTAATTCTTGTCACTAAGGGATCCAAGCAAATTTCAGTGGCTTTCGCCTGTTGTAATGAACTGCAGTCAAACCTCCTTTTCTGGCCTGAGCCATAAATACATAATGTAATGTTGTGCTGGCCTACAGGCAGATGGTCAGACCCACCTCAAAGCATTGGCAGCCTACTTGCTGGAAAGCAAATAGGAATCTCTTTAGACAAAGGTGTGTGTTTGCTTCTTTATGAAATACTGTTAATTATTGTCTTTTCTGGATGCAGCACTGAGTGAAAGTGCAGTGAACAGATCAGTGAAAATATGTTAACAAATGTTTATAAGGTGCTTCTGAAGGCAGGTGTCTTCAAGTTCAGTGACTTTAGCGTGAAAAAGGAACTGTTTCAACAGAACTCTAGAAGGTGTCCTGCCATATATGAGTAATGGAATTTGATGTACAACCACAGCAGCATGTCCCAGATTTGGATTTCTCACTGCTTTACTGATGGAGCAATCTGAATCCCCAAGCAGCTGCCCTGACGGACCTTCTCCCTCCATATTTCATGGGCTGGTTGTGCTGGTCAGGTGTCTAAATGAGATGCACACCAGAACTGTCATAACATATGTGAAACCATTAAAAATAAAGTAAGTATATTGACTAAACTGTCTCCATTCCATTGGGGTTGCAAGAGCTGTAGTTTGTAGGCACACAGTTTGTTGTAATTGGGAGTGGGGCCGTGGCCAAGCCTCATCCCTAATGGGCTACAGCTGTGAGAAGCAGGGGACCAGCATTGACAGTAATGAGCCATGGAGTGCCCAGGTGCAGTGCCCAATCACAAAGGGAACAGGAGGCACACAGGTGTAAAGCATGTAGGATGAGGGGTATAAAAGGTTGGGCTAAAGAACAGGAAGAGCAGACTCTTGCAGCCTTCTGAAGTGATATTTTCCTGTATGGGTTGAGGCTTTCTGAAGTTGGATGCTGATACTCTGTGTCACGTGGCTGTCTTGACTGCCAGGTGTGCTGTGGCAGGAGTTTACAGGTATGATAGAGTTAAAAAGTGTTTGCTCAGCTTACAAAAGCTTTAAATGGCTCTAACATCTAATGTTAATTTAACAAAATGACAACTCCTAATGTTTGTATGTATGGGGCTACATAAGACTAGTGGAAGGGTTGCTGTTTCTCCTATGTTGTAATTGTGTATGCTTAGTAGTTTACTTGAATTAGTTAGTATCTCTTGGACCTTCACACCCCCATTCTGTCTTCAGGTGCGTGCATATTCTGATTACATTTGAGCTCCAAATAACTAAGAGTATGGAAATGGAAACCAAGTTTTGAAAATCAGGACCTTGCTTCTAGTGCCCCTTGCTTTAAATAAAAAAGGCTATTCCTGTCCTAGATATTTACACTTAATATCTACCTATTTCATCTCTAATGAATTATTCATACATGTATATGTGAGTACTGTGTGTAAAACCTTTCATTAGCGAAAGAGGGCTTCTGAGTTCTGGAGCATATACCAATATCTCCTCCTCAGGTGTTTCTTTGATATGCCAGAACATCTTTCTACTGAAATCTTAATCCAAAGTTTCTATAGTGAAATGAGTTTTTATGCAGTTTCCAGTCAGTCACCATCAGAGAGAGCTTTTTCATGAGCCCTGTTTCTTCTGCTAGCAGCAGTATTTCATGTTTCATATATAATTTTTTTCTTTTCTGGCTGATTTCTATTAAAATCTGTTTATTGTTTCAGAAATTCATTTTGAAGTGGCATATTGCATTCCTACATCTCTAAGCCCTCTGCCCTTCTTCATAGTCTGGGCTTTAAAGTGGTGAGGAGGAAGAAATAGGGAGAGTTTTTTGTTCCTGGGGATGTCAGGCCTCAGGAGTATCCCAGCTGCACGGTCATGGGGGGAATCATGTTTGGGTTGTGCTGCTGCCTTGTAATAAACAGTCAGAAGCAGCATTCAGAGGGCATGGAGAGACCAAACTACTCAGTTTCCATTCCTTAGTGTTTTACCATGCAGTTGCTGATACCAGGGAAGGGCGTTTTACACCTTCAGTTTGAATATTTCCTTGCTTGTCCAGTCACCGAGCAGCTCCCTGTTGCCGCCTCCTCCCTCCCACCAACCTTCCCAATTCTAGCTCTTTAATACCCTTTCTCTGTATTCAGATACTCCTTTGCATATTAATTCAAATTCTGGAACCATCCCAGTTTTCCTTAGCTCTGTGTTTCATCTTAAGGACTTGATTCAGCAGCAGTATGGGTCTTGCACCTTTGTGGTCATGGAAAGTTTATCCAATAACTCACCCAGCATTGTCTAGTGGTATTCAAAGTCTGTTCCCTCTGCTGCATGGCCCTCTGCATTTCCATGAGTTGTTTCAAATGCAGGATATAGATAATTTTAGTATTTCCTTATATTTTAAATACATAAAGTACTTACCATAAGGTAAGGAAATTGTGTATTGTCATTAATTTTCAAAGTACTGTCCTCTAACTGCTACCAAAAAACCCCTTTCCAACAACTTTTTTTTGAAGAGATGAGGAAAAAACTTACTTTATAGAGTTGTAAAACCATTTCTGTTAAAAGGTAATCTTTTGGTACTCAGCACATTTCAACTGGTTTTCCAATAAAGAGAGGGCTTATCTTTCACCTCAGTAGATTTGGGATTATATCATTAATGCAGCAAATAAGGAATGTCAAATCTGTTCAGTAGTACAGATTTGCTAAATTACAGTAGGAAAAAAACAGTGATCCAGATTTGACCATTTTGTCCTCTGTTTTGGAAGAAGTCACAGGTTATTTTACATGTGCAGGAATTCATTATTGTACCACACATCATGGGACAACTTAACTTGAGTCTTGTTAGGCACTCGCATCCAGTTCAAGTTTGCTCAAGACTGGTTTTTGGATGAGCAAACATTGCAATAACCTTATAAAGATGTGTTTACTATATGTAATAGAAATATAGTTTTGTCATTTTTTTATTCTATGCTAGAATGATGAGAACTTTTTTTCAGTTATCAGAAACTTTATGTTTACGTACTTCCCATGTGTATGCCAGACAAATAATCACACAGGCTAAAATCTGTATATGTTTTCACAAATACCTTGCATTTGTCATAGAATACCTATGAATAATATTGATATCTGAATTATTAGCTGAACTCAGAAGATAAAGCATTATTTTACATTTTACATTAAAGCATTATTTTACAGGCCCTCTACTGGACCACCTCTACTATGTAGACTGTTGTATGGGAAATAACCTCTAATTGAATCAGAGAAAACAGTATTTCAGCATAACTTTTTTTGGTGCTGACCCTCTTTCTTTAATGTATTTATTCATATAAGATGGTGTTTATTGATGAAGGTATTCATTGTAGCCTATTCCGAAGTCTGTAGTAAAGCTTTTGAAGACTTTTTTTGTCCTAATAAGAATGTGAGGATTTCAAGTCAAGGTATATGGTTATTTTTTGGTCTGAACTTAAACTACCTGCTTCTTTCAATTTTGAAATTATTTAGCCTCAGGGAGCTTTCCCCTCTGTGATAACATTTCGGAGTTTGTTGTCTGGTTCTGATCAGGTAAGGCAAACAAAAGAAAGAAGGATAAAAATGAAAAGATAAATGAGCAGTATCTGTTGTTTCTAGCAGTGTGAGTAAACTCTCCAAACTACCTTGGTTTGAGAAAGAGATAAATGGAAAAAGCCACCAGTTGTCTGTCCTCCATATATATGTTTATATTCTCTTTCCTTGTCTGTTAACACTCTCAGCCACCATGCTTAGGTGTTTCCAAGAGATGTCAGAATTTCATCCTAACGTAGCTTGTCCAGAAACCCCATTTCAACAGGTGAACAAAAAATGTCAAGTGAAGCCTATAGCAAGTAAATGTTCAATTTGTACAGGCCTGAGATCTCTTGATCAGTTTGCATATTCTCCCTAAGGAAAATGACTTGTAGAAAACTTGTCCAAAAAGTTTCAGGTGGTTGGGAACTGCTGGTTAATCTTTCACGGGTAGAACTCAAATTCTGGTATATTGTCCCTAAGCACTGTTCCCATTTACTTATGATTTATTCTCTCCCTCCCACCCTGTATACCGCTAGCACTCCTTTTAAGCTTTCACCAAATGAAAGGAATTGATTCCAAGTGATACTGACTTGGCAGTGACAGTCAGTCTGGTGCGACTTTTGGAAGAGTACAGCTGAGTGGAATTACAAGTCCACCTTTTGACCTTCAAATATATTAATATGCTGCTAATTTAATGACTTCATTTGGTGGGTTCATTCTCAACAGAACATCAGCTATATATTTTGTTAAAAAAACAGACTGGTGAATTGGAATTTCTAGCATTTAAGTAAACAACCTGATTTTCAGTAGTTTTTAACAGATTTTTCACTATGTGGGCATGGCTGAATTTGCAGAGCATGAGGTCTTGCTTGGCAAAGACTTTTGATATTACAACTTACATCAAGATGAAAAGTTGATGAGCTTAGACTTGACAAAGCTCACCTGTGTTTTGGGGATTTTTTTAATATTTCTTGTTTGAAGCTTTCTACCTCTACTTCCTGACAAGCTAACATTGTTTTCCTCCAAATGCACTAAAGAATGAAGTTTAACATTAAAAAAATATCTGTACTGGGCATGCTTTTCTAGGTAAAGCCAGTATCAAAAGGGTCTTCATAGTAGAACATCTTTCAACCACAGTATTTTGCCCTTTTACATCTTAGGACTGAAGAGTTACAGTTACACAAAT
>VXAX01001851.1:1144334-1199505 GCA_013399835.1 Leptocoma aspasia
GGACACAAAAAATCCATTTTTTTTTTTTTTTTTTTTTTCTTGTGGAAATACAGGGGCAGGGAGGGGAAGCCCAAACTACTGTCCTGAACCAGGACATGCAAGCACAGAATTAAAAAACATTGTTCTATCACAGGATGGAATCATAGAAGAGCACCTTATCTGGGTATTTCTTCATACACTTCAAGTCACACCATACTACTTTATGGTAATGATTTTTTATTATCCTGCTTATAGAGTTTATTTTGTCTTGTAACTACTGACATTCATGGTCCAACAAATTATCCATGTGTTGCATGAGCAAGCAGTCAGGTTTGAGAAGTGCTGAACGCTATGGAACCTTAGTCCTGTTACAGTTGAGATGTCAGCTTGTGGAATGTGTATCAGATGAGGACATGACCTCTAATTTGTGCAAGTACTGCTGACCATCCAAGTCTCTATTTTTAAATGAAAACTTAGACTCAGGAGTTCCATGTTGGAAGCTGTTTACTGACTGGCTTGATTTCATCCTGTCATTGTGAGTGGAACTGCTGATCTGCAGTGCCACTCATCTCTCTGAACTAGCACTGTGATTTTCTTTGAGCTGTTACAATCTTCATTTCAGAAACTACCTCTGGTTATTGGCAACTAGTTGTTGTGAGGAACTGTAGACCAACAAAATTGTAGTTCATGATTTTGAGTATATAAATTCACTATTTTACATCAGTCACAGGCTGCTTATGCACATCTGAACATTCTTGTTTCTCTGTATCTTTTTCTTGGCTCAGAAAAGATTTTGCTTTTTGTTTTCTTCTGTGATTTTGTGTCCCTTCTGTATTTTGCAAACTTTCCTTGCTCCTAATTCCAAGTATCAGCTGTCTGTCACATTGTGGTTCTTTTTCTGCCATTTTCTCTTTACCTCATCATATTTCACTACCTCGAAAAACATAAATGCCGATTTTGATATGGAATTTTGTACTCTTGGCCCAATACTAACAAATGTAATAAATTGTCATGGTTGTAAACGTGCCCAGTTATTGCCAGAGCATAAATATTTACATATTAAATTGCAAGAGTGTGTGGGCACATTCACATTGATTGACACATTGATGTGTGTGCTGGGAAGAATCAGAGCCATAGAAAATGCTGAGTTGGAAGGGATCCATGAGAATGATAAAATTCATCAAGTCTAGCTCCTGGCCCTGCACAGGACAACCCCAAGAGTCACACCATGTGCCTGAGAGGATTGTCCAAGGACTTCTTGAGCTCTGTCAGGCTTGGTGTTGTGACCACTGCCCTGGGGAGCTGTTCCAGTGCCCAAACACCCTCTGGCTGAAGAAGCGTTTTCTAATATCCAACCTAAACCTCTCCAGACACAATTCCTCTTCAGACCAATCTGTCACTGGTCACCAGACAACCTCTCTCTGTTTTGCTTAGTACATTTCCAAAAAGATTTGCAAGATAAGAGTTGGTTTCCATGAGGGAGGTCGAGCTCTAATTATCTCCAAATTGAGGGAGCAGGAGTAGATAATTGTTGTGGTTTGCATTTTTGTGAAGTAAATTCCTCAATTTACATCACATCTCGTGCAAAAGTAATCTTGCATCTACTTGGCTGGTCTCTACTGGGGTAAATTCTTCCATATTTTATGGAGGCTGCAACTCTCTAAAACTGAAGTTTAAGTGTTCATGTGTTTGAGTTTTGGCTTCTGTTTAGCTCTCTTGCAGGATCTAGACAGCCAACATGTGAAACAGTTGGAATGAGAGTATTGTTTAGGTTTTGATTTTTTGTTATCGCAGGGATGCAATAATTCTGTGTTTTCATTACAGATGTCTTGAGAGTATTAATCTGATTTTTATAATCGAGTGCTGTATAATTTCCATGTGTTGAATGTTTTGGCACTTGCCTACTGTAATAATTGGCTGGAATGCCGTCTTGAGAAATTTTCTGAAAATTATTATATTTGCTTTACTCTGTATGTAAGTGATTTTTCTGTTTTAGTGCCCTGTTTTTCAGTAGTGAAATATGAGGTATAGAAGTGTTAAGAAAGAAACATATAGACCACATTATTTTTTTGTTTGTTTTTTTTAGCTCCTTTCAATTTTATGGAGAGGATGTATTTTAAATCCAGTCTAGAAACAATGATATTTTCTCAAATGAGTTTAAAATGGCAAGTCAGAGTATTGCTCAAATGATAATAATTCAAGTGAAGGGTTTTTTATTGCATACCCATAAAATGTTCTCTACAACAAGTATTCTAGCATAAACTTTATAAATATGTCATGAACTAGATTAAGTATTTACTGTATTTATAACAGAATAAATGTTAATTTTAACATTTTATGATTAATCTTTGGAGAAAACATTTAGAAATGCTTTTAAAAACTTGGTACACAGAAATGGAAATGACACTAAATTTGTGGACTAAATTAATGATTTGTAAATGTAAAATATACTCAGATAAACTTTTGTGTTTTCCCTATGTTGATGACATTTTTTAGCCATTTTATTCAGCTATTAAAGCAGAAAAATGTTTGTGATCTCCTTTTTCCAAGAAAGTTTATTCAAATTCTAAATAAAAATAAATTAAGTTGTGAAACAAAGAAGAATATGCCATAGCCTGTGTAGCTCTTAAAAAGTATATGGAGGTATGGCATGTCCTCCTGACCGTCCTGAGGGACAAGACTGAGTTTGAAAGGTTTTCTTTTCTTTTGGTGGAAATTGCCATGTTTAGGCAGCTATGCAAAAATGGAGAGTGAATGTTTAATTAAGAAAGTAATTTTAACTAGTGGTTCAAAATAAGATTGCCTGTAGTTTTTTTACTTCTAAATTAAATCCGTCTTGTATTTCTGTATGTTTTTAAAGAACAATATTTGCTACTTTACTCCTTTTTCCTGTTTGATACATGGATAGTTATTTGCATGATCATGTCTCTTAAAACATTTAAAAAATTTAGAACATTTGTAACAGAACCTTTTATTAATCTATAATGCTCTGCATAGCACACTTGCACTGTTATGTATACGTTTTGTATGGGAACTACTATGTTTTGGTAACAAATGAGCCTTTTAAATATTTGCCTTGTAAATCCATGAAATTTGAAGTAAAATTTTGACACAGTAAGGTAAAATACTAAATTAACAACGAAAATAGCTTTCTATGGTCTCCTGTTTTACTGACTCTTTGCTTGCTCAAGCACTCAAAAAGTCCTGGTGCCAAAAGCCAGATGACCTGTATTTTACTCATTCCTACTACTCATTCCAGCTCAGGAGTTGGTGTATTAACAGTTTTAGTTCTGTACAATTTGTGGATTATCGTTTTTTTCTGTTACAGCTTATTAATGCATAAAATAACATTTTCTGCTTTGCATAATGATAGAAAGTTCCTGAATTGTCAAGTTCTGCAAATGTGATGAATATTATTAAAGTTCTGGAGTACCATTTTTAGCCACTTTAAATGCTTGCCACAGTGGGCCTTGTTCATGCTGTAAGTTTAATAGTATCTCTTCACACAATTACAATTCCTTACAAAGCTAATATGTAACTTCCATATTTTGAGATGTTATGCTATTGTGACCATTTGTTGCAATGGAGATGTAAAAATCCCTGTTTGAGCTTGGCATTTCTGAAATTTATTACCTTCCATGTCATTTAACTTCTGTGCTACAACTTTGTTGATTCTTGTCAGAGTAATTTATCAGGAGACTAGTTGCTCACTTCTAGTGTTTCTACTTAACATGTTTGTTAAGTAGAAAACTTCATGTGATTTTACAAGGGCCCAATCCAGAGTTCATGGAAGGCAGCAGGAAAGTTTCTCTTGATTTTCCCTGAGATCATGTTGGAAAGTATGGGGAACAATCAAAAGCACCGTAACTGTTATTCAGCTATGATTTTTTAAAATAAATTTTAGTTTCATTTGGTAAAATATGTTGATGTCCCCTCATATTGAGTAGTCTCTAAAATGGTTTCATTTTTGCTGTGGAGAAATAGCACAATGAATGACCATTCTGTACTTGGGAGATCTTAAGGTCAGGGCTGAAGATAACAGTTAATGAAGACAATATTTCTAGATTTTAAGGTTTTAAGTGTTTGAGAGCTGTCTGAAAATGATCCAGGTAAACTCTGTTCTCAAGTTTTGGGGAGTTTGTGTCCTGTCAAATACAGTGCTTTATCGCCAAAGATGAAATTTTCCCATTTTGTCTATATACTATTTATATATGGACAAGAAATAGAAGTCAGAATCCAGATATGTTGACCCCTGAGATATAATATTGACCTCAGTGAGTATTAACTTCTCAGATCAATAAATGCTGTTATTGACCTCAAAGAAAAATCAATAGCAGCTTGTTAATTTGCAAACTATGACTGCAAGAAAATGGTACACATTTTGTTCTTCATTATCACCTATTTATATCTATATTTTAATACTTTCAGTATTGCCACCTAGAGATCATCATGTCAAAACATTTCAATCCCAGCTGTTAAAAGGTTGGGGATACAGACATTATACATTATAGAATAATTGAGGAGCAGAACAGGTTAGTTCCCATATGTCATTAAAATAATATGCTGAACACTTGTATTTCACCTGTGTTGTTTTTCTTTTTGGGGTAGTCCAGTTCATTTCATTTTCCCTGGTGTGCTTCATCAAAACATTGCATAAAAGTACTATATTTTACCTGCCAGATTTCTACATGAATAATAAAAGGGATTAAAACCTGACTACTGGAAACAAGGAGACTGAAAGTGATAACTACAAAAAATCATAATTAATATACAGCAGATTTTTCCTATTTACATAAAGGTGACAGGTTTCTAGGTAATATGTTCTGAAATGTTACTATGTGACTATATAACAAAGAGGAAAGTTTTAAATGACAAAGTATTGGTGAAGAGGTGTTGTTTTGTATCATAGCAGGTTTTGTATATGAACACTGAAATGTCAGGTTTTACGGAGTTTGAAATGCCTAGAAAATGCCTGTTGCTGAAATTCAGATGTCAACAGTTCTTCTGCGTATATACCACTTCGCTATTTAAACTTAAAAACCCCAATCATTTAGTGTTACTTTGGCCTTGCTATGATTTGACTGCCAAAACAATGCAGAGGCTGATGTGGTCTGGAGAGTCGTGTCTTCATTTGCAGAAGACAAAGCGTGAGTCTTTCAGCCTTTTACAGTTTATTATTAGCCTTTTACAGTCACTAATTCTGTCTGATACATCTGCAGTGATCTTGGCAAGCTGATGACTGTGTTTAGAAAACATTTCTGTCATTAAATGACAGCACGAGAGGTATTTAAATGCAAAAATAAAGCCATACTTGCATTTTTACAACTGGAGTTGCTGCAAGTTTTTTGCCAGTTTGATGGCAATGTGGTTTTGCTCTTTAATACTATGGGCTCTCAGAACTTCTTTTGTACATTCATGTACTGCTCTTGAGAGACAGAAGCAATGATATTATACTCATTCTGTTGATAGACAAAAGCACAGTGATGCTAAATTTAAAAAAAAATGTGAGAAGGCAGAACCAAGGTAGATTTGTCTCAGAGGTTCAGAAAAATTAGGCCAGTGCAGATCTGGAAAGATGTTTGTGGTTATTATGAGTATCTTTTCTGTCTTACAGAAGTCCTGAATGATCAGGAAGGGTAGTATCTTGAAGCCTGTGTAGACATTAGTAGCATTTTCCTTGATTCTATATGTTGTTTTGAGTCATGTCTGAGTAATCAATATGTTTGGATCATTCTACAAGAGACCAAAACAGAACTGGTGTGGGAAAGTGACTGATTTGAGGAGGAAGGAAAGTTCAAAGTCACACTGCAGGAGTAGAGAGGTAATCTCAGTTTTACAGTTTAGGTTAATCTCATTTCAGCCTACGAAGATTGCAGAGCAGTGCCCAGGTGTTCAAAGTGTCCAATTGTCCATTCCAGCATATTTTTGTAGTAGAACTGGGAACAAACTCTGGGGCAAGCAGACAAACTGTTGATTGTGAGCAGATTGCAGCTCCCTGACTCTGCAGACCATTTATGTTTCAAGACAGAAGTTACCTACTCTGCTCTGGAACACAGTGCTGCAGTGGCTGGATCAATGTGATCCCAGGCCTCAGGATTACAGGACATTTCTCATGGTGTCTTAATGGCTGGCAGTACCTGGGGAATTTTCTGCTCTGGAAGCATTGTCTTTAAGGTGTACTGAAGTTCAAGAAAAAGCCTCTCTGTAATTACTAGAACTGTTCAGTTAACTGATGAGAAGTCTTAGGACTGATACCATGTCTAACTTACCCAAAGGAGAAGGAAATATAAAATAATCCACAATGTTTTAATTTTTAAAAAGTAATGTTCAGAATCCAGTTTAGGCAGTACATCAGAAGGAGTTCAGTTTATAATTATAGAATTGCTGAATTTGACTTCTTAATAGATGTCACTGGTGGCAGACTTACTGATTTCCATAACTGAAATGTTTTGAAATTTTGCACTAATGGTCAGTGGGGCACAAGCTAGTAATGTTATGAGATGAGATGTTCTGCTTATCCTCTTTGTGAATGACTTTTACTCTCCACGTTTTCCTTTATTAAGGGAATTTTCCATTTACTTCCTATTTGGGGAAAAAGTCTCTACATTATTAAAGTATATAAAATATTTGATGCCATAAAATGGATCTATTTTAGTTTGATAAACTAGAAATATCCTGCACTGTGAGGGTCATAGCTTATAATACATACTGTTAGTACTTTTTCATTTTTCTATATTAGGAGATTAGTGAAAAATAAGCTCTATCAATTAAGTTTTATTGCAAAATTATCTTCAGATGTACAGCAGTGAAGATGATATTGAGTGATAACACTAGAGTGGATTTTGTGTAAAGCAATTACAACTTGAAAACCACAATCTGAATGAAAATATTGCTTAGGGTTTTTTGTAATCTAGCATTAATACCAAAAAACTTCCTTTGGAAAGTGCTTAAATTACCTCTATTAAACACAAGACATTCCTAAGGTGTTCATGTGTGCTATTGACTGAAAAATACTTATATTTGGTTTCACTGCTCATGCTTTGTCAAATCTGTAAAGTGTATACAAGTATATAGTTCCACCTTGCAAGATGTTTTAGTAATGCCATGTTTTCCTAAAAATATTAGTTTTTACATGGATAAGAGTTCTTAATTCAGAAATTGTCTTGTGTAGATGCAATTTGGTGCTATGAAATGCTCTGCATTCCTAGAAGCAGTAATTTACACTGAAAGAAGCAGCAAGCCCTTTTCCTCATGTGGTGCATTACATATAGCCACATGTTTCTTTGGCATGTTATTCTGGAGTTGAAAGTGCATTGAGCTTTGCAAAATGAATTCCAAGAACTTCAGACGTGAATTGCTTAATTCTGCTGATAACAAATGAAATCTATCCAAATGTTCAAGTCATTCCTTTCATAGTGCTCAATTCTGCCATCACACCTTTGGTGGGACAGGCAGTCCCTCAAAACACATAAAGGAATCTGTTAATTTAGAAAAACAAAGCAAATTGTTCAAGAGCAACTGTTGGGATGGATGAAAGTATGACAAGAGAGTCTCACAGATATGTGTGCTTGGCAGAAAGATTTTTGAATGTAGAAGCTGAGAAAGGAATAGAGATGGAAACAAGTTTTGATATAGAGGAATAACAAAGGTCCAAAGCACTTCAGCCCCTTTTCATGACATAGGGGATTTTACTTGTGGCATTCGCTACCCATTTTTGAACACCCTACTTCAAAATGTTCTGTTGAGTACAAGAGAAGTTGCTCTGTAACCCAATTCGTAATAAACTGAACAGTACCTTAAAGAGTGAAATAATTTCAGAAGTATATCAGTTGTACTCCATTGTTTCATTGTAGATAAATAGTTTGTGTCTCTGACCAAATCTCCAGTGATGCCAGCATGAATCAAGACTATTTAGTCAAGTGGTTACAGGTTTCCAACCTTTCAAATTGATCAAATTGAAATAGCCCATTAGGAATTGATTTAAATCAGTGTAGATAAGCTCAGTCTTAGTCCTGGCCCTTGAGGCTTTGGCTACTGAAAGTTCACTTGAAGCTGGACATATACCAGCTCCACAGGCCATCAACTTTATTAGTGTGGAGATAAGCTGATTAGATCTTGTCAATCAAAGGTGCCAATATCTCAATTGAGTGTCTCTCCCAGTCTTTCTCTCCTTCTTTGTTGCCCGCTTCAATGCCTTAAAAAAAAAAAAAGAGAGAGAGCAAGAGAGAGGTGTGTGTGTGCATCCCCCTGGTTGTCACCAAGCAGGGTGCAAGGGCACTGTGATGATGTGATGACTATATTAAAGAGGACATCAATTTGTTTTAAAGTGTTTTGATTTTTTATGGTGGCATTAAGAGAGAGAACATTGTGGTTGCAGCTTTACTAGAAAGCAAAGAGTTCTAGAAGGGGAGGGGGGGGAGGAAAAGAAGTGTTTCTTTGAAACCTACTGGGTCTTTGAGTCTTGCTGTGCCAATGGGCGCTTAAGTGCTCCTGTAACTGGTATACTCTGATCCACCACCAGCTTAGGTACTATTCTCCCTCCAAATTATTCACTTGAATAAAATAAAATTATTTGTGGATGTTTAATCCTTGCAGAAATAATTTTAAACATTTGTTAAATATAGCTTGCTTGGGAAATGTTTGGTTATGCTGGTAATGACTGTGGTGTAACAGTTTGGGAAATTACTGCATAAATTAAGGTCAGGTTAGAACATATACACTGACCCTCTCTCTGAAAATGAAGCTATGCATGCACTGAATAAGTACATGCAGGTATTTGCATCTCTGCTTTGTAGAGGTAAAAAACAGATAAAGAGAACATCAGCTGTAAAAATGGAACAGCACAGTGTTTCAGCTTTAGGCTTCATCTTATAGTTAAAGATGGTATAGAGGAAAACTGGGCTTTTGTTCTTCACATCTGAAGTTTGCTCACACCATGTCTCCCTCATACTTCAAATGCAAACAACAGAAGCCTGTCCTTTTCTTCCATCACCCTACACTCACCACCCAATGAAGGCAGGAGCTACAGCACTGCAGAACTACATTGCCACACTGGATTATCTCTTTATCAGTTATTCTTCACTCCACTGTATCAATTTTCTGCTAACCAATCAGGCACTCCTCTTAGAAAAGACTGTTTGACTATTTCTTCTAGATAAGTGTATTTATAGCTACACAGATCCACACAGGCAACTCATGTGCTATGTCTTGGAGAGAGAAAGGGAATTGCTTGCTCCTTCCAGGAGACTTCTAGTTAATGCTGGTGTTTGGGTATATTACAGGGGAAAAAAAATCTAGTAATTGTGTGCAGATCCTGATTATTCACTTGGGTGCTGGAGTTCAGGTGTAACTCTGATTTCTGTTGCAAAGTGCAGCACCATATGTTTACACAGAACAGAATGATGCTCCTCTCTGATCCCACCTTTGTTTCCTGCCATTCTCACCAGCTCCCTGTTCTGGCTGCACGTGGAGATGAATGGCCAACTTTAGCACAAGCAGTATGTAGCACTGAGCTGTTTAAATTATTCTAGTAGCTTTCTTTTGCCCTTCTCCTAGAAAAGATAATAAGTTCCAAGCAGTTTTAGATACATTTATGTGGAAGAAGTTGAGGGGAGAACAGCCATATTGCCTTCTTGTTGCTAATTAGAATTCCTCTGTGTTTAGATGGGGTTATTGAGCTGTATTTTTTTTTTTTCATGTTGAGTACACAGTTAACAGCTCTGATGCTTCAGCTACAGTCAATCAGAAGCAAATGTTCTTTTAAGAAGTTATTGAAAGAAATCTATCTAACAGACCACTAGTCAAATGATGCACTTTTTTCCTCTGGCTACTTCCCCTACTGGAATCACTAACTCATTGTTTAAAATCTTATTTTGAAGGCTAAAAAGAAATGTGTTGGAGTTCCAACTTGCCCTTTAATTGATCTGCCTTACCTTCATTAGTCATATTTTTTCACACTGATGTTTGTTGTAATGCAGTTGTATTTGTAAACATTTTTCTTTTTCTGATTGTGTGGAGCTGCACAGCATAGAACTGAATCATCAGTCGAAAAAGATGGTGATAATATTTGATAGAATCTAGTGTTTCATGATAAGACTGGGTAGTATGATCATGACTTCTGAAATAATTTGTACATTATTAAAAATATGGTGCACTCAACTTGAAATTATAGATAGATGGAACACATATTTTGTCTTGACTATTCTAAGAGTGTTAAATAACATTTTTATCTCTTCTTTCATACAAGTTGCAAGTAGAGAAGCTGAGCTCTGTCTTGATGGCTGAGTCTAATATAGTTTCATAGAACCATAACATTTATTGCAGTGTTTATTTCAGCAGACCCTTCAGTTAATACTTCTATTCAGCTTAATAGAAGGGCACAGATGTCAGTATACACAATTTCTAGAAGGATGTGTTAGCCAAATAAGGAGGCACTTTTGGCAAGTTTTTACTTCAGGAGTACAACTGCTACTGAAGTTATTTGAAGTTTGCATCATATGTGTACTGTATTTGGGTTGAGTGTGCCTAATGAAAATGATATATGCCTGTAAACATCCTTCCATTGTTGTTTAATAAAAGCAAATCTAGAACATTGCCAGAAGGTCTTGTATGCTAAGGCTCTCTTTGACAGCAGATTTGTAATGTTCTAATTGAAAGTGCTTAAAATTCATTTAAGGAGCATCTGTAACTTTGAGACCACCATCTTAATGGAATGGTTTCGATGTAGTGACTCCAGATTGGACATAAATAAAAAAAACACTGGCAGTGCTTAGGGATTTTTCCCTTTGGAAGTTTTATTGTTGAGCAACCAAGAGAACCATTTGGTTCATGGCATTGTTACAGCTTGCATTTGAAAGCCTGAAAAAATCATCAGTACAGTCTTTTCCATTGTGTTCATTTCTTTTTGTTTATTTTTTTTTTTTAGCAAAATTACTTTTTAGCACTGCTTATTTCCTAATCAGTTAATGAATGTGTTTCAGTGAGGCAACATAAATTAAGAAAATATGTAAAGTTAAAAAAATAAGAACTGGAATTAATTACTCTGTGTAGCTGGACTTCATTCTTCAAGTTCTCCAAGCCATCTTCTAGAGATGATGTTTACTGACTACCTCTGTGCTGATTACTGTACAGAAATGTGTTGCATATATGGCACTGGATGCCCTGTTGGAGGTATCCTCTGTAAGCTACTAAACACAGAAGCAAAGGTGTTTTAGTATTAAAAAAAGATAAAATCAGTATTTCTTTTATGTTCTTCCTTGGAGGTTAGTCCATCTTCCAGCGTTAGAGGGCCACAAGCATCCATTTTCCCTGTTTACCCTGCAGCTTGCCAGTATTCTAACCAGGGAGAAATGTAAGTGAATATTGGAAAATAAAATTCTGTTTGCCTAAGCTTCCTGTTCAGAAAACTTTTGATTTTAATGAGTTTGTCAGAAAATGCAATTCAGAAAATGTCCTCACTTTTTTCTTTTTAAAATCATATTCTTGAATTGTGAGGTAACACAACTGTTCTCCTTTTAGAACAACATTCGTATGTCTTTGGTCTCTACATTTGGAGAATTCTTATTAGCTTAACGCATTCACATTCAGGAAAGGTCCTACAAGGAGGGAGGATTTTTCTTAAATGGGGGGAAAAAAGGGAAACAAAAAAGGGACAGAGAGAGAGAGAGAAGAAAAATCTTTTCCTGTTTCTTCCCTGAGGCTGAACTGTTTATCACTCCATCCTTGTTCGATAGAAGTGAATTTTGTAATAAAATTTTCCCTAATCGGGCTCTGTCAGTGAGGTGTCTTATCGTGGGGAGGAAAATGACACCGATCCTATCGAAAAACAGAGGCGATGTCACAGTGTCCGCAATCACAGCTACTCAGCCTCCATATCTACCTTCTCCACAAACACCAAGCACTGCTTTTTCATAAGAACATCAAAACCTAGCGAAGTCATTAAAATTGCACCCGCGTAGAGTTGCAGGGATCAGCCGCACTAGCGCAAAATGGGATGTGGGAAAACAGACTCTCTAAATGTGCTAATTCCATTGTCACGTGTTTACGGCTTAATTTTAATCAGTTAAAAAAGCCACACATTGCAATAAATTGGCATTATCTTCTGTGACACCAGAGGACACAGTTGGTTCAAGGATTTAGAGGGTCGCTGGCAACAGTATATAGTGTTACAGACAAAGTATTTTTACGCTTGAACTACGGTAGCTAAGGTGCAATCCCCAGTTAAGACTGCAAACAAAGACTATAACCCACACAGTACTAAGTTCAACATGCAGACCACCTTCAGCCTGGAGACACTGTAGAATGCTAAACTGAATAGTGCTGAAGAACATTTTCTAATTTAATGGTTAAAAGTAGTTTGCTGGCCAGTATAATTGAGGTTGCAGTTCAGTAGCATTCCCCTATGTGTCCTGTACCATAATGAAGAAAGATCTATTGGAAAAATCCCTTTGCTGTATGTGCATTCAATTTTTAAACTGGTGGTGCTTGTTTACAATGTGCCATTAGATTTCTTCCTCAAAACTATGCATTGCATTTTCGGTTCTTTTACTCACAGAAATGTAGGTAAATCAGCCAACACGGACTGAAATGTGATAGTAGGAATACTGCTGCTTCCAATGAAAGGTTTATGGAAACTGTAAGTTTTCTAATTAGGTAGTACCACAGGTCACATGAGAATTGTGCATCGTATCTGTCTCTACTCCTCCCATTTTCTTTCTTTTCCTTTCCCCCTCCCCCTTAGACTTGTTCTTTCACTTGAATATGGCTGATCAAAATGTTTATAAGCAGCAGGAGAATTATTTTCTGTGGAGCAGTATGATCTAACTAATAAACATCCATTTCAATAAAACCATGTCTATAAAAGTTGTCTGGTTTTATTTCAATGGATCAAACATGAAAAATGTGTGTGACCAGTTTAATTCTAGAAGGAGCAAACAGCAACCAAAGAAACAGTTGGAGTAGGGATTTAACTTTTACGGAATAAACATCTCTTTTCAGGCTGTGAGCATGTCCGTGGCCAAGTACAAATTTCTATTTGAATCAGCACTAAAGACCACTGCTAAATAAATACACAAAGCCATTACTGCTAAAACCGAGATGTGTTCATTGTAGAATGCAGGTTGTCAGTGCTGTTTTCCACATTTGATTTTTTGGCTTGGACAATTTAGTAACAAGTATGTGGCTGATCATTTCCATGCATTCTAAGCACTGCAATCTCTTCAAAAATTAACTTGAAGATGTCCAGAGGAATTATTAACAGTCAGCAATGAACAGCATTAGCAAATAAAGTGAAATTAGTTTATGGTTTTCTTTTGCATATAAAGAAATAGGAGCATTTGACCTATTTGTTAACAAACCTCCAAAACTGTTTCAGGTGGAACACAAAGGGACAGCATTATCCAAGCTTGAGTTAAATCCAGGGATTTTTCATTAATTGCATGTTTACAAAAAACAAGAGATGCTAACAATGAAAAAAAAATTCCTTAAATATCTAAAAGAGGGTTTGCACTCCTCAAATTAACTGGTGCATAAGTTTTTCTGAATTTAATATATATGTTTTTATTTATTTACATAAATTATCTTTTTTTTCTGAATTTTATATATTTTTCTGTGCTGGTAGCTTTCTTACTTATTTGGGTTTGTAACATGATGTAAGGCATGTTATTTGTACTTCTTACCTGCTTAAACAGCTTGAGTAAATATGCAGAGTCATTTTATTAGAATAATAGAAAAAAAAGAATAGAGTGTAAGTATAAAACACTGTTCTTTTCTATGTGTGGATTAGCAGCGAACTCTGCATGACAAAAAAAAAAGACTTCTTTATGTCGGTATACTTGGCTTTATAAAACCATTATGACTTTGTTCTCTAAAACAGAATACAAATATCTGATTGTTAGAAAGATTTTATTTGAGAGTTTTGCCTCTACATTTTTATGGATATGTACTTATATTCTGTTAGGAAGAAAATGACTTTTTTGGGTTCTTTTGGGTTTTTTTTTAAAGGTTTTTATTTTTATTTAAAATCTGTCAAATTAACTAGGGGAGTGTTTCTTTAACTAAACAAACTGCACTGCTTGCAGGTGTCTCCAGTTCAGACCCCCTAGGATTGTTCAGCTCACTTGGAACAAGTGATACAGGTCATGACATGTCATAGCCAGGTGTCGGACACCCACCTGGAATGAGCAAACTGGTATTTTCACCAGTCTGAAAATTATTATCCAGTTATTTAGAGGCGTGAGCTGATCAGTCCCTGTCTCTTTCACATCTTCTCTCTCCCTGATTTTCACAGTCCACACTTAGATCCTGTGCTGTAACTGGTTTGTGATCATATTTAAGCAGAGTTACTGAATTTGGTTGCTTTGAACTGAGTGAGGTTCGTGGTGGGGAAGTGGGAAAGCTAATTCCTGTTAAATGCATATATAGGAGGAGAGTATTTGTGCTTTGCATCCTTCTTTGCTACAGAATTCACCCATTACTTGTATCAGAGTAGTAAAACATTTTACACTGATATATCTCTTTGAAAATGAAAGTGTAAATCTAAGTAGGTATTTAATCTCTGAAAATAAGAAACAAACCAAGAAGTATTAATGTACCCAGATGGGCATTTTAAAGGTGGTGAGGTGGAATTGTGTTATGTATACATATATATTTATATTCTTCAGTATATTTTTTAATAAAGGTTGAGTGAAAATCATTGTTTCAGATCTAGTCCTACAGAGAAATATCCAAATAAATTATACTTATCTATTTATTCTGCACAGAATCACTTGGATTTCATGTTATATGTTGTCAATAATTTGATTAGTTTAGGTCTGTGAGTATTCATATTGTATTAAAATAGTCCTTCATTTATGCAGCTCATCACTTTTGGAAATTGTAGGTACGTTTGATTATCTAAATGCAACAAAACCAGAGGGTTGGCACTCATTTCTAAAACCAGAAACTCGCTGTGTTCTACTTTTGCACACATAGGCTGCGCCATTGAGCCACCAGTCAGATAAAACTGTTTTCTGACTTGATATTGTGTAATGGGTGGAACTAAAGATGTACTTAACAGAACTGGATATCAGCATCTTTTTGTGTTTGTTACCATAATGGAATTTGGGGAAAATGCAGCATGTTTCTAAGTACCTACTTGTAACATTAGTCAGTGTCTTATAAATTTGGCCCTATTAGGAGCTTTTGTATCCATAAATATGCCATAGATACTTTTTAATACAGTGGTTATAACACAGTTATTTGTTCTTTTGAAATGTATATAAATTTCCTATTAAACATTTATCTGCATACCAGGGATATTAATAATAAATTTACCCAAAAAAGCATATGGCTGTATTTGAGTAAGATTTTAAAATATAGTGTTAATAATATGCAAGTTTTTCCTGAACAGGATTTAAACTTAACTAATTTTAAAAAGTTGTCTGTTTTTCTAATTAAAATAACTTTCTCAAAAAGTGCAAAGATACTTTTATTTATATATGTATATGTTTTTTATCTATCTCTACACATGCATTTAATTTAGGTATTGAATTTTATCCATAGTCTAAGATCATCAATTAGCTTCTCTATCTGTGAAAGGTATTTTACAACTCAAAGTGAATATTGTTCCTGCTCATCTAATTGAAGATGTAAAATGTCCTGTAAGTCTAGGCAAAAGATTATTCTGTTCTGCTTAATTTATAATACACATTAGTAATACGTTGCATAAACGCTAACCACATCTAATGGGGTGGGGGAGGAGGGGGCAGGATTTCTGAGCAGTGTTTAGTATTTTTTGTTTCAATGGGGTTTGTTTTCTCTCAGTGTTAGATATTCGATATATTTATTTTCTGAATCAGAAGACTGTAAGCACATTTCTATGAAGCTAGCAGTCACTTAATGATATGAAGGTATTAGAAAAAGAGGGAATTACCTTCCCTTGTGGAATTATTAAACCTTCACTTAATGACTGATAAGAGAGATAAACTTCATACTGTGTAGATCTGTGATGCGCTGTCACAGATACTCCATTTTTTTCATAAAACCTTCTGTTTAGAAATGTGTGTGGTTTATTTTTGAGTGCCAGTTTGGTTTATGTAGATAGTCTCTTTTTTTCTGACTATTGTCATTACAACTGGTTTTGCAATAGTGGCTGTGTCTGTGTGTGTGCTCTGTTTATGAAGCTTTGTGAGGAAAATAGGCTTGGGGGGGGTGGTTTACATATGTTCTTAAATAATTGTTTGCATCTCTGAAATCTTGTTTTCTATTCCTGTGCCTTTTTTTTCTTTCTTGTGTTACCAAATTCAGGATCCAACGTACCTGAAACACAAATTCTCCATTCTTATGAAACAGAATGCATTTTGAAATGTTCGTTTTCCAAACTCCTTAATGTTAATTTTAAGTGCTATAATAATATAATTGTAATTTTATTTTAATGTGATGTTATCAATGTATTATGCTGGCTTTTTTAAAAAATTTATATGTTGTGATGTTGTATTTTTTGTTACCAACATATAATGTTGCATTCTAAAAACATGCTGTCACTTAATTGTGTATGTACTTAGTTTGGTAAGGAGACATATGTCTGTGATCACTAAAAAAAGCATAGCAGAAATTACAGTATAAAGAGCAACTGACAGAGTCATTAAGTTTGAACTATTCCTACCTTGTATGTATAAATCAGTAACAAAATAATCAGAAACTCCTCCTTGTTTTCTATTATATTAAAAGTATATTGCATAAATGTGGTGTGGTGCATGGGACAAGGTTTATTTTGGGCCAGTGCAGCTGTGGTTAGGAAATCTACTGTATCTGCAGGTTTTATTGTGTATAATGCAGTCCAGCAGATCTCTGGCCTTGTAATTATTCTTACTATACATTACCTTACAACTTCTAATACCATAATACTGAGAATCCATGTCTTGGATGAAGGCCTTGTTGTACTACTTGCTATGCAAATGTAGGGAAAAAATTACTTCCTATTCCAAAAACCTAGCAATGAGACAGGGGAAGATGGGTGAGGATTAACAGGTTATAAAGGAAAAGAAGAAGAGTAATGATCAGCATCTTGGGCAGTGATCTTGCTGCATCAGTGTTAAGATTTGTGCTGGGTTTTTTTTCTTCTCACGGAATTTATAGCAATAGAGTTAACAGAAACTTTAAAAGTTCATAAGGAGAAATAGTAACTGTAAATGTAACAGAAAGATAATGTTAGGTGGGCCTGAAAATCCTCTCAACTAATGGACACTGAGCAAGAGAGAGAAGAGTATTTACTTGCAGGTTGGATTGGAAAGTTGGTCACTTGGGCTGGTCATACATACTTGCCAAGATGTTGACTGATATACTGAATAAAAATTGATGAGAAGTGCAATTGGACTGGCCTTGAAGAATGGCACCTGAAATTTGATGTGGGAAAGGAATGAAAACTGTAGGCAGGAGTGAAGGAAGTAACAGGAAGGAAAGCACCGCAGAGAGAGAGATAAGTTGCTCAAACCACTGGCTAGAAAAAGAATGATTTTATCAAAGCTAGGGAAGAGATTATTTGAATAATCAATGAAAAGCTGATGAAAGCCAGGACAGAAGATTTACATATCAGTTGATAGAGGAGTCTGTATTTCAGTGTTAGCAGGAAATAATCGACAAGATTTTACACTGAGTCTGGTAAAAAGAACATGAAAATTGTGCTTAAATATTGCAGAAAGAGCAATGGTACCAGGAAAAGAGAAAGGAGGTAACAGGGAGAGTTGGGGACAATGGAAAGTTTAAGAACTCTTTTCTAGTCATGTTGGGCTTGAAAGAAAGGCTGGATATATTTAGGTATGTCCCTGTAAGAGGCAAGCCTTCCTCAGTAATTCCTTTTTTTATTAAAACTAGATTCTACTGTTGATAGTGTCGTTTAATTCAGATGTCAGATAAGTACTTAACATAATAAATCAGGAGGCTAGAACAAAATTGGGCAGCCCAACAAACTTTCATCTGTCTTGTGCAGTATGCTAAGTAGTGTGTTGTGATAGACAAAGTGGACAGGAAAGGTCGTGATAAAATGACAGGTTTATTCTTCATATCATCAAAGCCCATGGGAGGAATTTTTTCCAGGTTTTGTTTTATTTAGGGAAATGGCTGCACATTCTAATAGAGGTGCACACTTAATGCTTTTCCGTAATTTGAGTCTAACAGCACAGTGCTTGAATATTTTAAAGTGGGGCAGATCCAAGGCTTGGTTGTTGAACTTGTAGAAACAACGATGGAATGTGTTAGAATGAATTGTTTGCTTCAATGCTAAGGACGGGGTAAGAGATGCAGGAGTAATCTATTTGCTGTCATGGAAAACATTTGAAATAACTCCTACAGCCTTACAGGGCATGGTGAAATTTTTTTATGTATCTTTAGCATGTAAGACATACCTTTTGTATGTGCATCCAGATGCATATGATTTCTCACTCCCTTTTTTTTCCCTCTGTTTATGTATACACATACATTGGGAGTTAGGAAAGAAATCCCTGCTAGTTTGTGGCCGTGTCAATAGGGAATGGCTGATTCTGATCAAATCTCTGTAAAATGAGACACAGCCTCTTTCAGACCTGAGAATGAGCCTGTGTTCCCAATTGTGTGTGTGTGATTTCAAACTATTACCTTTCCACTTTGAGGGAGCTGGGTTAGTACTGTGGCAGTAGCATGTTCAGTTGAGGCCTCCATACTGTGAGTAGAATATAAAGTTTGATTTTGAAGTTGGTGTCATCCAGACTTTGTAAAATGAAGAAAAAGGTCCAGTAAGGTTTTAATAGGATATTTATTAAAGTGTTTTGTTTCCTAAACATGGTTCAGTGTTGCAATGATCCATAAATATTGCACAGAGATTTACGTAGCAAGTGGTGTCATTTGTTTCTTAAGAATTTTAATTTTGGGCTCTGTGAGTGAAGAGGCTTGCTTGCACCACTCTGTACTTACTTCATCTCTTCAGATATCTCTGTTCCAGGTATCTTCATAGATACATGCTATTCCTAAGGGCCTTATTGAAAAGGTTGGATTTGCTCTGTGTGGATTCAGATTCAGCGTTATCTACTCGATGTTTTTCATGGCCATTGTCTTGCATGTGCCATAGGGAGGGAAAGTAATAGGATAAATCTGTATTTCACCTTACTTGGAAAGTGAGGAGAGAAACTCTTGTCATAGCTGATGGAGAAAAATGTTTAGACATTGGCACAGTCCATAAATTCATAGGTTTTAAATATGGAGGACTATTAAATCATTGTGTCACCTATTGTATAAAACAAAGCCAGCAAATCTCACCTAATTATTTCATCATTTAACTCAGTAAATGGTAAGCATGAAAATAGCTTATCCATAAAAGCATCAATTAGTTTGAGGGTATCAAGAGGTGGGAAGTCTAGCGCTTTCCGTAGTAATCGTTCCAATAGTGAATCAGTCTGCATTTAAAGGAGTAGGTGATTCTGTTTCCAATCTGAGTTTGCCAAGCTTCAAAGATAAATCCTAAATCCTTCATATTCCCTTTCTTGACAGATTGGAGACTGTATTAGCAAGTGGAATGTTTTGCCATGAAAATATTTAGAACCATAAATTAAACTTCTTTTCAGCTTTATTGTGAAACTGAATTCCTTAAATCCCTCATTGTAAAATAGGGTTCTTTGCCCACAATTTGTAAATCTTTTCTGTGGCCCTTGTCTGTACTCTTCAATTATTCAAGACCCTTTTTAAGATATGGAGAGGAGAAGTAAGGCACTTTCAATTCAGTCTGGTGATGTATTTCAGGGGAGCATGATTCACAGGTGATTCACAAAGATTATGCAAGACATGAGGCAGCTTCTGTGTTGCTTTTATGTTTCATGTCTGCCAAGTTATGACAGTGTGTCATACCAACTCTGGTTTACTTTTTTTGTCTAACTGTAGAAAGTGTGGTAAAGAATCAAGAGCAAGAGCATACTGAGCACCCATTTTTTATGTTTTCCTCCTCCTAAATATGCAATTCCCAGAACTGAGATGTACAGAAGTATAACTTATATTTGTGAGTATTGTAGAAACTTCTGTAGACTGTAAAATTTGGTACTGTGAGTGATAACCCCAGTCCACCACTTGTCACTTGTGCTGGTGACACTGACATCTTCATTACAGACCCTAATCTAGACTAAAGAGGGTAAAACTTGTCCATAGTTTTCTGTCCTCTTTCTTCTGTCTCAGATCCATACTGTAATCATGGGGTCTGTCAAATGACTGCAGCTCTGTGCCTGAAGTGGAGTGACATTTTTTCCTGCCTGTGAATAGCAGTGTTCCCTGCAAGCTTTTTGCATTATGATTTGATGGTGATATTAGAGTTTTAAAAGGGGATATGTGGCCTAGAGGCCATGTGCTTCAAAGCAGCTCACCTGCTTTCTCAGAGTGGTACAGTGTGTCCCTCTTGCAGAAGAAATGCCGGAATCCAAACTTTTCTTCAGCTATCTGAAAGATTGACATCTGTGCTGCATTCTGTGAGTTACAGGGGTTTGTTGTGTTCAGAAGCAGGAGCATCCCGAATCACGTCCTGTTTGGGAACTTGGTTAAGTGCTGTGTGCAAGGTGGAAGAATGGGATGATGGGGAAGGACAAAATATATTTCTTTTTATCTATATTCAAATTTTTGTCGTGTTGAGAAACAGCTGTGTAAGGAGATTTGTAGCAGGAACACAGCTGACTAGTGGGATTCTTGCACTTAGCTGTAGCTACTTCAGTGGATGTTGTAGGGCCAAAAATTGTGTTCTAATTGTCCGAAAATGGCAGGTAGGTAATATTGCCTTGACCAGAAGGATCATTTCACATAGAGAATAGGTTAACAAAAATAGCTGGAGATTTGTTTGAGCTCTCCCACTGCAGTGCATGAAGAATCAAGTTGTTTTTCCCTATATTCATTTACTTTTTCCTTTGTCTCTCTACTGGTGTCAAAGACAAAAGCCCTTACTGAGAAGAGAGCAGATTTAGCCAGTGCCTTGCTTCACCAGCCACTATTTTTAGGGAACATGAACTTGGTATTTTTTCAGGGATCTTAATCCATGATACCTAAAAGAAAAATAGTTTTACTTGTGTGTAAATGTGATGTACCTATCCTGGATCAGACTGCTTCCATCTCCTTCAGTTTGCTTTCTTCAGACATGTGCCACATCACATGACTGGCAAAAAGGTTTGAAAAGCTCTGTCTGGGTTCTCACTATCTGCCCCTCATGGAAATCATATGCCAGCTATTTAATAGATCATAAATTACTTCAGCTCTGAAATAGGGTTTTTCAGAAAGACAAGAACAATCATTCTTACCTTTATTAGCATCTAAACAAGTATCATAATGAGATTTCACAGGCCATCTTGTGTTTCTCTCAGGCTAGAACAACAATTGTGTTCCTACAATACCCTGAAAAACTAAAAATGGCTTAACTATGGATTTCAATTTTTAAATGAAGCACAAAGAAAACAATTTTATCCATCAGGTCTTGTTTCAATTACTTTTTGTTTATCCAGAATATCTTGGTAGTGTGAATTAGAGAATGGAGATTCTCAACTAAGTGTTGAGAGTGTTCTCAACTAAGTGTGAAAGCACAGTGTCTTTTTTTTTTTTTAGTGCAAGTAGTACATTGCAAGTGTGTGAAATTTTGTGTTTTATTTCTGTCTGTGCATTGCACTGAGGAAATTCAGGAAATTGGTGGGGCTGTCAATGCCCTCATTATCAGATTGGACTTTGGAACCATTTTGCTACTGTGTGACCTTTTATTCCAGTCAGTAAAGTCAGTGGATTTGTGTGGTGTACAACTGGAATAACACAGTAGTGCATGGGGCTCCAGAAAACAGCAGACAGCAACATATCAATATATTTATCACTTTTAAAAGTGATATGGTAGGTTCCAATGGCCTAAGTAAAGAAGTTTTGTATTGCTTTACCTAAACATTGCTTACATATTTGATTTTGTGAATCATATAAGTCATTAAATATTTATATTAAATTTATACTAAAAACCTGCCTTTAATTGCTGAGTTCATAGAATTTATAACCTGCAATGCTTTCTTATGCTTGCGTCATCTGTGAGGTTTTTGCAAGGGATCTCAGTTTATCCTTGTGCACCCATCATATCCATGCCACATCTGGGTGAGATAAGGGCAGGGGAGCAGCCTCAGCTCAGAAATGCCTGCTATGCCTCTTTTTCAAACCTATATGTTTTCCATAACCACTTTTATTGGCATTAATATTGCTATTTTAATATATCTGTGTACGTGCATGTATTCACAGTGTCGGAGATGTGGTAGCATTTGGTTTTGTTGTCCCAAATGCAGCTGTTTGTGTGTGCAGACCACGCAGTTCAGCCTTTCAGTCCTGTGCATTTACCAACCATTCAGGCTCTGTGCAGTATTCACACATATATTATGTAAAATAAAATAATAATAATAAAAAAAACGTTATGAAGACGGGGGGGGCGGGGGCTGTGGATGGGTTATTACAATTTGCCTATCATGGTAATGACACCTGTTAGAGGTGTGATACAAAAGGCAGTGACAGGGAGTGTAATTTAGTAATTGTACCTATTGTGCTGTATTGCTGGTCAGTTCACCAGGCAAGTACAAAGAAACCAGTGTTAAGGCTAAGCAGGGGTGGGTAAGCTTAATAGACAGAGCTAGTGCTTTACTGAAAGAAACTTTTGGTGGAGGGCTAGCTCCCAGGGGGAGGGAGTTAGAATGGGTTGAAAAGAATGAACAAAAGTATAAAAATGGTACAGGTTTTCCTGTTTCAGTTCTTAAAGTGACAGAGGACTTCTGTGATGAGCATGGCTTGCTCCGCTGGCCAAAGGAGAGCAAGGGGTAGAGGGAAGCTTTTTGAAATACTGGGAGGGTGCTGATTTATTGCGGCTGCAGAACTGAGGTGCTCCCAGGCAGCAGTTGTCACTTTCTTGCTGAACATCACAGTTGGCTTTGGCAAATTTTTCCTATTAAGGTAGTGACAAAGAGGTAACAGGGTCAGAAGGTAAGTTTGAGGGGTCGCAGGGAGCCACTGCTGGCAGGTCATAAACCTGTGCCCTGGACAAATCTGCATGTGCATTTATTATTTGAGTGTTCATTTGGATGGCAAGCCTGGCAACTGCAAGTATTTGAAGATTTAACTAAGGTCTGAAAAGTCAACTAAGGTCTTCAGTGGCTTCTTTCCTGCTATAGAAAAGCCATAATATTCATGGAGGTTCTTTATGTTAGAGATAAAGGAACTCAGGGTACAGGGATAATTTGTTACTAGTTCCTTTGTAAATGCATTTGTTTTGTAAGCTGTTTGGAGCACAGACCTCATCTTCCACACCTTGGGCACAGAGTAGTGAATACTCAATAGTTTCTTAATGCCAAATATCATTGTTTTCGATCATATCTTGAAACAAAGAGCAGCACAGACTACACAAATTAATCTTTTTCCTGGTGCAGTATCCCTGCAGACCCCTAACAGACTATGTAAAATACATAACCGTTAATTAATTTCCTGTTTCTGTAATTATGAGAATGCTAAAGCGCTTAAAGACTTTTCATACCAGACCTATCTTTTTTTTAAAAAAAAGTAATTTGAGATTGTCTTTATCTCTTCTCCCTCCACCTCCATGTGTATATTTGATTTTCCACACAGTATATTGGTCTTTCTTCATGTGAACCTGTAATTATTGAACAAATTGTTGTCACAATGAAAAACCTCTTAGACGTTTATGAGGATGCATTAGAAAACAATAGGCCTGAGAGATAAGTAGTGAACACAGCACTGAAACATATTAAGGCCAGATTGAGTCATTTAACAGCTTTGAGAGAACAAGGAAGTAGCCTCAAGTTAACAAAGGTCTGCACAGCAGGGTGTTTATGCCGGCTAATACTAATTCACATTTGCTAAACAGTGTAAACAGATTTGCAGGCAACACCAGGCATCCCATTTAAAGGGATTAGGTGTGCTACTTCCCTATTGTCTGGGCTGAGGAATGTGGGGTGCTCAATCTGCTCCTTGCAATTAGCAGACACACCCTTGGTGCAAAGCTAGTGGCAGGGTGCTTAATCCATTTATTGGAAAGGTAATATTTCTTCTCTGAATTCAGAATCTTGTCCCGTGGTGTAACCTGCATCCTTGCTGACCCCACACCTCACTGTTAAAGTGACCATGCACTATGTGTCAACCAGACAGTTGATAAAGTGTATTTGGTGTTCAAAATCTATGCCAACTGGCATATTGATTTTGTTGCAGTCAGCTGCAAGAGGAAGGGAATACCTACCAGTTTTGTAATCAGAGTGTGGAAGCAAATACATTATAGCGGAAACCAACTATTACATAGTTGTTTATAACAAGAGCAAACCTAAGTGTTAATAAATGGGCCATCCCCATGGTGTAATGATAAGTGCAGGGTGTTGCTTGTTTATGTTCAAAGTGCACAGCCCTTACTAGCAATTTCTTTTTTTTTTCTCAGCAAAGGTTAAAATTGCAGCAGAGGATTCATGTGATATACATGCTGTTATCTGTAGGAAGTGATTCACGTTACCCTGGAGCTGGGGAAACTCTTGCATTCGTTGTGTCCAGTCTGTCATTCAGAAAGGCTATTTCCAGGCTCCTTCAGCTGGCTGAGGGTCAATACAGCAGAGTTCCTCTGAGTCTTGGAAGGTAGTTAAAGAACCAGTCCCAGAGGCATCTTCCTAGAAAATTTTTACAAAAGAAGGTTGTGTAAAAAGAGGAGAAGAATGAGCTGGTATTCAGCCGAGCACTTACGTATTGTCTGCAGGCATCTGGATTAATTGCAGATTATATGCCAAAATAGAGCGGAGTTTTGTGCCAATGGAAAGGAGCTGAAGCAGTGTGTGTGACACTATGTGATTTCCCTGCAGTCTCTACTGGCCTTCTGCTGGCTGGAGAGGAAGCTGGTCACAGTGCTGAGCTGCTCTGGGGAGGAGAGCTTGGCGCAGACTGACAGCATGGGGTGTGCACCCTCCAGGAATCACTGGAATCTGCAGAATCCTGGAGGGATCTAGAAGTTTTGCAAACCTCCCAGCTGGCTGTTGTGAGCTGTTTCACACAGTGACTCTAATGGGTCACTGCAGTGTATTGGGCTGATACAGGCTAGTTCCACAAATACTGGTGGTAAAAAATACCTGGTGCACACTGAGTTTGAAATCTGCCTGTGCCCCTCTGGCATCATCAGTACCTGTTTTACCAGTGATAGCATGTCAGAAATTCATCTCTAGCTATTTAGGGATGTCTTCTTTCAAAGCTTCTCAGACATGTAAAGCATCTTCCTAGAAGTAGAAATACGAAGTTCACAGAGCACAGATGAAAGGGATTTGGCACTGGGTTCCATTTCCTAAGAAAAGCAGAAGAATATCCAGTCTCTGAAACCGAAGTTTCAAGGGCTGTTCCATTCACTGTCTTTTAGGTTAAAGTACTGTGCATAAAATTATCATATAAGGTGTAGAAGAATGTTTTTTTTCAACACACAAGAAGTTGTATCAAAGGCAACGCACCTTTTCCTGAGTGCAGCCTTTATTTCTCATGAAATCACTGGGGCTCCTTGGTGGGTTAAAGGCAAGGATGTGGCTGCAGCCCTGCTTGTGGCCACATTCAACCTTCCTGGAGTCAGACTCAGTGTTTGTGTGCAGTGTTTGAAGGATAATGGCACTAAACACTGCCCTCACAAACCACGGTAATTACTTCTACTGCTGAAAAAACCCAGAACATGAACAAAAATATCATAGGAAAGCTATTTCTAACACTAGTGCTGCTCTTTATGGCTAAGTGGCAGCCATCGCTTTTTTCCTAAATTATGTGTTCTTTTTTCAAGCATTTAGATGATGCAAACCAGATTTTTGTGGCAGTGTTATTGCTTATAGCCAAAAGAGCATTCAAGGAAACACTGTATTTCTGCTAAATTGCCATTTAGTCAGAACACTCTTGAGTTGTTTATCTTTTTTCATTCTCTTGACAAATCAAGTAGCCATTGAGCCTGTATTTCTAAGTTCTGTGATAATTTTAGTAAAAGTAATAGCTACCGTGTACCTTTTGGGGCTGAGAGTATGCAGAGTTCTGGGTTTTGTTTTATTTTTAAAAGGAAAACTTCCCAGGGAAATTGTTTTTCCTGTTTGACAGTAAAAGTTTGTTTTGGAACTTCTTCCTGAAGTTTAATGTTGTAATAGAAATTCTGTTCGTGTAATTGTGCTTTAGTTATTCTACAGTTTAGTTGGTTTTTGGTGGGGATTTTTTGTTTGCTTTTGTTTTTGGTTTTTTTGGGGGTTTTTTTGTTTTATTTTGGGTTTTTTTGTTGTTTTGGGGTGGTTTTTTTGGTGGTGGTTTTTTGTTGGTTTTTTTTTTTTTTGTTTGTTTGTTTTTTTGGTTGGTTTTTTTCCTTACCTGTTCTCTGGACTGATGCTTTTAGTTTAAAAAAGGTATTGTGAGCATTCACTAGAAAAATTCCATGAATGCCTTTTAGGTTTTCATGTTGCTTTTTATTCACTTTGAATGTTCCTAATAGTAAGTATTTAATGGAGGGAATGTTCCAGAGAAAAGAAATGGTAACAGATAATCATGCAAAGGTATGTAATATTTGAATATTTGTCCCAGGCATGTGAATATGAAATTTCTTTGGGGTTCATCCAGGCTGCAAGTAAGAACAATAACATGAGATGGAGGTGATTAATCAAGTATTGCAGAGAGAAAAATATGAATTACAAGTAATCAAAACAGTATCTAGGACAAATAGTTCGCAGGCAATCCACAGGCCACACATGTTCACATGAACAAATTATTGAATTTTTTCAAGGTGAGGACATGGGTATCTTTGTATGCAGTCATCAACAAAAAATGTGCTAATACACTTGCATAAATCATTTACTTTATAGATGCTATAAAATTCCTTTTTTGAAATAGACCACTGTTTCTGTTTCACCTCTAAAGAATGGGAAGTACAATCTTTACCTTAGAACTGACTTAAGCCTTGTGCATTAAATAAAGTGTGTCATAAACCTTAAAAATCATTCACCTTTGAGCACAGTGCTGTGATTAACTTTAAAATATTAAAACTTACACCTAAGGATCAAGATAAATATATTTTTATTTGTGTTTTGATTTTTGTCATTTCCTCAGTACATGTCCTCTCGTTCTGCTGCTTGGCATAACTGCTATTTCCCTGTTTCCAGGGAGGTTTTATAGGAATATTTTTTATCCTTGCTAGGCATTGTAACTTTTAGCTTAATAGTTTTTAATTCAATTAGAGTGAATTAAGTTTACCTTAGGATCTTTGGAGCCCCTTAGAGGGCTCATTTGATTCATTACTGTGCAAAACAGATTGTTAAAATAACTAGGTTCTTATGCAGTTTCTCTTTGCTTCTGTAATTCATAGGCATTGATACTGGATGGGTGAGGTTAATGTGGGAGACGTGTTCCCACAGGCTCGCTGACTGTGTGACTTTGCTCTCCTCCCCAGCCAGAAACAGTCTCCTGAGGGTGGGGACCATGTGGGATCCCTTCCTGGGCTGTGAGGTGTCTCCTCCAGTGCAGTGAATTTTCTCTGTCAGCCCCAAGTAGGTGGCCAACAGAGGAATCAGGATGGCTTTATGAGCATGTCCTTATGAATTTAGTAGCAAATGAACTTTGTAATGCAGACTACAGGCTGAAGTTAATTTTATTAATGGTTTTAGTTGTAGCAACAATAGCCCAAGCTAGGAAATATATCCTACTTGTCATCCATGGTCCTGATGTGTGTTGTGTGTGGGACAGTAGAGAGCAGCAGGGTGAGGAATTACTGAGCTCCAGACATGGCTCTGCTCCTCTGTGGGTTCACACAGGTCAGGGGTTTAGTGGTTTGTGTAAGTGGATGTGGTCCTGCTCTTGAGCCAAACCAGACAGGCCTTAGTAGAGACATGGCATCTAGTTATACACTTCCTTATATGACAAATTAAAGTGGCTTATACCATTCTTGGGCACATTTATCCCATCCCTCTGCAACCTTGGCAGGCTCATGGCAACAAATCAGACACGGTTTTGAGCCAGGCAGTGCAACAGAGTGTAAGGGTCACTTTGAAGGGAAGGAAAACCACCTGTGTTGGGCCTGGCTTGTAATTTTATTGGATGCAACTGCACAGTGTGAATTGGAAAGGGGAAAACACCCTGTGTTCAGAGGCCTTCGTGTGTCCCTGTGTGGCCGAAGCTGTAGCTGTGCCCGTGGCCTGAGCAGAGGCAATGAGGAGGTCTCAGCACAGGCAGTTCACTGGAGTTCATCCTCACTCACTTCCTCCCCTTGTTCTCCAGCATGAGCTGGAGTGAATAAAACCCATGAGAGTGAATAAAACCCATCCTTTTCTGGGGAGAAGGAAGTTGGCTAACACAGGCTCAGATTTAACCTCAAAGTTAATTCAGATGTATAGCGGTGAAGTCCAGTATCTGTCCCTTCAAACAGACCAGGGATTTCCAAACATAAATCAGGTTTGTAGGGACAAAGTCCAGTGTTATTCTCTGCAAACAGACCATGTGGCCAGCAGTTTGTGTGTTAATGGGACCCTGTGTGTGTATAAGCTCTATTCATTTTTAAGTTTTCTGTGATTTTTTTTTAATCTACCATTTGTAATTTTTCTTTGACAGCCAGAGAGGTGGTGAGAAGGGAGGAGAGCTGAGATGTTATGTACCTTCCTCTTCTGGGGTGTAGGCCTCATTTTATGGAACTATTGAAAGTAGTTTTGTCCGTTTTGGAAGTGCAACAGAAAGTCACTTTTGCACTGATGTCATCAAAGATAAATGAGCTGGTATTGAGCTGAAAAGTGCATAAAAAATTTATGGATCTTTTAAATAAGTTTTACCATGAACTGCAGCAGTGGCTTTTAACTTGAACAAAACCAAATCAAGTGTTAAACCTTTCCACATTGATATGTTGTAATGGTAAGTGAAACTTTAAAGACAGTGTTGAGAGAGGCAAAGTGCTCCACGAAGGGCCCTGGCGACGTGCACTGCAGGGGGATCCAGAGCAGAAGCAGAGCTGGGCCTGCCAGAAATCCATGCTAAAACTTAGTTAAACAGGACCATTGCCAAGAATTTATCACACATCTGTTTTGCCTTGATTTTATATTTAATTATCACCTGCAAAAAGTCTGATTTCTAAGCATTTATTATGAAATTAATAAAAGAGTTTACAAGGCAGTGCTGTAATGCACTCTGGGGTGTGTCCTGCCGGAGTGGGGCCATTTCCAAAGTTGTTGAAGCTGTTGCTCATAAAGTTTGTGCTTCAGTTTGTGGTCAGGACAGAACAATATCCCAGGAAAAATACTGTGTAGTTCTGGTACTGCTACCTGGCAGAAAGCTAGCTGCCATGTAGGGCCCCAAAATGTGTATGGGCCGTGCATATAGCAGGCTTTCTACAGAGCCAGAGGTGATGTGGCATCAAAGTTGTGAAGGCTTCCTTGTAATCACTGCTCTGCTATTTGCTCTTGTCTTTCCTGGGAGGTTCATGCAGAAGATACTCGAATATATTAAATATATTCAGGTTAAGATGCTGAAGTTTCTTTAAAACTTCTATAATTTTTTAAAATTATTATTACTACTATTTTGTTATTCAATTAGCATAGTGCCTAAAGGCTGCAACTGTAATGGAGACTTCGCTGTACTGGGTATTTTACAGGCACATGGTGTGATTTAGGGTGTGGATGGATGATTGTGATCAATTCAGTTGTGCTAGCTTCATGACTTGCTTCTCAGATGAGTATTGATAACTGATTTTGTATTAATTACTACTTTGCTGCAATCAGTTCTGACCTAGAAGGGTGGCTTAAACTGATGTGCTTTTCTCTGTAATCACAGTGGTTTGGAAGTACATAAAGGGTTGATTTACCTCATGCAATGAATGGCCCTGGGCTTGTAGCAAATTGATCAAGTACCAGTGGGCAGAGCCTTGGGCCTCAACCTCTGAAAACAAGGTGCAGTTTGGGAGAAAAAGACATGTTACAGGTTAAGTGTGAAAGGAAAAGACTTTCAACATACAGTACTATGTCCCACAATGCCATTCCTGTCTGACTACTCTGTATTTTTCTGCTTACTGCACTAGTGCAGATCTTAGAAATCCCAAAAACCTTGCATCAAACCTTGTAGACTGAAGCTGCTGCCTCCACTGCTCCAGTCTGAGAGTTATTTTATGGTATGAGCCATTGCTCAGACTGCTGGGGCAGCCATCCCTCTTGTGGGAAGTGCCTTCCTCAAGCACCTCGTGCTGCTCAGAAATGCAGAAACATCTCAAATATTTGAATTCATTCAGCACTGAGTCATTCAGAAACAAGCTGGCAACTTACCTGCTTCTTTGGAGCATAGGTGAAGTTGCTGCTTTCTACCTGTAAACCTCCTGAGTTGAGGAGCAGTCACCCATCAACTTAGAGACATGCTCTGCACTTGTCAGAGCTCCCAAAATGTGTGAGTTATTCCCTTGTATGGCACATCTGTCAGAACAGAAGGCAGCATCCATATGATTAAGGTTTATGAGGTCTGTGTCCAAATACACTGACAGATTCGATATAAATCCCTGAAATGAAATAATATAGACACAGATCTCCCCAGAGATGTACACACTCTGAGAACTTCAAACCCCATCACTGATGGGTTTAGACTGATTTTTTCAGGATGCTCTCTGCTAGTTTGGAAGTCGTTTAATGCCATGTCATACAGATAATTGATTTGAACTGCAATTTGATATGTACACATGTCCAGTTCTTCATTAAGCATATGAGCTACTCTTGTACCTTTTCTCCCATGAAAATGAGCTGTTTCTATTTCAGCCAGGACTGACTGTGGTTTTCCTGTTGCTATAGCAGGTTCCAAAAGTATGTTAGGAAGTAAAGGACACGGCTGCTTTCATTCACAACTTACATATATAGACAAGCACTAGTTCTGTTCTGTTACACTGCTGAATTAACAATGCCTCTTAGGGGTAACACTGTGTTCTCCTCTATTTGTGACCAAAAATTGTCTTAGCTTCTGCCTCTCAGAATTGTGATTTGGAAAGACAGGATAAAGATATTATGTGGATTTTTTTTTTTGTTGATTCACTTGATGAATTTACTGCTTCATAGTCTGTTTATGAAAGTTTAACTGTAAGTTTTCTCTTAAAATAACAAAGACTAATAATGGTAGGGTCTATTAATATTCATGCAGTGAGATGCACAGATGTGTACTAAGGTTGTTGATGAGCTGAAGATTTCTTTGTGGGTTATTCAAATGATCACCCTTTGTGAAACCACACATTCCTTTAGTTTTTACATGACAGCATAGACATGTAACATTTTTTGGGGTGGTAATGGGATTAAGATTTGAGCAGAAAGTTATGGTGTAGGCACATTGAATTTTGTAATGGAAAATAAGAGGTTTTCTCTTAACCATGAGGAAAGACCAAATTGGCAGTGTGAGGCCATTGGCCTACTGAGGTTTTCACTGGTGGTATTAAGTTCCATATTAAAGTTATCTTAATTTATGCTGTGTATTGCTACTATACAGAACATTGGTTTGGCTGCTTATAGCTAGTCTGTTGGGTTTTTCACACATGTGGTGATATTGTCTTCCTCTCAAGCATTATAATTGTGGCTTTTAATTTTTAAGGGTTTTTTTAAGTTTCTCAAAGGATCCTGGGAGGAACTTCAGTTTGTGGTGTATGTTGGCTTATAGGATATGTTTTCTGTGACTGCTTCTGAACTAGACTTGTATTTTCACCATTTCTTTCTATTGAACTCTATTCTATTATCCATTTTTCTTATGTAATAATATATTAGTTCTCTCATTAGAAATGAGCCAGCTCATTAGAAATGCAGCCAGCTCCAATAACTCATTCTTATGAACATACTCCCATACTGAGATCCTGAGAAAGTTAGGTTGAAGTCCCTAAACACCTAAAGTTCAGCCTAAGGACTCAGACCATGAAATGTGATTGTAAGGCCATGGACAGAGATCCCATTCTGCCAAGCACTTGTCAGAGTGCTTCAGCAGAGACCAGGCCAGCAGAGAAAAGGAGAAAAGGACACAGTTGCAGCTTTTGTTGAGTTGCTTTCTTTCACATTCTGTTACTCTGTTAAGTCTTGGGCAGTGTGTTTTGGGAAGTGCTAATTCTTTACTGAGCTCCAATGAGGAAAAATATGAGTCCACTTGCAAACCAACTGTAAGAGGTTATGTGCTGTTGTGGCTCCTCTAAGTCACGCTATTTTAAGCTCATTTTTTAAGATACAATGTCACATTAGAAGTGCTGCAGTATGTGCTTTCAAAATGATGATGATTTATATTTTTATTCCTTTCTATAGACTTAATGGGTACAGAGATTGAGGAGCAAAACCTTAATGTTAGGGTGCTATTTAAGGGCAGCTTTCTAGTGTTCATGAGACACTATTTTTGTGCCCAGAGCAATGAACTCAGTTGCTGAACATAACTTTTCCTTCCACTTAGACACATTTATTGTATGTATTGTGTACCCACATGTCTCCAGACACGCAGCCACAAATCCCTCCATGCTGTATTCCCAAACAGTTCCATAGCTCCAGTGCAATTAGGGGTCATCACATGGTTGTTTAGTTGAGGCAATAGATCAAAGGCACTTTTATGCAGTTGAGGGGGGATCACTGTCTTGAATGACAAAGCATATGGAAACCATACATTTTTCTTCACCTGGTCTGTTTCATTTAGACTTATGTCTCCAGTCTTTGAAAGCCAGTATGAAAAACATCTATCTTCCTATCTCACGTGCCATTGCTAAGTTTTTGAATAGATGAAAAGAAGATCAGTATAACAGAAGATCCTTAAATTGACCACAGTGGTATGTTCTAGTTGAGGAACTTAGTTAGGAATGACTTGATCTGTGGTAGGAATATCTGGAAGAAGCCTCCAGCTTTTAAGTAAGGCACTGAAAGGTTATCCAGACACTGTAGGTAGTATTAGTAGACATGGATTGACCAAACATGGCATGATAAACTTGAAGAAGGATTTTCCTAAATATTAAAATATCTTAATATTCCTAAAAGAAGATGGGTATTAGGAGGCTAAGAAGGCATATCATTTTCTGTTGGCACTGGAAACTTGGTTAGATTTTGGAATTCCCAAAGGAGAAACACTGGTATGATGTCTAACAGATAGTGACAGAGGTGATGTCTAAATTAAACATTCATGCTCCTTCACATGGCTATTTGCTGAAATATTTATGTTGGAATATATTTCATTCTTTTTTATGATTAAAGTTTGCACGAAGAATGCATGTTTATTTATGCCTCAGAGATTAGGGTCAGTGCTATGATGTGAAAGGCAACTGATTAGATGCTACTTTGGTTTAACCATTATTTACGGATTTATTCATGTTTCAAGTTTAAAAATATCTTATTATTTTTTACTTTCATAAACAAAACTGTGTATCTTGAAATCCCACAGGTTTCTATAATAGGATAGCTACTAGAAGTAAATAAAAAACAAAGATGAGTTAACTATTTAAAAGATAATCCTATGTTACAGATTGTAGTCAGAAACTTAAAAATAAGTCATCATTTCTGTAAAGGTTAATAGTAGTAATTGGCAACTGTTTTGATGGGCTTGCTTTTACCATAGTAGTTCTTTAGGTTTGATTAACACAGTGTTGTGAGGAACAAAAATGATTGGATTTTTGCAGAATTTTCTCATGTATTGAGGCTTAAATATTTTCAAATATTTTGGCCACCAGTGTTTCTGACAACTGCTTTGCTCCCTTCAGTGACAGAGGTACCATTTTCAGTTCTAATCTCTGTAGGTCTTAAAATGAATAGACTCATGTGGCATTCTTCAGATCTAGTGTTCCCCAAGCAGCCACACATACCCAGATATTTTCAGTTATTAACAGAAACTTTTTTTTGTTTTATCATAGTTTTTTTTTCCATTCTGAATGCTGCTGCAAAGATTTCCTAAGTCAAATGCAATGCATCATCTCTCCTTATTTTATCATGCCAGCAGCTTTCCATCTTGTAGCTCATCAGAAACAGCCTTTTTTCCCCAACTCAGTGCTTATCTCCTGCTCTTTATTAAGTGCACATTCATTTAGCTAATGATGATTACTTCCATCAGCACAGAGTGATTTTGGCTAGTCTTCCACACATAGTGCCTCAACAAAAATTAACCCTGCTCACATATTGTGAGTGTGATTTCGTGCTAGAACTGGACTAATCTAATGGTGAGCTGCCACTGAAAGGCACAGGTACAGACCTTCTCCTCATCTGTACAATAACAGGTAATTTACTTAATACACACAGGGTAATTTGCTGAAACCTCTTGAGGGACCATGAATTTACATTTTGAGGTATTTACACTTACCTTATTGAAAATTTACCTTGCAGCAGAAATGGGCATAATGGACTGAAATTTTTGTTCTTAAGTTTATGATGTTATCTTTTGTTCCAAGTTGATTCATTTTTCCCTTTTTTGACCTCTATTTGTAGAAAATCTTGTTATTGCTACTTGACTTGAGATTAAGTAGTGTTCATAAAATATAGCTGTATATTTTAAACATCAGGTTTTTTCACTCTTCACAAATAGTTTGAAGAGCTATATCACAAATTCCAGTGTATTTATTAATTCCTATTATAGAGGCTGACTTCACAAATTAATTTTTCTCCATTGTTCTTTTGACATTTTGACTTGGAGACACTGGTAACATTTGCATAGTCCATTCACAGCCTACTTGCTGTCAGTGTATCGTGATGTTGTCCCACAAATTTCATATCCTTAATTCCCCACCTCTCTTCTTGCACTGTTGGGGTTTTTTTTTTGTGCCCAACTCAAGAATCAGTATTGAGATGCTTCTAAATGAAAGAATTTGTGTAATTTCCAAGAGATTCTTTCAGGAAGATTGTTTGGATACTGAAGATTGGCTACCACAATTAAGTAACTCAAAATAACTGAAGGCAAGATAACTTGAGATTCAGCTCAAGTTTGTGGCTCAAGGTAAATGTCTTCTACAGGCTGAAGTTACTGCTAACCAGAGTTGGAATTTTCTACAGAGTTGGTATTTTCTACAAATTTTTATTTAACTTTAAGACTTTCTTTTGACATTGCAGACATGTCAAGGCTAAATTCAGTTCAATAATTTCATCATTAAACATTTATTTTAAGTTAGGTTCCTTCCTCTCCAGTGTCAGGAGACCAGTCTTCCTGGGCTAGCACAGACATTTCTGAATATCCCCCTAAGTGAACATTAGCAAGGAATGAATGAGAAATGAGACATTTTGATGTTTTGAAGAGACTGAAGGCAGACAAAATACAGTGTACTGAGGATTTTTATGAAGGAGCACCAGGGCCTCTACTGGATAAACAAATCCAAATCACTGAGATGAAAGCTTAGTTCTGGAAATAAATGAGGGCTTTTTGTTTGTCAGGTTTTATATATTGTAGCCTGCCTATTCTGGGAACACATTGTTTTGAATTGGTTTAGGTAGAATTTGCTATGTCTTAAGCAGAGAGATTACCATGAACGGTTTATAGTATTTAACAAAATATTTCTTTCTGTAGAGGAAGATTTTTTTTTCTGACATGTCTCTGAAATGCTGTCCTCTGTTACTTTCCCTAAAACGTGTAAGAGGAATGAGCAGCTAACATTGACTATTAGAAATCAAGCTAAAGAAGCCAAACCCTTTTTCTTCACACGGGTGTTCATATTTTATGTTAAGACCAGTTATCTTCCTGTAATTCTTACTGGCTTACTGAAGCTTCTGTAAAGAAGATTAAATTTTCTTACAATGGTGAGATGCTATGTGCTTTGATAAGGAAATGCTTCTTTTCTGTAAGTCAGTTGTTAGTAATACAACAATTATTTGATAATATTTCATTCACAATGGCATGCTTAAAATAGTTGCTGCCAATTCATTCTTAAGAAAATAATTACTTGTTTCTAACATCCCTAAAGAAACAATTATGTAATAAAAATTACATGACTGACATATTCGTTACCTATAATAAGTGCAAGTATTCCTGGAATTTTTAAGCAATTTTGTAGGGTTTTATATTTAAATATTGAAACCTATTAAAATTGCCCATGGAGATTTGTGGGAGAGGTTATCTATGGGGCTCTGCTAATTAATTATGATATATTTTACTTCCATGTGATTTGTCACTACTAGTCCTGTAAGGACTACAGGAAAAATCATTTGTTTAATCTGACTGGGACCTTGTGGCATTTAATTGTAAGCATAACTGTGATGCAATAAATCCAAATGAATTTGGACAGTGATTAACAGGGAGCTCCTTGATATGGTAATGAGATTAAAAAACTGGTTCCTAAGTGTTTCTGTGGATTTCATTAACATTTTTGCAACTAAACACTTTCTAGGACAAGAGTGGTTGCTTGTTGACCAGTATACATTATTGGTTGAATGTAACCTTCATGAAGATATTTCTTTGTGTCTATGTAGAATGTATAAAAATTTTTATATATAAATATTTTTTATGTATATATATATATATGTGTGTGTCAATGGAAAATGTACAAAAAAAAAAAAAAAGGAAAATTTATGCTGCATCTAAATACAATGAGCCAAACAAAAATACACCACAGAGTTAACCTTATTATTATATATATTTAGAAAATTCTGAAGTGTACTAGTGAACTAATCACAGATATGTAGTTCCTGGTTCCTGCTGTGCAAGCTTATTATCTATGACACCTCCAAATATTTAGACATCTGCATAGCTTTACTACTGCGAGTAGTTCTACTGATTTTGTTTATTTGTTTGTGTCAGATTTATGCCCAAATTTGTCATTACATGGCACATTTATGACAAAAAAGGAAGGAAAAAGATTCAGAAGTTTGATATGGTTATTCAGAAAACATATAGATTGATCCTTTCAGGTGCTGTGTTCGTCACATTGCTAGTAAGCTGAAGTTTTAAAGAATATATGTATATTTTTGGTATTTAGCAGAATTATTGCAAAACCATAGAGAAGAAAATGAGTACTTCCTTTAAAAGCATCAAACTGCTACTGGACTTCAAGGCAAAGGAATTTTTTCTTTGTTTAGTCTTCCAACTCCTCTCCGCTTATTTTAGTCTATTTCCAAAATGTGTCTCATCTTCGTCTGTGCTGATCTTTAAATGGACTTGATATCATCTCCAATTGTTCGATCATCTTTCTTTTCTTTATTCTTTTAATACTTTTATTGGTGAAAAGAACAAGGATTTATTGGGAGAGCTAAAGCCTCATTTTTTTAACCAGCATTCAAGTAGCAATGGTGCATTTTTCATGTTCTGCCCTTTTCTATGCTCTAGAAGGACAAATGGTTCAGTTCCTCCAGCTTCTCTGTTCCTTAGCATTAGAATTGTGAATCAGAGGTCACTGTCACTTGTCACTGGAACTCTGTGTTTCACCATTAGAAGTGAGACTGTGCCACAAAACAGAGCCCTAGCAGAGGTGGTCTTTTGTGACTTAAGGAACAAGCAAGTCTTGAATTTGAGATTTACTGCCAGCCTTCCATGTGTCACATTTCCCTTTAGGCTCTAGCTCGGGGAAATCTTCACTGTGAGACTTGTGGTATTTGGGTGCCTGTTCATCTGTTTATGTGACAGGAGAGGAGGCTAATACAGTTCAGTGGGAACAGGAACCACTTAGTAGGGGTTATCTCCTAGGGGATGCTGCAAACATCCAGCTGCCCTATCTGCCTGCGTGCTGGGGTTTCTGTGCGGAGCTCAGCCTGCTGCTGGCTCTGCCATCTACAGCAGCACACCCTCCAGAGGAGGTTTGTTTGTGCTACCATGTAAGTTTGTCCACTGCATTCCTTGCACCTCTTATTCTGTGTGTCAGTCACTCCCTTAGCTCCCTCTTGTTTGTGCTGTTCCATGAAAGCTTGAGAGGAGCTCCAATGTGTCTTCGGGCTGATGTGGTGGCAGTCCAGTCACCAGCAGAATACAGGTTTCTTTTTTCTGTTTGCTAGCAGTATTATGGAGAGAGCTTTGAGGCATCTAACCCTCCCACAGCTGCAAGGCAGGACCCATGATGTGAGTGGTTTAGATACTTTTGTTTTGTTTTTAATCTGGATTGCAACTTCATACTTGGATTGATTTTTATCTTTGGGGAAGAAAATGTAGATTGTTTTACTAACAATGGGTAAACATTCATACCACAAATAGTGATGTGACCTATATTCTGTTGCTGCCCCCATGCAGAGCTCTCTTTGCTTTCAGTGGAAGTCCAGATGTAGAAATGATGGTGGGAACTGGCCACAGGCAAAGTTGCATTTGTCTTGTAATGGGCTGGATTAGAATTTGCAGTGGTGTCCCCTGAGCTCCCATGGCACTGTGATGCAACGGATTTATTCAAATCAATAAATGAAGAGTTTTACTCAACTAAATATCAGAAGGTAGTGATTGTATAGGACATTTGCTGTCTGTGTAGAAGTTACTGCAGCTGCCCAGGCCACTGCATAGTTTGTGTTACAGAATTCCATCAGGAAAGGTTGGAGTATGACAGCTCCACGCCAGCTGAGGTCTTGGTGCATACAGAGGTGGGATTAAACACATACTGATGGTAGTGCTAAAATCTGTAACTCAGCCGTGGTTAAAGTAGTGGTTAAACAGCCAACAGTTCATTGTTTTGATTACAGGCATTAATTTAATGCAATCTTCTTTGCAATGACGTTGCCATCGTTATTGCAGGCTGTTTGCAAGCTCAAGAACGTCATCATATCTTTGCAAATTTGTTTCATTTCATCTTTATGCTAAGATGTTGTAGTTAAATGTTGCAGCAGAGAGTGAACACTGCATCAAATTCTGTTTCTGTGTTATCATGGAATATGCAGAACTGCATTCAAAGGTTGCACAACAGCTGTAGTCTAAATATGGGTTTTTTTCTTTTTTCTTTTGAGAGACATATGATAAAAGTGCTGTGAGCTACCTAGACCTCAGAGTTGCTTAATAGCTTGTGGGAGCAGCTACTTGCCAATTTTAGAGCATCAGTCTATCTGACTTAACCACATGTAGACTTACTGGCAGGTCTACTCAAATCAGTGGTGTAATTATTTATTTCTTAAAGAGAAAACAGGCTTACATTATAATGACCTTACAATAACTTTCAGTTTTATGTGGAGAAAAATAAACAGTTGTCATTTCCTTCTTATTTTGAGGTTTGAGCCTTTACCACAAAGGTTTTAAATATTTACTAACTACTCTGTTCTCTGAAATTTCTCCCTTCAAAAATACAATGAATTTATTCAAGGAAATATTTCTGCTGCACCAAGCTTCACAATCTCAATTATAGGACATTTTAAATTAATGTGTTTCCCCACCATTTTTCTTATTATTACTTGAATTTTAATTAATTCAAAATGCTTATTTTTACTATTTAAGCTGCAGGTTAAAATTTCAAAATACAAAGGCTTTTTTTTTTAATTTGTGATATAGCCCTGTTCCTAGAAAAAAAAGTAGTTTTGGCATTGGAAGAAGACATAAGTTTGCCAGTCTCATGTCTGAAAAGTAGTTTTGCATCAGAATCCTCCCCAGGAGTTTAATTTTGTTGATATCAAGGAAACTGAGCAATGAAGTGTTTTACTTTTTCTGTTTTTTAATGTTGGGGTTTTTTTAATATGAAACAAAGAGGAGAGAGTATTATCATTTAACCAAATATAATTGCTCTTTTTCCTTCCTTGCCTGACATTGATGATTTGTAACTCCATTTTTCCTTTTACACCTTTTTGTGTATTTCTGGTAGCTACTCTGAGATCTTGAGCACTTGAAGGACATTAGAAAGATGTGAAGCAGTAATTTGGCTGCTGTGAGGGAAGGCAGCAATTCTGGGACTGTAGTAGGGCACTAATGGTGGGGTGGATCTGGCTGTAGGAATTATTAACTTCAGAAGTATATTTGTAAAGCAAGAATTGCATCAATTTCTAATTTCTTCTAAATATATGACTCCTGAAGCTTGTAAATAGTGGTGCTTTTTCCTGGGAAATCACCCATTTTTATTTCAAATGAAAGCAGAAAGTTGAAATACCCTTTTTTTTTTTCCTTCACTGAAATGGAAGCTCTGCAGAGTTTGGGCTTGGAAACACTAGAATGTTTTGTGTTGTTTGGAAATCTTGAAATTAAGCTTTCCAGTGTTGCCAAAGAACGTTGAACTATTTCATTGTGGTTAGATATTTATTTTCCCAAATTGCTACCTGGCCCTGTGGAAGTTGCACGGAAAATGTGGAGTCTTGCTGCTGGAACACTGAAGGAGTTTGGGTTCCTGATAATGCAGTTCCATGATCCATCACATCCACTGATCCAATGACAGAGTTTAAGATAAGACCTTGGATTCAGCCACTTTATTTAGGTCTGGCAGAGAAAATGTCGCTGTGCAGCACTTGGCTCATCATGTCCAAAGAGTCTAGACTATGGGAAAGAAACTGTGAGTTCTTCCAAAAGTTTTGAGAGTTTGTCTGATTCCTGCCTGTGCCAGGTGAGGAATGCTCACACGTGTTTTGCCATCTCTGCTGTCATGATGACAATACTTCTAACAGGAAAGCAGGAGCCTTAGCAAGATACATGGAGCAAGAAAGGTGGGAATCTGACAGTAGCATCTTAAATCACTTAAATAATTTGCCATTCAGACCTATTCTCAAGATATTGTTGGGTAAAAATTCTCTTTTCTCTGCTACTCCTCCCATAGGAAAATGAGAGCACAGTATCTCAAGCTAAAGTATATGAGTACCAAAATGAAACTTTTAGTTCTGTTTCAATGCCTGGTCTGTTTTAGCCAAAGATTAAATTAAGGCAAAATTAAAAACTCTTAGTAAATTTCATAGCTCGCTTAGCATGAAGAACTTCACAGTATTTGGAGTACTGTAGTATAGATAAAATTTAAATCTGTATTTGCAAAATTGTAGAATTAAAATAAAATCTTCAAACTTCAAAAACTATATGGCTTCCATTACCGCCCCCAGCACTGCATAAGCAAAGGCTCCTACTCATGAGGCTTTGTGAAGTTTCAAAACCTTTGCTAAAATAGTACAAAAGTACTTGCCAAACATATAAAAAATCATGAAGAGTTTATTTACAATGCTTGATTTCCTTTTAGTCTGGATAGTCATCCTATTGTTTTTTCCTGAAGTGAAAGTGACAAGTAGATTATAGTGAAAGTTGATGGGGAAAAGATAGCAGCCCTCTTTGTGGTGGTGTTGTCTATTGTGTATTGTGCTGTGGATTGTTCACAGGTGATGCTCTTTTGGGCTGGAGATGGAGTTGAAAGTAGAAACTTCCTCCTGTGCTTTTGTCATCACACATTCTCAGTCCATTATCCAGATGTGTGAACTGAGAGTTGTACTCTCAGAGCCCCAAATATTGCTCTGTATGTTTTAACATCTCAGTATAGGTCAAGAAGTATATGCAGTGTACTAAACTGGGAATTGTGGGGTGGGTGGTTGTTTTGGTCTTGGTAATAGAAAATGCAAATCATTTTTGGGTAGGGAAGGTAGGTATATTTTTGTGCAGAGCCCAATACTAACAAGTAAATATTTACCTTGGAGTGGTAATGTCATGTTACCATGCTATTTCATTGTAGGAGTAAGTAAAAGGTAAATGTTTGCTTTTCAGTTACCCTCCCCAGAGCTTTTAATATAATACTGTTTAAAAATCCTTATTCGTATCAGAAAAAGGCAGTTTTCACTTTTCACAGAACAAAAACCACAAAGACAACAGCAATTCAGGCTTCCCTCAAGGCTCCACCATAGTGCCCATCCTGCAAGAACAGCCTCTAACTCTCTCCTTGTTAATGTTTGCTGTCCTCAGCCCCTCTCCCTCAGCTACTGGCATGGCTGCCACTGGAAGGTATTTTTTTTCTGATAGGGACTTCAATTGGAAGTGGATTTCTGCCTCAAAAGCTTGTCACTCAACAGTAACTTGTGGACAATATTGCCTTTTTTTGTTTCTGCTGTTGTCTTGTTGGGGCCTAATGCAGAATCCTACTGCATATTTTGTAGATCCTCACCTGCCTTTGTAGTTATCTGGACTGTAACAAATGACTGAACCAAGTTTGTCTTCAACAAAATTGAACTTGATACCTTTTAGACTTGCTCTCCTTACAAAAATGAGATGAATTTAGGGTGTGCCAGTCACAATTAGGAAAGATACTCCAGCTATATTACCTTATTAGACACACTTCTGTCCTACCCACAGAGGACTGTGAATGGTCAGTCATCTTTGCAGCTCTTGCAGGTGATTTGCCCTGTCTTTTGACAGAAGTGGAATTTTATTTTAGGTGACTTAATCGTGGACTCTTGGTAGAAGGTGAGAATAACGATAGAGTCTGGTCTCTGACCTTGTCAGTGCCAATAACCCAGGCTACACATACAGATTTCAGACAAAGGAAAGTTTCTGTCAGTAATCCTGAGGGTGATTTCCACAACTTCCTTGACAGGAGTATTGAGACAAGGAAGCTTCTAAAAACTTCTTTGGAACAATGCTGAAAGATAAAGCTATCTGCAGGGGAACAGCTTATAATGAGGGTGAATCCCAGCATGGTCAGGGCAGCAGATAGTGATCTACAAAAAAACCAATAACAGTATCGCCAAAAGCAATGGATGGAGAATGTTCCTGTGTTTTGGCACAAGATGCTGTAAACTGGAAGTAAACCAGGAGTAGATTTTGTGTGCAGAGCTAGTCAGGAATTGTTATATTTGTGTACAATGTTTATTTGCTAAGCTTTATGGTCAACTTCATTACTCTTCATTTTATTCATTATTATGTCACTGAGCAGTAACTTGTTACAAGATTAAAAGTTCCAATTGGTTGCTCATGCCTAAGGTATGTAAATGCTTTGCAGCTCCGACAGTAATTTACTGACATTCTGGCAATTTGCACTTACATACTTTATGCACCCACATATACTTGCACACCAGGGTGCAAGTCCATAAATTAGCTGAGTATAAAGGGCCTGATCTTACAGTCCTGATGCACACAAATATCTGTCTTGTTTTTTTGACTTGACTGGTTTAAAATATCTGTAAAAGAGGTCCTCAGAGAAGAGCAGTGGCTTTTTCACAGCTAAAACCATTCAAAGCTCCTGTAAAATCCAAGGTGCAACAGTTAGTATGGAGTTTCTTTTGATCAAAAATTCATACAACCAGCTTTTTAAATAGATCACTTATGTTTATACATGTGCACAAATACACAAATGTGCATACACAATCATAAGTGTAGATCACTGTGTGTCTCCACATATACATATATTTTCAGGCATATAATTTTAAATCAAATTCTATCCTTCCCATGCTCAACACAATCTTCTTATTTGCATCTAGCTTTACAAATACTGCTTGTGAATAGTGATAATTCTTCTGTTACAAAACTGGTTTTAGATATCATGTTGCCATGTCCTCAAATCTAGTACAAATGCTCACATTTTGAATCTTTATAGACAGCAGATTCATGAGCACAAATTTATTTAACTCTGCCTTAAAGTCTAGAATAAGGTGTCAAACACTCAGAGTAATTATTCTCTCCTAAGAAAACAGATTATTTCCTCAACCAGACCTATAAAATCATGCAGTACAGTGTGAACTTGAATAGTGCAAGGCCTGGTATGACACTGCATCCTTTTCTCACTAAGCTAAATTACAGATTTGGCCATAAAAGTAGATTGTTCAAAATTGATGAAGTGCTTTTATACAGTTTACTAGCCTTTATATGGGTCCCAGGTGTTCATCTCTTTGGAATTTAAAAAAAAAAAAACAAAAACACTTTGTCATTTAAAACTAGACAGAGATCAGATCTCGTAAGAGATTTTGGAGATTACTATAACAAAGATGTGTCTTTTTAAAAAATGAAAATTACTTACTTTTATTGAAAAAAATTCATTTCATGACTTCACAGTATTTGAAGTAGTGAAATATATTTGTATATTTTGTTTACATGATTATATTTGTATATTTTGTTACAAAATATACAAATATAATCATGCATCCTTCTGTTTCTTTACAAATATGGGATGAAGTCCTGTCATACCCATCCTGTAATGGAAGAAATAGAATGTGAAATTGAGTAAAGAAAAGTGAAATACACAGATTTTTTTTTATCAAACTGCAAAAAACAGAAACATTTTAATCACTTGGAAAATTTTTAATTAAAAAAATTGTTATTACTTAATACTTACTAATTCTTACACTGAATACTCAATTGAAAATATTTTACCACCCTTTATTAGCACAAAATTTCTTACATCCAGTAGAAGCAATCTGCTTATAACCATGTTAACCTTCTGATGTTTAGAGGGATAAGTAATACCTTTGTATTCCATCACCCATTATTTTCCCCAAATTTATCAGCCAATCTGATAAAAATTATCCTCTCCAATACTGCTTTACACAAAGGTGGCATTCTCTCTAGAGGCACTTCTGGGGAGTGAAGCTGTGTTGTTTCAGAGTTGCATCAGAGTGTGAGCAAGGTGCTTCATTTTGTACCTTCTGCCATTGTTTTATGTTTCTTGAGTGTCTCTTCAATACAAGCATTTTCAATGAGCAAATTACCACTCTGAGGGTGAAAGCCATAGTCAGCTTCTTGTGTGTTTCTCAGAGTGTGATACTTCTTTATGATCTGTTGTATTTGCCAAGGTTAGGTTAACCTTTTCATACGTTAACTGATAAACCTAAAAAATAGGCAGTTTTATTTACCAAGTAAATGCAGCAATTTGTGGTTTTTGAATGAGGAATTAGAATTTTGAATGAGGAAGTTGTTTGCTTTTTTGTCTCTTTCCTTTTTTTCCTCTTAAGTGTAGTAGTTCAGATGGTGTCCTTTTCCCTCTGCTCTGCATACTGATATTTGGAAAAGAAGATGTAAGTGCAAGACCTAAAGCAGTGGCAAGAAATGACAACATTATAATGTCTTTTTTTCTAAAGTTATCAAAGTTTCTCCTTTTGATTTACAGAGGCGGAAAAGATGGTCAGTCTCCCCAGAAGATAAATTCTTTCTCTCTGATAAACTCAGAGACCATTCCACATAAATTAATAGTGACTGTCAGGGTATAGGCCATTCCAGCTTAGATGAGAACCAAACCCTTTTTTTTACTGGCATGTGAAATAACTATTGAAATCCTGAAGTCAGTTGTGAAAATGCCAGGGATTTTTTGGAACCAGCATAAAGCCCTCAGGGATTTGTGGCAAGAAATGATTTTGCACTGGTCAGTGAAATACATGAAAAGTCTTGACAGTCTTCTGCATGTGGATTTTCCATTTGTCTATAAGCAGAATTTTTCAGAAAAAACAAAGCCAAAAATATCTCTATCATTTATTACCATGCAAAATAACATAAAGGAATGTGAAACCATCAGACATTCCTGAGAACTGAGGATCCAACCAAGCTGTTACTTGTGTTTTGAAGTCAGTAATCAGGTAGATTTCTCAGATGGTCTCTGTTATCCTAATTCTGTTTTCCTGCATTTAATTCTTTATGCCTAAGAACTGGAGGGCAGAATTTCTGTCATTTTTGGGGCTGATGCAGTTTTTCAGCTGCAATTACAGGCAGTGGAATTCGGGAAAAGAGGAAGCATTTGTTGTTTGTAGGGAATCACTTCTTTTTAGCAAACCTTTTAGAAATGCACTGCTTTTAATTTTAAAAAGAGCTGTAGAAGACTACTGAAATGCAGTCAGACAAATTGGTGGTACTTCCATGTTATCGCTTTTAGTTGTTGGTAGCAACAAAAATGCTTGTGCTTCTGTTCTCTCCATCTCTTCTTCTTTCCCTGCCATATCTTTCCATCTTACACACACTCGTATCCACACTCTTTTCTTTCTTGAACAGAAATGTACTGGCTTTTAGTTTCCCAACTTTAAATTGATTAGACCACATTAATTTTTAAATAAGTGTCACATATCCTTAACCAAGCACTAAAAGGTTGAGAAGGCTTCACGGTGTAAAGCCTGATCCAAAACTCAGTGAGAAGAATTATAAAAATGCAGGCTGCCCTTCATTAGCCCTCATGATATCTCCTGACAGGCAGTGTGTGCGTGCTCTGCCATGCCAGGCCAGGCCAGGGCCAGCTGCCATGCACCATTTACCCTCTGTCAGCAGCTTCACTCGCAGCCCGGGCAATACTGCACACACGAGTCTGTCACGCGTCAGCATCAATTAGGCTCACTTTGCTGCGCTTGGGAAAAGCAGCAGCCCTGCTATTAACCATTTTATTTCTCCCCGCCTACCCCAGTCATCATTTGACTCCCCAAGAGAGCTGTTGGGTTTGGCAGAAGCGTGGTCGTGGCTGTTCTTGCAAATTTGCTTTAAAGTACCGCGCTAATTCAGGTGAGTTGGCTTCGCTGCGAGGAGTTTGATTTATTGGTACTATTATTTGAACAGGGAAGTTAGGTACAGCCTGTGCACCTCCAACCCAGTCAGATTTCCCTTTCACCTGTTGTGAAGAAGTGTTGATGTCTGTCTGTCTGTCCACATACATACCTGTGCACATGCACACACAGATTGTAAGCTTTAAACTTATCACAAGGCCAAGATGCTAAAATATTTCATTAAAACTGCCCCTGCTGTGTTATATACTCAACATGTTTCCAGTTTTCCAGTTGTAGATACGTCCTTGCATTGTTGTTTTTCTGGGTATTGTTGTTTGAATTGATCGTTGCTAAAATTTCCCCAACTTTGTGAGAAACCAACATGTGTGGTCAAGCCTAAATTTGAGTCACTATTTTGTGGCTTTTCACCACTCTTGTGGAGGGGGTGGGGAGCAAGAAGACCACCCAAGGTGTGTCCTCGTCAAGCAGTGTGGTGAGCAAATGGGTTCAGTGATGTGCAATGAGTGCTGAGAGAACAACCTCTTCTGGCAGAGTTTTCAAGCACTTCCCTCCTTCCCCCCCTCCCCAAAATACAGCTTCTTCCTCCATGTAAGTATAGAACACCCATGACTATTTATATAATAAAAGAGCTACTGTGTACTTTAGTGAATAGTTGAAGACGTTTTCACAGGTCTGTATCCACATGGGATTTATGGAGACTTATAGGCCTGGTCAGTTTGTAAAATCGTGATAGCCCAAGAGACTGTTGTCAGATGTTGGTAACAAGACAGTGTTTGAAAGGAATCAAAACAATATAAATCCTGTGAGATCTGTGGCAGCAGGATAGGTTCTAATGGAGAGGAAGACAGGGTCGGCCACCACACAAGAGAACAAGGAGAAGAAAGTGTTTTTTCTCTTTCAAGCTTGCAGCACCAGCAGGGGTAAGCAGGTTTCTAAAAAGAATCTCATCAGCGGATCAATCCAGTGTAACAGATGGAGTGCACAGATATTGTCTATCAGATTTCCATTGCATGTGCAAACAAATACATTGTTGCAACTGTTAGCAGCAAAACTTTCCCTTTTTTTAACATCATAATTACCAAGAGTTGAAAAGAGCTGTGGGTTAATGATTTCCTAACAATAACTGTGGGGGGTTTAGGGGATAGTAACTTCCCCAAGGAATACATTAGCAGGAGATATAAAGTCTCTGAGCATCTTGAATGCAAGGGTTTGGATCTGCAGAAATAACTGCCTATATCAGTGCATTTTGAAAAGTGAATATTTTCTAGGAGAGGGGACTGGACTGCATCTGCTGTAGTTGGCAGGTTTGCATTGAAGACAGTGGGGACAAACCAGTCCTTACCAGCTCAAAGTTTTGAGCTTTGTTGCCTTTGTCAAGCCGTTTTTCAAACCATTTGGAATGTCTGAGAATGGTTCAGTGTATGCACAATTGCAGGTAAGGTGTGAGGCTATGAATTCATTTCCCAGTGTTATTAATATTGCTGGTTTTATTTAAAAGTTAGTTTTGTTCAATTGGTGATATAAGAGTCAAAGTCTGAGTGCAAATATTACAGAATTGTAGAATGGTTTAAGTTGAAAGGGACTTTTAAACATCATGACGTCCAACCCCAAATATGTCATGGAGTCTCAGTATCTTCTGCACTGATTCATTAATCCTGGAACAGAGAGAATGAAAGTGAAGTAATGAATGTATGGTATTCTTGGTGTTGGTGCACGTGCAATAGGTTTAGAAGGATGAGTATCAGGAATTAAGTGGTTAAGCTTTTAACAAGAATGTGTTACAGTTGATTTTTGTAAATAACAGTTGTTGGGCCCAATAAATAGTTAATAATGAAGAGACCATGGTTTAGTTACCATTTAGTCACAGCAAGTATGGACAGATAATTTGAAGTTTCTCTAGGCTCAAACAAAACCACATGAGCAACAGGGTGGGTTAGTTCTGTGAACTAACTGGAAAAGGGCTGGGCAGATTTGAAGGCACAACTCTGTTGCCCAGCGATAGAGGACTGTGGCCACTTGAGATGGCCTAGGGCATCTCCCATCTTTTTGCCAGTCCAAAGGAGCACAGGTCTGCCAAAGATCCTTTATCCAAAAGACTGACCCTGTTGAGGGTGTCTTGAATAATATGACTGTAGGGGCCAGGGAAAAAGAATCAAGACCTGGTTCTTGACAAATTGATTTCTGTTCTAGATCTACTATGAAGCGCCTCATTATTGTGCATAAAGCTTCCCAGTCTTTCTGTGCCTATGTTTCCCAGCTTGTCAAGGAAGCTGTTTAAGGCAGGGACTAACTTTTTATCCCTTAGATAAAGTATGATTAACCTACTTAGACTGAACGACTACAATTACACCTCATTGAGGAAGTTTGAGAGTGATTCTGCTCCAAAGAAACCAAGTGTCCAACCAAAGAATTATCACATCTACCTTGACCTTATGTATCATCAAGTTTCTGACTAATATTGTTATTCAAAATGTTTCTGATCTTAGAGGTTTAGCCACAGGAAAGAAGGATTTTGAAGAATTAAAGTGAAAAGTGCAAGTGTTTGCACAGTGTCTAAAACAACAGAATAGATACGTTTTTCAGCATATGTTACATTATTCATTATTTTTAACTCATGCTCTAAGCTTGCTGTATTTCATCAGTACTTAAGCCACCTCAAATTAAAATTGCATTCAGAATTGGCTCTTGTGGAAAGCCCTCACCCCGAAGCATTTTTTCATTTTAGTCTCCTCTTTGGTTCCAAGAATTCTAAAACAAAATCCAAAATAGCATTTACACCCTTGCTTCCTCCTAAATACCTCATGTCCTTCTGGGCCTACTTTCTTTGCACACTAACCCTGTAATTCTAATTCTGCAGGAGCCCTGGTGCCTTTATAGTATCGTAACCAGACTTTACATGTCTGTCTAGCTACTGAGTAACCTTGCTTCCAGGAAGAAATTACACACCCAGTCATGCCATCCACTCTTTATATGCCTGTTAATTGAACACTACCTTCCTTTTGTCTCCCAAAAGAATGAAAGTTAGCAGTCACATCTCTTGCCCCAAGAAAAATGATTTGTCTTATTTTCTCACAAGACCCAAAGACCACTTACCCATCAAGTGTGAGAGGGGTGTGGAAATAGGTAGATATTCACCTAATACTCAACAGTTCTTGTCACAGCCCTCAAAATAGGAATGTGATGTGTGCAGAGAGCATCTTGCACCCAAAAGTACAGTTCTCTAATTACAGCAGTAGATAAAAATATTTCTTTTGGGATGCATTATGGGGTATTTGCCTTGCCTTTGAGTGCTGTGGGTCCAGGCCCTTTCATGCCCACTAACCTGTGAAGTGTGATGGTGTCAGGACACCTGTGGTTTATGTAAATACTAACAGAAAACCCTCCTGAAGGCACAAAATTGCAAACCTGCAATGTGTGTAAAGGAGGGCTGAGAGGATCCTTCTGGAATTAAGCATTCTTGAATAGAAGTCGTGCTTTTTCAGAAACTGCCTCTGTGGAGATGTGAGAATAAATGATGATGAGTGACTTTGGTGAGAATTCTTGTCCATCCACCTGACAGGGCAAAAACTCCTTGCTGGAGGCCAGTGTGTTTAGAGGGCTTAAGTGAGCTTGATAAACTGTACAACTACATGACAACGTCATTAGGGACGTAAATAAAAGAGTTTATGGAAAACTGTGATAACAGGAATCATAAATTAATGGTCAGGTGTTGGCAGAATTTCACTAAAGGGAGTAAGTGAACTGTGTGTGGTATTTATGGGTTACATGTATATATGTAAATATGCATTATGTTGGGAGTGAAAGGAGAGCAAGTAGGCTTAGCATGAAGGGGTTGTTTTTACCAATTTAAGTTGGGTTTGGTCCTACTAATGTAAATATTTATTGAAAATATCAAATGACTTTGAAAAAACTAGGATACAAATTTAGCAAGTAGACTTTTTTCTAGAGAAGCCAGCGTGATTATGGAAGTGAATTTGACTGCAGGTAGCAGAAAGAGCATTAGCACTTTCAGGCAGACTATGCTGTTTCTGAAGTAAATTTTGATATATCATAGCCAGACATCTACCTTTTATATCTGCTTGCCTCAAATCAGATATTTCGTTACCTAGTAATAGTGCGTCCAATTATTCTCAAGGAAAAAGAAACACTACCATTTATGAAACAAAAGGTTATTTTGAGACTTAGTAAAGATTTGGTTTAATGAATAACCAAGGTACCATTATGTATGTACTTCCATCTGAAATACCATTGAAATAGTAATATTAAGCTTCCTTTGTTCTCATAATCCTTGGTTTGAAATACAAATGGAATTTAAGATATTAGGCCGGTTGGTTTATTCAGAAAAATAGAGCTTAAAGAGAGTTATTCAGCAGTGCTCTACTAGTACATTCCTGTTATAGATAAAAAGCTTGTGTACCTTTCCAAAGCCATTTTGGGTCTGAAGCAAAGTGTGGTTCAGCTGGAATTTTAAAATGAGGCTATGTTAGGAAGCAAGTGCCCCCAGTGAAATAGCTTTTTAACAATTTCCATCTTCGCAAACCTTAACCAGTTTACTTTCCATTCAATTGTATAAAGTAGGAAATCCATAGTTTTTCATACAGTGTGAGTGAGATTGAGAAAGCCTAAGAAAATTATTAAAGGCCTCAGAAAAGCCAGCTGGCCTTGGAATTCTGTAGCTTCTGGTTTGTAGTAGTTAAAACGGGAATTTCATGTTTATAGCCTGAAAGTTATAAAGTTAAAAGTGAAAAGTACACAGTAGTAAGGTCAAGTCTGTACAAGCATCTTTACTTGTGTAATAACTGTAAATAGTATGTTGTATTTGTGTGATCGGAATAGAAGTCCCATGATAAATGAAGCTGCAAATAGTCTGAAATCTCACTGGAAGTGGTTAGCTGGAAAATTAATAACAATTAGAATTTGACAAAGCACAAGCGGCAAATGAGTTGCATTCCTTCTTCCTGAAGGAAGTTGTAGAGGAAATAAGAACACCTGATGTGGAAATGTTTGCCAGGTCATTGAGTTCAAGAGAAGGATCAGGAGACCAGAACGCTGAAAAATTTGGCTTGAATGCATCATTATGTATATTTCAATGACCTCCAAACAGCTTAAACCTGTGTTCAAAAGTGAAACAATGGTTTACTATGAAACAAGACAACAAGTAGGAAATGTGGACACAATTTATCTCTAGTGCAGAACAACTTGTAAAAGGGAGCATGGTCTAATGCAGGGTACAGAGACAGGAGATCACGGGCTCCAATCTGTTCCAAGCCACTGGCACTGTCTGAGCCAGGCAGGTCACTTGACTTCTTTGTGCCTCTGTCAATCCAACTGGAAAATTGGGTAACAAAAGCAAGACCTTGCTGAAAAACAGGTGCTCCATCAGAGTTGAGCTGTCCTGGGTAAACAAATTACAAAACATTGATAGATACCATAGTTAAACTTATATGGGTCTATGGTGTCAGTAAGGAAGAATGAGTGATGTGGGAAAGATCCAGCTGGCAGTGCTAGATTCTTGGAAAAAGCGATTTTTCTCTGAGTTCACAGGTGAAATAAGGAGCTCACAGGATGGACGCAAAACATGCTTGTGTTGGAAATCAGAAATTGAGAAAGACAAGGGTGCTTGGGAGTTGATGCTGCATAAGATATGGTTTCAAACTGTCCAATGTGTGGAAAAAAAGTGGTCATTTATTCCTTATGGTGAAAGTTTAAATGCTAAAAGGCTCCCTGAGAGAAGAGCATCTTGTAATTCATGGCCAGATATCTGGATGGGGACATCAGAGACTGTATGTAATTCACTGGTCTTTCATTAGAGGAGTATTTCAAAGCTTTAAGGGGACCTCATTTGAAATAATATAGCCTTTAATTTTTCTTATTTTTTAAATTTCCCATGAATTTACGTCTCAGTCTTGGATCTCAAGTCCTTCAGGAACGTGCTTTATAGAAACCAACTGCATAGGCTTTGAAATTAAACTAAATCCATGGACTCAGGTTTTGGTGGAGATAGAGCACTGTGTTTGGATAATACAGCATAAAGTCCAGATCTCTGGATTGCAGGAGTATGACATGTTGGCATTTTAAAAATATTTGGCAGTGTGGTGTACAAGAGGAATGTACATAGAAGAGCTACTGATGAAGAACATGGGGTAAGAATTAGAGTGAAAGTAAAGCTTGTGTTGTTCACATTTCACTGCAGTGAACTAGCAAGCAGCCTTGTGTTATTAATTTTGTTGTGTTATTTGTATTTTTGTCCCATTGACTGATGTGCACTGTGGCAGAAGGAAAAGAGCAGCTACATGTATGCCTCTCAACTGGGGAAGGAAGGATGTTGACTACACCAGCCGCACACTTGACTTTTTCTGGCAAAGCTACACATTAAGTGCAGTTCTGACAGTCTTGAGATACTTGTTCAGCATGAGTTTTGCCACATTTAAAGACTTAAATAAACACCCAAAACCTGCTTTTCCATAGTAGCTTGGGATGTATTGAAAACAGTTGTTCTTTGACCTTTCTGATACAAGGTTGGCTTGAAGACTCCGAGATGCTTAGAAAGGTCTTGAGCAGGATGAAATACTGTGTGCATCCTAATCTGTGAGCCCTAGGGTGGCAGATTATTTTGGAAGGAGAAATATTGAAAAGTCACACTAGTATTTAAGTGGGAAAATATTTCCAACAACCCAAAGCGTGTTTTTTTAGGAGATCTCCAGCAAATCATTAGTTTCCTGTCCTCATACTTAGTCTTGGCAAGGAAGCTTTTTTGTTGGGAGATGTGTTATTATGGCAGCAATGGAATTGCTTTGAGAAGCATCCAATAACAATCTCAAAAGCTGTACAGAAAAATGGTAATTTCTCTGGGCACAATAAGACTGGTGTTTTCTAATTCTGCACCGATGTTAAGACTTACCTGTCTTGTGGGCTGCTGTGTTGTGGGGTGAGCCCCTTTGTTCTGGTCATGCGAGGAAGTGTGTGTGTTTCCTGATGACACACTGCACTATTAGACAGGCCATGGGAGCACAAAAAGAGTGAAAAGTCAGAGGCAATAAATATATTGAGTTCTTAGATTTTTATATATTTATATGATTTTTTCCTACCTTCAATATTAAGGTAGGAATGTGAATACACCAGTGTTTTAACTTGTTGTATGTTGTTTTGTCTGGGATAAAGTTAATTTTCTTTATGGTGCTAGGGGAGTGTGTTTTGGATTTGTGCTGAAAACAGTCTTGATAATATAGAGATGTTTCCATTATTGCTTAGCAGAGTTTACACAGTATAAAGTCTTTTCTGCTCCTCGCACCACCAGTGAGCAGGCTGGGGGGCACAAAAACTTGGGGACACAGCCAGGACAGCTGACCCCAACTGACCACAGGAATGTTCCATGTCTTATGTTATCATGCTCTGCACATAAAGCTGGGGGAGGAGAAGGAAGGGAAGACATTTTAGAGCTGTGTTTGTCTTCCCAAGTGGCCATTACACACAATAGAGCCCTGCTGTCCTGGAGATGCCTGAACACCTGCCTGCCCATGGGAGGCCATGAATCAATCCCTTATTTTGCTTTGCCTGTGTGTGTGGCTTTTGCTTTCCCTACTAAACTGTCTTTATCACAATCCCTGAGTTTTCTCATGTCTCCTCTTCTGATTCTCCCCCAGATCCCATCAGGAGAGAAGTGAGCAAGTGGCTGCATGGGGCTGAGTTAGGGTTAAACCATGGCAGTCCTCTTTGGCACCCAATGTGGGGCTCAAAGGGTTTGAGATAATAACAGATTGACCAGAGCATATTAGAAATTGTTTATATCTGTTAATGGTTGTGGTCATGATATTGATTAATCTGTTCTTGATATTAGTTTATCTGATCTGCACCATGCGCTTTTTTTTCACTGTACATGTTAAAGATTGGTCTTGGCTTTCCAGTTTGCTGTGCTCAGTAGTGATTAGTGATGTTTTGCCTGGAAGAGTTGTTGTTAAAACAATGACCTAAGCTTAATCTGGTATTTGGGCTCTGTACTGAAGCCACTACTGTACTCTGGTACCATCTCATGCAGACAAGTAGGAATTGTCGTTCTTTCACTGAGAAATTTTATTTTGTTTTGGTTTGGTTTTGTGAAGGAATTAGGGGATAGCACCTTTGCTACCTTCCTCTGTGATGTTGTCTCTCTCTTTACAAGACCTTCTCAGTACCTTGAACATCCTTGGGTAGTTAAAATACATCTATTGGTATTTCCTAGGAATAATGCTTTGGTTCTAAGGTGAACAAGCAGTTTAGGAATGTGGCCCAGGCTTCCTGAGGGGATGGCAATAGATGGCACAGCATGTGAGAGAATATGGGCAGGTGTCTAGAGAATTTCTTACCTGCAATGGTCTGGAACTTTATTCCTGAGCAATTACAGGATCCCAATGAAGTGATAAAATGCTTGCAGGAAAGAAGTGTCGTGGCCATTCCAAGGAGGCACAACTTAGAATCATAGAATTCTTAATGCTGGAAAAAACCTTTAAGATCATCAAGTACAACTATTACCCTAGCACTGCCCACATGTTCACTGCTAACCCATGTCCACAGGTGTCATATCCACATGTTTTCTGAACATTTCCAGGGATGGTGAAACTTTTTGCAGTGTGCTGGGCCCTGGCCAGCTCCTATCAAACACTGCTCCATATTATGCAGTCCCTCCTGGGATCTGCAATGACAAAAACATCTCTGTAGTATCAACACTCTTTCCAGCACAAATCCCTAAAACAGTCCCATACCAGCTACTATGAAGAAAATTAACTCTGCTGCCAAAACCAGCACAGCATGATGAAGCTCCTAAATACAGGCAATCAGAATGAGAAGGTGTTTTTGTAGTTATAAGGCAGAGAGCTGTATTTGGTCACAAAGAGCTCTGTTCAGTTTGCATCTCTGCCACAGGCATCCCAAGTGATCCTGGTCAAATCACTCTGAGTCTTGCTGCTTTTTTTTTTTTTTTTTTTTTT